>JACEVL010000767.1:265000-452500 GCA_020284085.1 Aporrectodea caliginosa
ATGGAGCAATATTTGACAGAGCTATGACCTTTTCCCCTTGATTTGGACAAGCGGACCTCCAGAATGATCTCATGTTTCGAATACTCAGCGGGCCGCCAATCACGTGTCACGTAATTCTAGAACGTTGCTGCTGTCATAATTAACATGGCGGCCGTAGCACAGTTTATTTAAAAAATGACGCCGGGCAAAAGTTTTTAGTTTTAACGAGTTAGAAAATTGCAAGAAACAGTATGAAACGAGTAAATTTACTAATCGTACAATGCGTGAAGCAAGGCCGATAGAATACATGGAAAGTAGGCGCCGAAGAAGGCTGCACGTGCCAATAATGAACTCCGATAATCCGAGTCCGATATGACTCTACGATTTTGCAGGGTCTGCGCGATTGGGACGGGCATTAGCCTATGAAACTGGTGCGTCAAGCTCACTGACACATTACGCAGTAGTGACTGTCTGTCATCTGATGGAAGTTGGTTTATAAGTCACAAGCTGTAGTTAAATAAGTGCATGAAATAAAGTTTGATGCGGACGTCCTCGTTGGGCGTAACCTCTCCCACATGTCTGTATATAGATGACCTATTTCTCCGTATTCAGCGGACGTCCGTTTGGACCACTTATTTTCTGCTTTTAGTACCTCAGTCTCTCGAGCTAGCCTGAGACGCAGCCATGGGTATGAATTGTTAGCGACTTCGTTTTTCTTAGCCTTGGCATATGCCTTGACACATCTCTCGCATCTCATCTTCTCTAGACCAGGACCGGATTAAGACTTCCGGGGGCCATAAGCCAAGAGCTGGATTAAGACATCCGGGGGCCCTAGCCCCAAACATGGGCGTCCGGAGGGGAAGGGATCATTTGCGCCCCCCAGATTTTGCAAATATTTTAAAAAAATTACTTATCATCTTGGCTTTGACAATTTTTAAATAATATATAAAAACATTGAAACTTTGAACAGTCTTTGTGTTTGAAATAAACGTTCAGAAATAGCTGAAAACGGATTCAAGAACGCTAACAACTGGCTCCATATCATGTCAAATGCTTCCAACAGCATTGTCGGCTATAGGAATCCGCGCCAGACCCCTAATTGTGGGAGCGAGTACTGATGATAGGTTGCTTTCGGCACCCTCGTTAAAAATCCTGTGGACGCCTATGATTATGTTCCGTTATACTAAATTTAGGTAATTTCAGAATTTCACCCACTTGCGCCCGGTCACCGTGTCAACAATGTGTCTATAAAATTATGGTCGACACAGAATGGAAAATGTTAGAGTTTCGCTTTGAATTATTTCCATGGAGATATTAGTTCGGCATACGGACGATTGGTCATAGGACGATCGGTCATATGACCATCGCTCATTTGGACGATTGGTCATGGGTCTTATCGCATGAATTCGTCCCAGTGGCCATTGAATCATTGGGCCCCATAAACCGCACCGGACTAGAATTCTTACAGGACCTGGGCCGCCGTATCACTGAGGCAACGGGAGACCCACGCGAGAAAAGTCACCTTTTCAGCGTCTGTCCGTTTGCACACAGCGCTTTAATGCAGTGGCATTCAGAGGCACTTTTGACCAGCACGATGGGGACGAGAACCTTTAACACAGTAGTTTAGTTTCTTAGAGCCTGAGGGATCTTTTCTACCTCGGGCGAAAACAAATAATAATCATTGCGTCTAAAAGCCTGAGGGATTATTTAAACGTCGGCCAATAAAAATTCTAAAAAACACAAAAAACCCACATACACAAAAAAATAATAATAGTAATAATAATAATGATAATATTGTTTATTAATTCAAACTGACAAGCACGCAGTAAGATTAAATCCAAGAAGTTAAAGAGTTAAAATAACTTAACGTCTAGGCTACTACAGCTTCTACGTATATTTCAATTGCTCAGTAAGTTCATTGGATCTGTTAAGAACGCAGCAGAAGGCCCTATTCCAAGCACAGTTGACACTTATTTTTCAATTACGACACAAAATAAAAACAAATAATTTCAAAGTGAAACCATAACCACCGTTATCATTATCATAACCACCACCACCACCACCACCACCACCACCACCACCACCACCACCACCACCACCACTACCATAAGCATGTCGTCAGCAATATCAACATCATAAGCGGTCATCACGGTACTTTCATATTTACTTAAAATGTGCCCAATTTCTTAGTGTGTAATTTGAGTACTTAATGTCTGCTATATGGCATTGGTTATTCCTTTGGGCTAATTTGTAATTCCTTGGTGCGAATATCGAATGTCTTTGAAATGATGCGTTTGGTTGCTGGGTACAAACATCGAAACTGCTATGGTTTTGATCGGTGCGTCTCCCCAACGATAGTAATAAATTCCTCCAAGTCTATCGATATAATTGACGTAGTTCTGATAGTCGTCAGAAAGCCACAGCGATAGTCGCGATATCTCGAAGTTGTTATAATAAATTGTGTATCCTTTCCATTCGGAGAAGAAAGTGGGTGTAATTGAAGCATTTTTGATGTAACGCTCAGCACTTTCCCATAAATCCACTGTACAATCTGGAGATTCATCAATAACTATAGCATAGCCATACTGGAGATCATTCTTACGCATAAACTCGAATACATCATATTCAATTGTCTGCAGTATCTCAGAATCATCGTCAAGTCGCCAGGCATATTCAAATCCACGAATGATGGGCTGTTCGTAAATTAGTTTTGCATGAAAACGACACATGTGTCTGTATCCTAGATTCCAGTCGCAAGAAAGCTGTGTGAGATTGCGTGGAAGGAAATCAGGAATTTCGAATTCAACAGTTTGAAAGTACACTTCTGACTTGGATAATAGCTTTATACTGCTGCGAATATCAACAGCGAATTGATGTTTTTCATGAAATATTACAACTGGATAGCGGAAGGCGTTATTGAAATGTTTATCCAAAGTCCATAATAGTCTCCATATTGTCCAGGGCTTCTCAAATTTTACAAGTAAATAAATGAATGCCTTCGGCTTTTCCATTGGCCAACGCTGCAATTGACACTGCAGATGCCGACATTCGTTATCACAATGTTGTAAATCCGTCAATTTCATCCCATCGGTTTTTCTGGTTTCATGTTCGTTTCCTGTGTCTTCTAACCGTATTCGTGACTGTTCAACTGGTGTGATTATCTCTGTGTATCCGCATCTATCTGATTCCTCTGAGTGATTCCTCGTTAAGATAAAGATGATAAGGAAGCACACAATAGAAACTAGCCATGCACGTCTCCAGACAAGTAGGACTCTGCATTTCATATTTCTGAAATTTAAGCAATATTGGTGTATTATAAGAAATCACGCATACAGAAATGTGTGTGTAGTAGCAGAAAAGAGCAGCCTCGCCCATAAGAGAATAACCATCAAATGCTGTTGGCAACATTTTTATGGTTACAAAGCTTATATATGGGCCAATTTAAAGTTAAAGTATTAGGTCGGAAAGTCGAAAAACCTTGAAAATGTCCGGTGTTACCAGACTGTTGTGCACCACTGTAGTTTATAAGCTTAATACAGAAATTCCCACCCGATGGCTTAATTACTGCGGCAGGTGTAGCAACGACAGGGCACGACCAATTTTGGTCCGGTATTATTTTGGTGAAGCACGTAGTGTAGGGGTTAACTGTCTCTCCCTTCCTTGGGTGCTGACCGTGCTGTAGGTCAGCCCACGTAATCTTTCACTATTCGGTTCACTATCCTTGTTAATGAGTCAGTCTTTTTGTCTGTCTGCTTGTCTGTTTTTCTGTTTTTTTGTATCTCTCTTGATGTTCACAATACTTACCGTAACATGTTAATATACTAAAGAATATAGTTTATGCAATACAAAAGTCAAAGATAAAGCTTTTGTATTAAATGAATAATGCGATCCTGCAATGACCGAACGGATGATGTACTGTATACAGTCAGTATCCTATCTAATTATACTTGACCGTTGCATCTTATAATTACTCAACATTATCTCGTAAGCGTAAGAAGATAATTATTATTATTAAGAGCGCAGAATATATAGATCCAGTTCGTAATGCGCCAAATGAGCATCGAATATAAATGGTTAGATAAAAAATTGAATTCATGCTGACTTGCTACCTATCCTTACTCTGAGCGCGTAATGTCTCCCGAGAGCCGACTGAAAAGAAGCTATAGGCCTACAGTCCTACACTAATAAACAGGCTGCAGTAAACCCAGTTTTAATTTAATCTTGAAGTAGGTCATTGAGGTGATATTGAAGATCGCAATCCAGTGATAATAACTAGCATTATTTATGCTGTTGTGTTTAAAAACAGGTGGCATATACGGATGGAGGAAGATTACAGCAAACTGAAGGAAAGAGCCAGAAAACGTGATGAATGGCGAAATTGGACGTACAAACCTGCCTAGCAAGGCAGAGAACCAAAAGAAGATACGGTCGGCCTGTAAAAGCATAGAAACACATGCTCATGTACCGGTATTTTAAATTGGTCGATAGCTGAGGCTATGACAAACGTTATTGAAATACAAGTAAGTAAGGTGGGCACCTTTTCGATAGAATTTTTGGGCGATACCAAACTTCTTGCTACAGCAAATTCTACTCTTAACTTGAAAAGCGAATTTCGCTAACGTCCAGGATTCGACTCGAATAAATGAAAATTATAGGCTACTTTATAACATAGAGAATACGAAAATTAAATTTATATAACACGTTGGGTGGGGAGATGGTTGAATGATAATGTAGCGTTTTGTGGGGTGCCTTACCTTGTGCTTGCCCGTGTTCTTGGGACCTGGTGGTATTTCGGGTTTCCCTTACCTCCTGCGGTCTCTTGCCGCCTGTCGGCGCTGTCTTCGGTCCTGATGTAATGCCCTTGGCCGCTGCCTCCTTTCATTCATTCATTCATTCATTTCAGGAATTTATATAGCGCCCTTCAAGAAGCCTACTCAGAGGCGCTCCAAGCGCTTCCCCGTAGACTAAGTCCGTTTGACCCCGTAGGCTATGTCCGCTGGAGAGGTATAAAAAGAAGAGCTCTAGCTGAGCTCGGTGTAAAACCAATCATCGTCGATATGACGGCGTCGTTAAATAAACGTATTACACCACCAAGAGCTCGGTGTGTTGGTTGACCATCACAACAACCAATGGTTGTTATGATGGTGTGCAGCTGTGTGCAGTCGAGTAGGCCCTACTTTGATTGACGTTTGAGGGGTACATCGTGTCTAAAACCAGGGACGTATTGGTGTTGATTTGGGCGATTGATCGAATGAGAACGTCTAAGTGCTTCGCAATACTCCGGAGGCTGGTCTTGCGCTCCTTCGAGCGACACGCGAACTGCTGCTCCGTGCAAGCCTAAACTCTTCCCACTGCTACCCGGAGAGTTGGGCGGATTTCCGCGAAAGGAATAAGCTGGTACGAAGTAGTAAATGACGCGGATTCGACACCCGCTACCCCCGCAAAGGTCGACTCAGCCGTCAACTCTCTAGGGGACGACTGTGAAATGAGCAGTGGGACAGATAAGCGCCTTGTTGGCTGCCATACAGTTAAATTTGACTTCTGTTAAACTTGGCAGTAGTAGCAGATTTTGTTTATTAAGATACTAAGTTGACATACCGCAACTTGTGTACATGGTATAAAGAATATCTTCTGCTGCCAAAGTAGTTATCCGTATAGCCAATAAGCTCTCTGTCTCTCTCTGTCTCTCAGTCTCTGTGTGTCTGTGTCTGTGTCTGTGTCTGTGTCTGTGTCTGTGTCTCTGTCTCTCTGTCTCTCTCTGTCTGTCTGTCTGTCTGTCTGTCTGTCTCTCTCTCTCTCTCTCTCTCTCTCTCTCTCACCAGGGTAGCTTCTTGATGACTAGATGAGTCGAAAGAATGGACGTTGCTGCACTGGGTTGGCTGGGAAACAACTTGTGAGTCAACAATTGCTCTCGGGTGTTTGTCCTCTGTGCAAATGACTCAAATTCATTCAGTCAGTTCATAAAACTATTACTGATTTAATGCATCATTGTCTCACTCTTTGTTGTCAAATGTGTGACGGTCTAATTTGGCAGCAATAAAGACTGTTCACCTATTCCTTCTTAAGGAGTGCCTAATTTCTTATTCTATGATGGGAGTAGTTAAAGTCGATATGTAGACCTGTCACCAACTCTTTTCTTTCTTAGTTGTGACCTACCTCAAGAACTTTCCTTATCTCTACATATAAATTGCTCAACGTCTTCTAACTGTTTAAGAATTAAATTGACACAGTTCTTTGAATGTTTCTTTCTTTCTTCAAACACAGTTTAATAACAACAACTCAACTCTTGCATTACAACAACTGTACTACACTGTATAGTTCAAATTTACTGTCATCAGCAGTTTCTAAGTTTGGCGCGCTAACTGCACGTGTAAAACAATCTACCGTCAGCCAATGTTTAGGCTACTTTAGGCCAAGCGCCCACGAGCCGACAGCGCAACTAAGGCCTAAGACTAAAACCGCTTAACAATCGATACACATTATATATATATCAACCTAAAGAACACCTGTGCTCATTATGTATGCAAAACATTTGTTCACATTACCTCCTTCCCTTTCTTTGGATTGAGCAAATTAAACTTAAAAATTTGCAAAATCATCATGTACTAAATTACGCAATAAACTTAATACTATATAATACAGTAAAATAAACAATCTTATAATCTAGATAAACAATCTGCTACAACATTTAATCGTCCTTTCTTATAATTAACTTCTACATCAAAAGTTTGCAGTGCCAAAGCCCAACGCACCAATTTAGCAGACTTAGACATAGATTCAGTCAGATAAGTTAAAGGATTGTGATCGGTAAAGATGTGAACTTTAGATCCAATGATTATCTCTTTTAACTTATTTAGAGCCCAAACAATAGCATAGGCTTCTTTCTCCACAGTTGCCCATCTCTTCTGGGTGTCAGTCAATTTCTGACTTATAAATGATACAGGGCGTTCTATTCCCTTATCATCCAGCTGTGTTAAAACAGCTCCTACTGCAAAATCACTGCTATCACAGTACAAATTAAAAGGTTTTCCAACATCAAAAACATATAGAACAACTTTAGAGCGTACAGCATCTTTAAGTAAATTAAATGCCTGTTGATGTCTATCAGTCCAATCAATCTTATCTGGAACATGTTTGCTTGTCAAATCAGATAGAGGCTTCGCAATCTGTGCAAAATCTTTGATAAACTGTCTATAGTAACCAAAAAATCCCAGCAATTGCTTAACTTGTTTCTTCGTTTCTGGGGTTTTCAAATTAATTAAACTTTCAATTCTATCTGGATTCATTTGAATCGTTCCAGAACCAACCACATGACCGATGAACTTTACCTCACTCTTACCAAAGATACATTTCTTTAAGTTCAGAGTAATGTTATGCAGTCTCATTTGCATTAAATATGCATCTAAATGCTGTAAATGAATCTTCCAATCATCTGAATGCACAGCAATGTCATCTACATAGGGCTCAGCAAATTCATTTATAGGCTGTAAAACCATGTTAATTGCTTTAACAAATGTTCTTCCTGAGTTGATCATCCCGAAAGGAACACGAGTAAACTCGTACAGTCCATTGTGAGTAACAAAAGCAGTTTTCCATTGATCAGTTTGCTTAACAGGACAAGTCCAGTAAGCACTTCGACAATCAAAAATCGAGATCACATTTGATTTTCCAACTTTGTGCAAAACATCTTTCACAATCGGCATCGGATATTTACAATCCACAGTGAACGAGTTAATGTATCTGTAGTCGCAGGCAAGTCTCAGAGAACCGTCTTTCTTTTTAACAATTACCAGCGGACTTGCCATTCTGCTCGAAGATGGTTTTATAATGTTGGCTTGAAGCATTTCTTTAATTTGTCGTTCAACTTCTGCTCGATAGATGAGTGGAATTCGGTAAGCCATAAATTCTTTTTCACGAAATTCCGGTTTCAGTTCAATTTCATGTTCAACCAATGTACATAGTCCAGGCTTTTCAGAAAATCGATCAGAATATTTGTTTAGTACTTCCAGCAATTGTTTTTGTTGAGTCAATGTTAAATGGTTAATCTGATCAGGATCAAGATTCAGTGAATTCTTTTCATCTTGCAAGTCATTCTTCGTCAACAACTCAACCACTGAACCAAAGTCTTCATCTTCTTCAACGATTAATCCACAACTCATTGCTCTTGTAATGTACTTTCTGATTTTATTTGCGTGAATTATCTTTCGACAATCGTCACCCATGTCAATCAAATAAGAGTACTTTGACCTTCGTTGTATGACAGTACATGGACCATGCCATCGTGAAATCAGTTTATTTGTTGACGTCGGATACAACACAATAACTTTTTCACCCGGTTCAAATTCTTTATGTTTCGCTCTTTTGTTGTATTGATTCGTATACTGTAATTGCTTCTCTCGTGAATATGATTCTGCAAACAGTAATGCTTTTTCCATATTTGCTTTCATGTCTTTCAAGTACTTTTCTGGTTGGATTCCAATATGAGGTGGTAAATTAATTTCTCTTGTCCAACTTTCTTTTAAAATTGCCAATGGTCCACGCGGAATCTTTCCATACACCAACATATAAGGAGCAATTCCAGTAGTTGCATTCGGTACTTCTCGTAATGCCCACACTGTAAACGGAATTACTTTGTGCCATTGCCTTGGATTGTCAACAATTACATGATGGATCATTTTCTTGAATGTTTGATTCCATCGTTCTACTAATCCAGCTGCCTCTGGATGACCTGGCGTGTCAAATCTTGGACTACAACCCATTAAATTCAGAAATTCTCTTGTCAGACTCGCAGTAAAATTTGTTCCTTGGTCACTTGTGATCACTGAAGGTACACCAACGTTCATGAACAACTCCATCAAAGCATCACACACAGCTTTCGCAGTTAATGATTTCAACAGAAACACTGTAGGCCATCTTGTGCAAGAATCGACAATACATAAACAGTACTTGTGACCTGCAGCAGATGCTGGCTCGATTGGTCCTACACAATCCACCGTAATTCTTCTAAACGCCACATCTTCTCTTGGAATTGGAGTGATAGGAACCCTGTCCATCACCAAACTTCTTGCCTTTAATTGACATTTCTCACATGATTTGCAAAATTTCACTATATCTCTTCTCATCTTTGGCCACGTAAAAGACAACTTTATTCGTTCTCTAGTTTTCTCTTCTCCAAGATGTCCTCCAAATACTGATTCGTGAGCCAACTCCATCACTTTCATTCGTCGCTCTTTTGGTAACACCAATTGATATATCGTTTGCTCTAATATTCGATATCTCTTGTACAGTAAGCCATTTACCACGCAGAATTCAGATTCTTTATCTGGCGCTAAATTCCACCATGCTTTCAATGATTCATCTTGTCTCTGCTGTTCTTCGAATTTCTTTGCGTCTGCAATCTGCATCTGTTGTTCTTCGTCTTTCTCATTTTCTTCAAACAAATCTCCTATCGCCACATCACAATCATTATCCTCTTTCGTTTCATTTAGATTACCATTCTTGCATGCAGCCATCTCTTGTTCACTCATCTCTGCTGTTATACCGTCTTGCATTAAACTTTGTTGATCATCACTTTCGTTTTCCTCTTCGCTTGAACTTTCAGTTTCACTTTCCTCTTCGACTTCTATCACTTTCTTTCGCTGACTCTGCAATCTCGTCGTTACATTCGCTTGCACATCTCCTTGTATCATTTTCACTTGTGGCACGGCTTTAAGTTCTGCAATGATTTCTGGATGCAACAAGAATCTTTCTGTGCTTCCCATTTTTGCAATACTAGCACACATCAATGTTACATAAGGTGTAAGTGAACATTTGATTTTATGCGGAATTACCTCTTCTTCCACATCGTTACAACACAGCCTTACATCAACTTTCACTAGCTTTGCAGGAATGGCATCTCCTGCCACGCATTGTAAGTTCACTTTTCCAATCTGCTCCACCTTCATGCCTTCCAGTAATTCTTCACTAATCACCGGAACCTCTGCTCCAGAATCAATCAGTGCTTTTACTTTCACTGGTTCTTTTCCTGCTGTTCCACGAATTTCTACCTCGACGTACTGTAATAACACTTTCTTCAATGCTGTACTTTCATCTCTTCCAACCATTTCTTTCTGCATTCCATTGTGCAATAGAATTTCTTTCTGAATATCAGGTGAAAGGTGACATTTCATCACTGACTTTACTTCAGTTTCATTGTTCTGATGTTCTGTGGCTTGACTTTCAGAATTATCAACCACTTGAATTCGATTCACCCTCGAATGTTCTTGTTTTCCATAATTTGAGGTTGTAACAGGAACTGGACAGAATTTCATCAAATGCCTGTCTGATCCGCAGTTGTGACAACGTTTCACCACTGCACCTCGTTGTTCGAAGCTTTCTTTTCTTTTATATGGAGTAAACGATGCATTGCCTTCTCTCGCGACAAACCTTGGTGGTGACTTGTTATATACCGGACGTTGTCTGGCCATCATCGACTCTTTATTCTCGTGAACTACCGGATAATTTGGTTTCACTTCTGTACTTCTGAACTGATTTCCTGTTTCTTGATTACTCTTCCAATGAAAACCAAAATTTGGAGTAGACTGTTGATTTCTTTTTACATTGGGTACAAAACCAAAACTTGTCTTATTCGGAATTGCCAAACCAATTCTATTATTCACATGAATGTCCGCTAGGTCTGCCACAACACTAGCTTCGTAACAATCAGTTCCTTCCTTCGACAACACAAACTGTAGTGGACCTGGTGGTAGTGATTCTTTCAACTTATCCGCCACTAACAAATCAAACAGCTTCTCAAAATTCTTATCCACTTTGCGACTTTTCACATAATAGTTCAACAAGTTCTTCAGCCTAGCTGTAAACATTGTATACGTTTCTTCAGCTGTCTTCTTCGCATCAATAAACTTCGATCTATACTCTCTCGGTGTCAACTTGAATTCTTTTAACAAGTGCTGTTTCACGATCTCATAATCATCTAAATCAGCGAATGACAATCTGTTTAGAACAGTTCTAGCTTTCGGAGTCATCAATGGCAATAGTAACTTCACCCAGAATTGTTCTTGCACGTTGAAACTACGAAACGCATTCTCAACCGTTTCGAAATATAATGGCACCTCCATCATATCGTTTGGCATTTTAGGTAACACGTGTTTCATGGCATCACCAATTTTCTTTATTTTCGAAACCATCGTTTCACTTTCTTCCTGTTTCCTTTTCTGTTCTTCTCGTTCTTCTTGCCTTCTTTGTTCTTGTGCTTCTCTATTTTGTTTCTCCTCTTTGAGTTGTGCTTCTTTTAATGCTATTTTTTGTTGTTCCAACTTTAAACGTTCTTGTCTTTCCGCTTCCGCCTTCTCCATGCTTTCTTTCTGTAATTTCAGTTCTTCTTGTCTAACCTCTTCTGCTCGCTCCAACTCTGAAATTCGCACTTTTTCCTTTTCTTCTTCACGTAGTCTCTTCTCTTCAATCTGTTGCTGACGTATCTCTTCGTCACTTTTCCGCGCCCTTTCAAATTCAATCATCTGCTCTAATCTTCTCCTTTCAGCATCTTCTCGATCTCTTTTCAATTGCTCTAATTGAATCTCAAATTGCTGCTTTTGCAACTCAAGTTCTGCCACACGAACTTGCTCTGCTTTCTCTTCTTTCTCTCTCTGAAGACGTAATTCTTCCTGTCTTGCATTCTCTGCTTTCTCTTCTTTCTCTCTCTGAAGACGTTCTGCCTTCTCTTCTTTCTCTCTCTGAAGACGTAATTCTTCCTGTCTTATTTCTTTCTCTTCTTGTCTCCGTTTCTCCTCTCTTTCTTTCTCGTCTTGTCTTCGTTTCTCCTCTTTCTCTTTCTCTTCTTGTCTCCGTTTCTCCTCTTTCTCTTTCTCTTCTTGTCTCCGTTTCTCCTCTCTTTCTTCTTTCATCATCATCCACTGCATCATCATCTCCATAGACATAAGTCCAGACGGTTTTTCAATAACCTTTTCCACAACACCGCCGACAGCACCTTCTTCTTCTTCTGCTTCTTCTTTAAGCCAGACTTCAGCTAGCGCTTCTAGCATGTCCTCACGTGACATATCTTCCAGTTTCTCTTCTTCAAAACCAGCCTTTAACAAGCGCTGTTTTAATCTTTCAGAAGACATCTTCTTCAGTTCTGCTTGTTTCTTGACACTTAATTTCTCCATCTTACTTCTTTACTTCAGTGCTGTCCTTTCTGGAAAACACGAGTTTTCTTTTGTGTTTGAAGTATTGGGGATTGTTCTTTGTTTGATAACAACCAACTTTTATACCTTTGTCGTTGAGGCTTTCGTTGTCGTCAATTTACCAATGATTCAAATGCGTATTCACCAGTCGACGTTGTTTCGAATCCCAGACGTTGTTTCGAATCCCAGACGTTGTTTCGAATCCCAGACGTTGTTTCGAATCCTTCCGACGTTGTTTCGAATCCCAGACGTTGTTTCGAATCCCAGACGTTGTTTCGAATCCCAGACGTTGTTTCGAATCCTACCGCTGCTGCCACCAAATATGTCACCAACTCTTTTCTTTCTTAGTTGTGACCTACCTCAAGAACTTTCCTTATCTCTACATATAAATTGCTCAACGTCTTCTAACTGTTTAAGAATTAAATTGACACAGTTCTTTGAATGTTTCTTTCTTTCTTCAAACACAGTTTAATAACAACAACTCAACTCTTGCATTACAACAACTGTACTACACTGTATAGTTCAAATTTACTGTCATCAGCAGTTTCTAAGTTTGGCGCGCTAACTGCACGTGTAAAACAATCTACCGTCAGCCAATGTTTAGGCTACTTTAGGCCAAGCGCCCACGAGCCGACAGCGCAACTAAGGCCTAAGACTAAAACCGCTTAACAATCGATACACATTATATATATATCAACCTAAAGAACACCTGTGCTCATTATGTATGCAAAACATTTGTTCACAAGACCTATGTGTAGTTTACGTATAGGTTTGAATGGCCAATCTCTTTGAAATGATATGTTTGGATTCAAAGAGCAAACATCGAAAACTGCAATAGTTCTAAGGTGCTTTGGATTAATGTCATTTCAAGGTCAAAAGTTTTGAATTTTTGGAATGGGACTAACGAGGGTGCCGAAAGCAACCTATCACGTCACCCTCAGCGCTCGCTCCCGCGATTAGGGGTCTGGCGTGGATTCCCATAGCCGCCAATGCTTTTGGAAGCATTTGACATGATATGGAGACTGTTACAGTTGTTACCGTTCTGGGATCCATCTTCAGCTATATCTGAACGTTTATTTCAAGCACAACGCTGTTAAAAGTTTCAGTATATTTGAATATTTTAAAATTTTCAGGTTATCTTGACTAGTTTGGATAAAATATAAAACTTGAAAAATCATAGCCATTCATTGTTAAAAACCAAGTTGATAAGTGATTTTTTTTAAATATTTGCAAAATCCGGATGGGCGCAAATGCTCCCTTCCCCCTTGAAACCCCCATGTTTGGGGCTAGGGACCCCGGAAGTCTTAATCCGGCTCTTGGCTTATGGCCCCCCGGAAGTCTTAATCCGGCCCTGAAAGAATCACCCAAATGGAACAATATTTGTCAGAGTTATGACCTTTTCCCCTGGATTTTGACCTTTTGACCTTGAAATAACATTGGACTGTGTTAGATTTTTTGGCATCTTTCTTATAGAAGGTAGCCCTTATAGTCCCGAACAAAAAGGTAAACAGAACAATAAAAATGTAACAATATTTTTCTGAGCTATGGCCATGTCCATTCCGCAGAAAATGAGATCTATACGCGACATAACGTTGAAATAATAATAATAATAATAATAATAATAGAAATAATAGAAGTAGCAGTAGTAGTAGTAGTAGCCTAATAGTAGTAGTAGTTGTTGTTGTTGCTGTTGCTGTAGTAGAAGTAATAATAGTAATAATATTAATAATAATTAAAGTAATAACAATAAGTATAATAAGAAGTAATAATACCAAATAATAATAATTATATAATAATAATAATAATTATTGTAATAATAATAATAATAATAATTATAATAATAATAATAATAATTATAATAATAATAATAATTGTTTGTTAATGCAAACTGACAGGCACGCAGTAAGATTAAACAGAGTAAATCGAAGTAGTTAAATAGTTAAAAGTATTTTACGTCTACTAAAGCTTCTACATGTATTTCAATTGTTCAATAAGTTAATTGAATCTGTTGAGATCGCAACATAAGGCCCTAATGCTTGATGTTCAATTATGACACGACATAAAAATGAATAATTTCAAACATCAAAGCGAATCCATAACCACGGTCATCATTATCACCACCACCACCTCCACCACCATAAGCATGTCATCAGCATTATCAGCATCATCAGCGCCATCACTATAATATACTTTCATATTACTTAAGAAGTGCCCAATATCTTAGTGTGTAATTTGAGTACTTAATGTCTGCTATTTGATATTTGATACTCTTTTTTACCAGTTGTTATACCCTTGGTGCGAATATCCAATGTCTTTGAAATGATGCGTTTGGTTCCTGGGTACAAACATCGAAACTGCTATGGTTTTTATCGGTGCGTCTCCCCAACGATAGTAATAAATTCCTCCAAGTCTATCGATGTAATCGATGAAGTTCTGATAGTCGTCAGAAAGCCACAGCGACAGTCGCGATATCTCAAAGTTGTTATAATAAACGACGTACTTCCTCCAGTTTTCAAAGAAAGTTGCGTTTATGAGATTCTTTCTAACATAAAGTGCAGCACTTTCCCATAAATCCACTGTACAGCTTGGAGATTCGTCTCTAACGATAGCGTATCCGTATTGAAGATCATTCTTACGCATATACTCGAATACATCATATTCAATTGTCTGCAGTATCTCAGAATCATCGTCAAGTCGCCAGGCATATTCAAATCCACGAATGATGGGCTGTTCGTAGATTAGTTTTGCATGAAAACGACACATGTGTCTATATCCTAGACTCCAATGGCATGAACGCTGTGTGAGATTACGTGGAAGGAAGTCAGGAATTTCGAATTCAACAGTTTGAAAGTAAACTTCTGACTTGGACATTAGTTTTATACTGCTGCGAATAAGATCAGCGAATTGATGTTTCTCATGAAATATTACAACTGGATAGCTGAAAGCGTTATTGAAATGCTCATCTAAAGTCTGTAATAATCTCTGTGTTGACGAGGGTTCCTCAAATTTGACGAGTAAATAAATGAATGCCTTCGGCTTTTCCAGTGGCCAAAGCCGCAACTGAGACTGCAGAAGCCGACATTCACTATCACAATGTTCTAAGTCCGTCACTTGCATTCCACCATATCTTCGGATTTCATTTTCGTTTTCTGCGTCTTCTAACCGTATCCGTGACTGTTCAGTTGGTGTGATTACTTCTGTGTATCCGCGTCTCTCTGATTCCTCCGAGTGATTCCTCGTTAAGATAAAGATGACAAGGAAACACATGATAGAAACGAGCCATGCACAGATCCAGAGAAGCGGGGCTCTGCCTTTCATATTTCTGCAATTTAAACAATATTGGTATTGTATTGTATTGTATTTATAAATTTATAAAGCGCCTCTCACAGTGAACACCAATCAGAGGCGCTCCCAGTGCGAAAGACTCCGAGCGAAAAGAGTGGTCTTAAGACAGCGAAAAGAAGCATGCACCTGGCCCACCAGATAGTATCAAAGAACGAGTTGGTGCATGATAAGAAAGCACGTATACCGAAATTTGTGTACAGTTGCAGAAACAGCCTCACCTGCATGAAAATAACCATCAAATGCTATTGGCATCATTTTGTGGTTACAAAACTTATATAAACCAATTTGTTATTTCTTTTATTGAGTCAGTTTTTGTAAGCTAAGTAATTCAAAAGCATATTTTAAATTGACAGACTATAGCGTCACCTACAACAGGAATAGCCCTTTTTGTAGAATTATAAAACTAATCGTTTAAGCTAAGGTTGATAATTGTAATTGATTTGTTACTTTATTTCGTCGATGGAGTGATGAACTTGTATATTATTAGATCTCATTCGAATTCATTGCTTTCAAAGTCCCTATCGGAGTCATGTCTTTTAATGTATGCGGAGTTTGTCCTATATGTTATTTATGGACTTTAAAATTCATATAAATTATTGGTGTTTTGAACTGTCCTCGCTGATTGGAACATTGAAGTTGTCTAGGGGAGGCTGCATCTTTCTGCCATATATTGGCTTGAAAACCCATAATTTAGAACGGGTCTTGTTGCTGTTCCACAGAGTGAGTTCCCAACGCTGGTCTATTTCTTCTGCTGCATGTATCCTGAACTCCATGCAATATGAGGTAGAATAGTGTAACGTATGTAATATACAATTACATAGGTAGATAAAACATAGATTACATACGTTGGTATTGATCGAAAAATGGCGGACATGTCTGATTTACACGCCTTCGCTGGACTCGAACAAAGTAAAAATATGATTCTTCAAACAAACTTCAAACAAAAATATGTATTGGGGTATGTCATACCCCACCTCACCTCAAACGTTCCAATGCTTCACCTCACCTCCAAAGGGTTAAAGGCCTTTCATCGACTAACATCTGTTGTTATTGGGCGGATTAATTTCGAGTGATTTATGGCGAAAAATCGATAAAGATCGATGACCTAGTTGAGGCCTACAAGACATATGTGTTCTCGAAGCTTTGGTTTCGCGCCTCACCGTACTCCTAACTCCGATATTTGAGGCCATTTTCACCGATTTGACAAAGATTTCGTAACTTCCCTCGATCGTCTTATTGATAAACGAACCGTTGAAAACCTGGTTGCAAGTAACGGAACTTCAAACACATGCCTGACCGGACTCGAGGAAGAAAATCGTTTGCTCAGCTTGCGTGTTGACGACTTAGAAACCCTCAGTCGTATAAGTGAGCTCATCATTCATGGCATACCTGAATCAAATGTACCTGATTACTTAGCGTTGGATCTTACGCTCGTTACTTGTTAGATCAATCCTGCGTTTGAGGTTACATTGTGGACAGGTATCATTATCTGTTCATAAATAATCAGTTAGTTCTCATTAGTTTAAAGATTTAATTAAATATAATAGTTGAATAGTCAATTCACACAGACTATACATTATACATTCATCTTCAAATTTTTCATAGTATTATGGCTCTAAGACGTATAGGTTATCTTACTTTTTATAGCAGAATCATTAAACTAGTATCTAATTTTTCTAACCATTTTTATGGCCTAACTAACCTCCCATTCAAAGAATTGTTTTCTGGTGTCTGTAGTAACTGCTAAGGTTAATCAATCACCTCCAAGGAGGTAAAACAGGGAGGTGACCTGACCGACGCCCTAGGACGGAGGCACGGGCCCAACCTGGGTTGATTAACCAAAGACCTCTGTACCCACCTTCACGTGGTGCGAACTGTTAGTAACCTCCCTACGGGGAGGTGAACGAACGGGTACGGCAGGCGAAACCAGAGGAAGGCAATGGCAAACCACCTCTGTACATTTGCCAAGAAAACTGTCATGGAAAGCACGAACAAAACATGTAGTAACTGCACCTGAATCGCCAATTCACCGTCATTGCCCGATAACCACCATCTTGTGAAGATCTGGATTCTGGTTGATTTCAACCTTCGGATACTTTCGAAGTTTTCTGCTGAACATGTTTCATTTATTATTTATTAAGCCAATCTTATTTAGCGCCTCTATAGCTTAACTGACGATAACTGTATGTAAAAAACAGAAATACCATCAATGGTTCTAACACAGACTACTCACACGTCTTCTTAATAATTTAAAACCTTTGTTATAAGCTATGTTTGTTTGTGTTAAGCAAACCAGTGCACAGGAGGCTAGAAGAGTCGCCAGCGTCGGCCCGCGCACACACACAGTCTCCTATTGATATCTTATTGATTCAAGATCACGCAATTGCTGATATCCATCAAGCCATCTGGTGTAGGGCCTACGTTAAAAAGACATTCGTCGCCCAGCGGTCGGTAGATCGAAAAGCCATCAGCAACTAACGGTCGTGGTCGCTCCTCCCAAGCCTATAGACGAATGCAGGGCTGTAAGACTGCGTACGTAGCCCATAGCCCCATTACTTACCGTAGGCTACATCACGAAGCCCATCTGGCCCCATGCCTTCATGTATAGACCAAAACGACAGGGATGAAAATACGTACAAATCCGTAGCAGAATCGACGAATATATACGCCAAGGCAACGTTTGTAAACTCCAGCATGTTAGAAAGTAGGCTTTCTAAACTAATTCTGCGTCTAGACAAAACAATCCGCTTTGTTCCGATAATCGCAAACATTATCAAATGTCCATGGCTTTTCAACAGTACGTTACTTGTTGTCAGACGGTCCAGACTGTTAGTAAAGTCAATGAACTGCTACAAAACATAGATCGAAACGCAATCGGCAACTGACGGCCGACGTTACTTCAAAGATGTGCGTCGCTCCTCCCCAGCTTAGTCACATATGGGGCTGCAGACTGCGTACACAGCCCGTAGTCCCATAACTTACCGTAGGCTACATCATGCTTTCATGTGTTTTAGGCCAAAACGACACGCGATGAAAACACCATAAAACGTCCAAATCCGCAGCAGAATCGACGAAGAAGACGTGTACGACAACTCAACGTGTACTGTAGCGGATCCTTCCCTCTCTGATCTCTCTTTTCTCTGACGCTCGAACGACTCATTTCCATACATTTGCTTCTGTACCTTGACATTCATTCAGTCATTTGAGAGATTTATATAGTGTCCCTTCAAGATTATCTGCTCCCGACCCAACCCCTGCTAAAGAGAACAGTCTTGAGGTTAGAGAAGACCGTGGCCGCAAGGGTTCTAGGTATTAGGCGCAGAGCCACGGGGAGCCCATTCCAGATTGCAGGGCCAACAACAGAAAAGGCACGGCGCTTCTTCCTCCCAACTATCGTGCGGCCTTGCTAAACCTCCTCTTCTTTGGTTTCACTGTTATCTCACTGGCCGTACTCAGATGGTTTTCTTGGGAACAAATAGGCTAAGTAAGGTGGGCACTTTTTCGATAGAATTTACAGACGACACTGAACTTCTTTCTACAGCAAATTCTATTGTTTACTTGAAAAGCGAATTTCGCTGACGTTTAGGACCGTTGAACTCGAATAAATGAAAATAATAACATAACATAACATTATATTCGGTAACCAACTTAACACAGGTCGCAGTTACATCATGTTTATCCAATTATTGTCGGTTTGCCCAGAAGACCCAAAAGGTCACTTTATGTCATAAAATGAGCAAATTAAATTTATGCTACACATACAATTGAAGCTAGTTGACAAAGATAAGCAGTGAATAGTTTTATGTTAGGGTCCTGTCTTCGACGTTGAAATGGTTAAAGCTAACAGACGTCTTAAGTTAAAGTAAACTGTTTTATCTAACCATCTACATTCGATGCTCATTTGACGGTTAACTAGGCCTACTCGGATTTATATATTCGTCTACCTGCAGAAACACCCCGTACTCTGGCAGTGTCAGTCCCAAGCCTGGATGAAGGAGGAGGGCGACGCTAATGATCTTTGTTATCACACAGTGTCGTTAAACTGAGACTACTACTACTACATAATAATAATAATAATAATAATAATAATAATAATAATAAATTGCAAACCCTGAAGACGAGGCCTGACCCTCCAGACAAATTTCCTGCTCCTTATAGCAATTTTTCATAAATCCTGAGGGATCCTTGATACCTCGGGTAAAAAAAAAAAAAAAAATAATAATAATAATAATAATAATAGTAATAATAATAACAATAATAAAGAAGAAGAAGATCAGTCCCTTAATACCTGAGAGGCTGACACAGGTATTAAGTGATACTGAATGAGCCAAAAGGATGGACGTTGTAACACTGGCTGGGTGCAGCAGTGTCTTCGGAGAAGGCAAACTAACAACGGGAAACAACTTGTGAGTCAACAGTTGCTCTCGGATGTTTGTCATCTGTGCAAGTAGCCTACCTTAAAATCATTCATTTGGTTCATATAACTATTATGTTATGTTATGTATGTTATATATTGATCTGCATCACTCTTTGTTGTCAAAAGTTCGACAGTCTAATTTGGCGGCAAAGGGGACTATTCACTTATTCCTTTGTAAGCAGTGCCTAATTTCTTATTTCATAACGGAAGTACTTGATGTCGATACGTAGGCCTATAATATATACACGCGTGCATGCTTTTATAATAGGCCTATGTGTAGTGTTACGTATAGGTTTTGAATGTCCAATGTCTTTGAAGTGATATGTTTGGATCCAAAGAGCAAACATCGAAACTGCATTAGTTCTAACCTGCTTTAAACTGAAAACTTACTTAAGTTAGTAAGTAAGTAAGTAAGTATATTCTTTAGTAGCCAATTGCCAACCGCACTTTGGTGCACAAACGTCTAGAAAACACAGTTGTTTCACAGCTTCTTCCATTCTAGCTATGGCTATTAGTGCTAGCCAGGCTTCAGTGTGCACTTCTGAACTTTGTAAGGTGGTTATGATCAACTTACACTGTATTCTGTCATTTAGTCGCACGTCTACCATTGACAGCAGTACACTCCGCCAAAGCCTATCCTTATAATCTAGATAGTACTCAGAATCCTCAGGAAAAAAACAACTGTCGCAGTACCTTGAATCATTGTAATGAAGGTCGTATTTATTTTAACTCTCCTCAAACTCACACTCAAAGAAATAGTGTCATTGTACGGATATTTTGCTAAGTACATGTATGCATTAAAACTTGAAAAGCTGTGTTCTATGGATGGGCGACCGTGCCTACCGTATGGGACACAGAATACCCCATTAGTTCGAGTGTTCGCCTTGTAATGCTCCTCACTATCTTAGGGCCTTTTGTACCCCAGTATCTTCTCTGCACAGTCGTTCCTCCCTTCGGTCCTCGGCCCGTGGTTACTTGGTTGTCCCGCGGGTGCGTACTTCTACGGCCCAATCTAGGAGTTTCGCTATTGTTGGTCCCAATAGCTGGAACCAGTTACCTCAGTCCCTCAACTCTGACCTTTTTTCTATTTCTTTTGACCAGTTCCGCAAGCGCCTGAAAACCTCCCTTTACCAGTGAAGAGACTGGCTCGGGTCGGGAGCGCCTCTGTTTTGAGTGGCGCTATATAAATGCTTGATTACGATTACGATTACGAATGCGAATGGTACATGTTCGATCCTCCATCGAAACGGTTACTGTATAGGTCAATCAATCAATCAATCAATCAATCAATCAATCAATCAATCAGCAAGCTGACAGGTCGCAACTTGTTACAGGTAACAGATAGGAAAAATTGTCTAAGCTCTGACAGTTAGTTATTAAATGGGTTGAGATAGCAAATATTATCTCTGCTCTAACTAAGGAAGAATTATAGGCTGGTGGCAATGTTAGTCAGGGCAACGAACGAGGTAACCAATATGGTATAGACCGGAGATAATGTATCGTGAGCAATGTATAAGGTATCGTGAGCAAGTCCCTTGTTCACAATTGCTCAGTCCCATCTTGATAATTATATAGAGGTGCTTAATAAATGTGTTATAACAAGATTCATAGAAATAATTCCTGCTCTTCACGAATGTTGAAACACGGATGTGCCATGTTCATAGTTATTTTTAGCAAATTCACAGTTTATGCCAAACGGCTTTAATATGCAATGAAACAGTGATAGCTAAAAAAAGGCCGCAGCTGGAGTCATAAAACATAACAATCTCACATCACATTATCACAACATCTAAGAGCAAATAAAATCCTAAGATAAGGCGTCGGTGCTCACTCACTGAGAGGACTCTATCACACCGAATTAAGAATGTTTCAGTCAACTAATACACAAAGTGCTAGTTTAATAGGCGTATTGTCTTAATTTTAGTTTCAGCTTTAGTCATGATTGCTGATCTTAATTGTTGGTTTAAGTTTTAGTTCTAATTTATTCTGACTATTGGTTTCAGTTTTCGTTTTAGCTTTTATCGATGAATTTTAGTTTTAGTTTTAGTAAGTTAATTTCAGTTTCAGTTTTAGTAATTGAATTTCAGTTTAAGTTCAAGCAATTCTTTAATTCTATTTTAGCGCAAACAACTAAATATTCAGACTATTCAATGGTTCAAGTTAAACTGTAAACCGTTTCAAGTAAAAATACTAATGAATCAACGGCAAATTGTGCTTCAAAAGCATTTCTTCTCCAGAGTTTTGGAAAGTTTATTTCGCCTCTTGTTTGTAGCCTACATTAATGACAAGTGGACTTACATGTTGGTGGGATTTTCCCCTTGAGCACCCTTCCGCAGGCTTTAGTTGACCCAGCACACACCACCAGTCACTTGAAGTTGAACACAGCGCGTTTTCGCATCAAGCTCAATACTATAATTATAATAATCCCAAAGAAGGCTGTCCTTCGGTCGACCATTGATACTCGTCACGCTACAAGTCAGGGACGAGTGCGGGGCAATCTCAACATTTCTGAATTGATTAAGTGAACTTGTAGCAATAAAGCACTGAAGCTTTTGTTAAAAGTTGACAGTAGATGAATGATTGGCGGAAAGGATATAAACAAAAATCGAAAGCAACAACGTCTCATTCTCGTTATCTTCGCATGTCTTAAAAAAGCTGAGCAATTATTAGCAGGGAAACGGCACGGCACGGCACACCATTTGCACAATATGCACAAGGCAGCACAATAAAAATGATGAATTAAGTAAGCAAGGAAAAATTACAAGAAAAAATTGGCAAAAATTATATTACATTTCAAGCATTTAGTTTTGCTTTGGTCAACTACCGTTTTAGTTTTTGTTTGATCTATTTTCGTTTTGTTTCAGTCTTTGTCACTACAAATTTAGTTTTAGTTTTAGTTTTTGTTGACTGCGCATTTTAGTTTCAGTTTTAGCGTTCGTTTACGAAAACGTTCAATTTTCGTTAATTGTCATCTTCGTTTACGCTTTCGTTAACGAAAACAACACTGTGTACGCAGGCACAGCCTCCTACATGTGTAAATATCAGCAGTTATCGGTGAGATGGACCATAAACGCGTCGATCCTGCACATCGTAATGATAAAGTGAACCGCTGAAGCCGACGATTCGTATTCAATCGGTTGATACAGGACATTGTTCTGCTGAAGTAGAATTGTTTTTTGGTATGTGGCTTTGTATTTCTGGTTTGCGAGATCCGTCTTTTGACGTCTGGACCGTTGTAGTCATTTCCTGAGAATGTAAACAATTGCATTTTACAATCGCGTCACAACAATAAATGATTGTTAACGTGTAGGCCCAGAATACTATTGGATACTATTTGGAAGCCAATTCAATCCTTGCCTCTGCTACTTTTTCAGTTCTTTCGAATCGAACATCTGCAATTTAACGGTTCATGCAACCATGCAATTAAACAAAACTACAAATAAAAAAACAAAAATAAAAGAGAAACTAAAACTGAGCTAGGAAACTATAAATAAAAACAAGCACATTAGAACAGACCTAAGAACACCAGCGAGCAGACAAGCACCATGCATACAGTGCCTAATAATTATACAATGACATTGTAATATAATTATAAAATAATATAATTGTATTCTGCTGGAACAGTCTACCATTAAACATACGCTCTGTTTCGTCACAGACAGCTGAAAAAATATTTCACACCATCTTAAGACGCGCCTCTTTAGAGCTGTCAAATTTACAAATTTTAGGCGCCTTTGTAATATTCTTTAAAATTAACGCGTATTAATAACATTAACCAGGTATACACATATACACACAATTTATACACATAGCCTATTTATAAATGTAAATATACTCGGATTTTACATAGCCACCGTATAGCCTCGACCCTGCTAATTTTTTAATGAAATGATCGGGTGAGATCCTTCACCACCGCTGTCCGTTTGAATAGACGCCACGCCATTTAAGGTCCCCGTGCACGGACCGTGCTAGCCCGAGATTAAAACCTCTTAAATAAGCCAGCATAAAGGGAACCGCGATCCGCACGCTCTCTAACACAGAGTAGTATAAATAATAATAATAATAATAATAATAATAATAATAATAATAATAATAATAATAATAAAATAATAATAAATAAAAATAACGAAATTGAAATTGAATTGAGTATGGAACGCAGCCTGCGCTCTAAACAACGTAGCTATTCAGGTCTAAGCATGAAAACGCACAATACAAGCATATCACAAAACGACATTCATATTAGGCAATTACTTTGCCTTTGAGATGAATGGACGTTGAGTGCTGTTTTTGTGGCCCATTTCACTTTCGCCATGTTTCGTGTGTTCCGTCATTTCTTCGGCGATGCTTTCGATTTTCGCTTTGACGGATCCCTCGATCCTCGATCCAACCGTTTCAGCCGCCTTTTTCGTTCTCTCAAACAGATCCATGTAGATGTCCTGGCAGACGGAGATGACTATTGTGCACCAGGACAGTCCGAAGAGGATCCAGACGGCGATCAACAGCCTGTACCACACCATCTCGTCTTTCAAGTTTGCCCCTCCTAAACGAACAACGACCCGATAGCTGATTACTTGGTATAAGCCAACAGATTAATTGAAATAATCTCTTCAGAGTCAGATATAAAAAGAACTGAGAGAGAGAAAGTTTCAGCTTTTAGTTAACATTAAAGTAGATGTGAGAATGTTAAGAACGTTAGAAGATTAGGAACTTAAAGACCTATTTACCATATAATTATGTGCATCTATAATATATGCATATATCATGTGCATATATTGATGTCTAATGTTATAGAATGCTTCTTCTTATGTTTCTTAACCTACCAAGGGGGGGGGTGGTTACAACCCCCTTACGTTTTTCTGCATCACAAACTTGTTTCATATGGACTATAATTTTGACATTTTAGGTGGCTGTAGGAGGTCCATTTGCGCACATTTTGAGGTAAACATCGTTGTGGTATCCCACGCCATTAAAATGTTATACCCGATATGTTATAGCATGAGGAACTAGAAGATGAAGCCTGTTTGAAGAGCGATATTGATATTAACATACCCGCCACGTAATCGCCGAATCCAATTGTGAGCAGACTAATTGCGCAGAAATAGATGGCATCCATGTAGGCCCATCCTTCAACGGTCATAAAGACGACAGCAGACAGGTAAATGAAGAAGGCCGAACCGCCTATGGACACCATAAACGTGGAGAACCAGTAGAGTTTTCGCTTGTTCTCTCTGAAGCCAAATGCCAGCTTCTTTGCGATGTAGTAGATCAGTCGTTTCTCCTGTTGGCCGACGACGAACAGCGTGAACAGGCAGAGTGGCACGCCCGCTACGCCGTAGAAGATACAGAACTGTCGGCCATTTACAGTTTTCAACGGTATATTGCCGTAACCTGCAAATAATAATAATAATAATAATAATAATAATAATAATAATAATAATAATAATAATAATAATAATAATAATAATAATAATAGTAATAATAATAATAATAATAATCTTTATTGAAACAATCCGGTTTACAAACCGCAACCGGTTACAGTGTACAGTTATGCAATTGAAACAATTCACAAGAACACAAATGCCAGAAGACATAAATCTTAACTACTAACAGAACAGACAGCCTGCAATACACGGCGCTAATAGCAGCCTACAAAACATGTCCGCCTACGGGTTTCGATCTCAGTACCTCCCGCTCTCTATGCCAGTGTGTTATTCAATGCGCTATCGCTAAAGTAAATAAGACAGCGCGAATGTTGTGCATGATTTAACAGAGTTTTTTTGTAGAAGACCGAGGCAGTGCCAATCGCATTTGACAGATTGAAGAACACACGCAGCGGACATGTTCAAGTTAATTAGTGAGCCCAGTTGCTAAATGAGGTTAATTAGGCCTACCACTTACTTGCAGACGGAAATGACGATAATGATTAGACATACCGTAACAAGACGTGATACCTTCGTGCTATAAGCATTATGAACGTTGTCAATGCACACACAGGTCATTATGGTCATTGCAGATGCAGTGTCCATGACGATGTCTGTGACAGAGTTTATGACTATGGCACAGGCTACTCCTGTGATTACTCCTACGACAGTCTATGACTATGACACAGGCTATGAGTATGTCTGTGACATAGTCTATGACTATGTAATAATATTCGTTTATTGAAGAAACACTGGGTCGGCACACCGCAACCCATTACAGAAACAGTAGTACCAGTTATAAATTAGCAAATTATTCAATTTAAATCACTGTTCAAGCACGGGGCAACATAGTCATCGGGGCAACATTAGACTCCTGAACAGTGACCTCGGGACGAAATTTCTGTCATCTTTGGGCGGCAATTGAAAGTCATGTGGTCTCGGTCGAAGATATAGTCTATAACTATAGCTATGACTAAGACTATGACATAGTCATAGACTATGGCAGAGTCTATGACTATGACTATGACAGACTCTATGTATGTGCTCAATGAGACCGTTATCCATCCAACCCTGCGTCTTCCAAATTTCTATCCTTCAATAAAACCCGCCTTAGCAACTCTGTGCCTCCCATCTCTGTATTGTATTGTATCTACACATTTATATAGCGACTCTCGAAGTGCACTCTGTTCTCTCTGCCAGCCGAACTCGGATCTTCACTTGAAACATCTGGACAACCCCTCTGACGCGACGCAGCGCTCATGAATAAGCTATTGCCTTGAACTTAGCTTTAGAGTAGCGCCTCAGAATTTAAAGTTTATAATTACGATTACGATTACGATTGTGTACTGCCTTGAAGTACCATAGGAATTTCCGTTTAGTAGTTGGTCGTAATATGGGCCTTCGTTACGACGGAGTACTTCACCGTGTGAACTCCAGCGTTGTATACACGGGGGTATACGCGGGTATACAGCGTGTACTCAACCCACAAAAAATGTATTTTTAGTATGCTCACCTGTGCAGAGCGTGTGCTCACCTCCAGAACGTGCTTCGACATATTTTTTTAAAATACTGTACAGTTAGAAATTTAATTATTTCTGTTTGCCTTACCTGGCGAGCTGTAAAACAGCTTTAAAATTTGTATTGCTCTAACTTGGCATTGTTTGCTGGCTAAGGTATTACCGTATTTCAATATATGGGCCTATTCATTGTAATAACCGCTGATTATTGCCAGTTTTATATTCAGTTTATGCAAAGGTGGGCACAGGCTGCACAGCAGCACAGCCCACCCCACCCCTTACAAAGCTATCCCCTCAGCCTTTCGGAAAAATAACCTGTAAGCTGCATGCCAACCCAGCATGATTGGGTTTTGCTCGTCAGCAGGATAACAACAGGCTCCAATCTATTATAAGTAGGATGATCCGGCTGGGATTATCTACCGAGTTCTACCCATTGACAACCCAGCCTTTGACCAGCTCTGTCGGCAGGCTGATACTGGTCTCTTCACAGCTGTTTTAATTAACCCGGGGCATGCTTTGTATGAGTTGCTCCAACCAAGGAAATCTACTACACTGTACCTATGACGTATACTCCCATGGTCTCATGACAGGGTCTTGACTCTTAGTGGCAATAACATTTATAGGAAGAATGCTGTAGGCCTACTCTTATTGATTTTGCATTTGTCTTACGATGTCTGTGCACCGGAGTGCGGCTCTTCTGCAACCGGCTTAATTTAATAATGAATTTACTACCTCACTCTAGGCTACTGTAGCGTGTACTCACCTATAATTTTACCACTACAGCAATCATGGTGAACCCATAAAGCAAATCTTCAACGAAGAGCTTGCTAGAGTCGTTCTCTGAATCATACTCGGCGTTATATCCAATTAGGCCCATACTAGCTGTAGAAATCTATCACGATATTCTCTGTTATTGGTCGATTATTTCCGTGCATTTCTCGGATCCTCTCTTAATACGGGCTTGGAACAAAGTAACATAATCATTAGTCGGAAACTAAGTCAGAAAACCAACTGTGCGAAGAGGTTTTCGGTTTAATAGTTATTTACCCTTCATTCCATTGGCAATTAACGAAGTTGACGCATTGAGCATTACATTAAGCGAAACAGTTCAACAGTTATGAACAATGATGCAGGTTCTATTAACTGAATGATGAAGCAATTATCTACTTACACAATACTTTAATATTAAAGAAGTCACATATTTTTATATTTATGTGGCGCCGTATAAATATCAGATGGTTCAAATCAAAATCAAATCAAATCATTTATTCGGTGACCAACAAACAAAAGTAGTACACAATCAATGAGAAAATGGAGTCACACAGGGGACCCTGAAAGGGTCTTACGGCCCCGCTAAGTAGGGCCCCCTAAGGTTGCAGTACATGAGAAAAGCCAATGTATGTAACTGGTCTGAAACTAAGCGTATTAAAGAACAAAACGATAAATCTTAACTAATGACTGGTTATTTAAATGGTTTAGATGGTTATTTAAATATTTAATCAATATAAAAATATGTGACTTCTTTAATATTTTTGTTCCCCGTGTTAGGACCACAATGGCTCAATCCAGGTCCTTTGTGTGCATAGGTCCCTCTATGGAATCGACTTCCTCCTTCTCTACGCTCTACAATCCTCTCTAGTAGGATCTCTACCTCTTTCTCTCACCTTACAACCTTCCTTTTTCATCGGAGTACCTCACACTGGGAGCGCTTCTGAAAGGCTTATGCTATGAGAAGCGCTTTGTAAATGATCAAATACAATACAATATTTTAGCGTGAAGTGGACGATTTTCCGTCAGTAACAAAGTCAACACTCCTTTCGTAAACCTAGATGTTGTGACATCCTATCTCTCTGCTCTCCGTGTAACCCGATTTTGTTCCTCAAAGTGTAAACCTGGACAATTCCTCTGATTAGTTAACTGGTTACCGGTGTGTTGGGTCTTTATGTAGCGCTTCATATATTTTCGATTACGACGTTGAAGAATAAAACCATAATAATTATGTTACTAGCTGCGTCTATGTCGGCCAGATCTTCCGAGTAAACAAATATTGACTGATTGACTGAAAGGTCAGATTGATTGATTGATTGATTGATATGGTTGGCTGGCTGGCTTGCTGGCTGGTTGGTTGATTGATTGACTGACTGACTGGTTGGCTGATTGATTGATGACTGACTAACTGATTGATTGATTGATTGATTGACTGGCTGATTGACTGACTTATTGATTGATTGATTGATTAATTGATTGATTGACATATTTTCAATATGAGACTTTATGTCTTTCAGTGGTCCTATATTGATTGCTTACGCCTGCCTATACTAACCAATAGTTGTTACTACAGTAACTGCGAAGAAGAATGAGCTGTAGAAATCCCAGTTCGTCGTTGATGATGTTGAATTGTTGCTTGAGACGTCAACACCGTAGAGAAAAGCATCTTGAAGAGTTGGAAGGATTTCCTGAAGATCCTCGCTGCTCAGACACTCGCTTTTGTCTTAGAAAGAACAACAGAAAACCTTTTTGACGTTTGTGGCAAGAAGCCAAAATGTTAACATCATCACTCATCACTTGCCCACCAGTCTGTTTGTCTGGGCAATGCGGGGAACTGACTGCAATTCTGAACTGCAGATTGTTTGCTATCTTATATTTACTCTTCTGCAGTGGAATGTTGTATTGCTCTCCTTTTCTTTCTCTCGCTTCCTCTATATCTTCCTCTATCTCTATCTCTTTCTCCTTCTCTCTCTCTGTCTCTCTTTGTCTCTCTCTGTCTCTTTGTCTCTCTCTCTATCTCTCTGTCTCTCTCTGTCTGTCTTTCTGTCTGTCTACTCTCTGTCTTTCTCTGTCTGTCTGTCTCTTTCTCTCTCTCTGTCTGTCTCTGTCTCTGTCTCTGTCTCTGTCTCTGTCTCTGTCTCTGTCTGTCTGTCTGTCTGTCTCTGTCTGTCTGTCTGTCTGTCTGTCTGTCTGTCTGTCTGTCTGTCTGTCTGTCTCTCTCTCTCTCTCTCTCTCTCTCTCTCTCTCTCTCTCTCTCTCTCTCTCACTCACACAGAGGCGCTAAGTCAAAACCAAATCGGTGAAGTACGTAAGAACAGGTTCAACTCCAAGAAGCGATCCAAAGGTCAGACAGGTAGAATGACCTTGGCAGATAGACACACTTTGGCGAAAGGCCATTTTTGTGGTAAAGTACCTAAAGTATACTACAAGATCGGGATCATCAAATGTGGCCTAGAATAATCCACGGTGAAGTGATGCGATACACTTCGCCATGCAGCAACCGGTGCAGAATGTATTGCGTAACCTCACCATTCCCCAGCGCCGCCAAAAACCGAGCCGCATATTCACCCACGCTCAACCATATCAACCAGAGAGAGCGAAGTTGACCCTACCGTTTAGTAGAAAGTCTACAAAGTCCAGAAAGATCGATCAGAAAACCTCGTTTAAGTAAAGTCGGTTTATTTCAATATTTATTTGCCCTCCGTGTCTATCGATACGTTTCTGCGCTTAGACAGAGACGAGACTTGTGCAAATATGTGCAAAACTTGTCACACATTTAATTTGTCCATCTAGATTCACAATCAACGAAGATACAAAAACATGCATTAAAACTAGGTGCATGAACCGACTGAGTAGGAAAACGATTAAAGGCTGTAACCTTTGCTGACGTCAACGCCCGTTTTCTGGTTGTTTGCATGGTTGCTCAGTGTGTTTTCTTACGCGTAGGAGTAGTTAAGTATGGTCTCATCATCCCCTTAAATACTTAAGTATGCTCTCATCCATCCCCTTAAGTACTTAAGTATGCTTTCATCACTCTCTTCTTTGTTGTTGTTTTTATCCTCGTCGTGGTAGTTGTCATCATCAGTCATCGTCGTCATCAGCCACTTCCTCCTTCTCATTATCACTATCATCATTATGTACTCGTGTATGCAAAATTTTGTATACATATGCATGTGTTTATGCATATAAATAATTTGTAAAATCATAAGATCTAGCCTAACTTACTTATTACCAGCATCTTAGATATGATAAACTAATTTTTGTTTTATAATAAGCAGATCGCTAACAACTAAAGCCGCTACGACTCTCATGCATGCATTCATATGTTCCAGGGTCAATATGGCATTGCTATCTCTGAGGGCTTATCCCTATCGCGCCTTAATCGGTTGCAATCGGTTCTAAATGCCGCGGCTCGCCTATAGGCGGCTTATCAAAGTTCAGGCAGAAACGCATTGAGTTTAACATTCTAATGCTTATGCGTAATTGTCTCGCAGGCCAAGCCCCAGTTTATCTTAGGGAGCGCTTTGTGCCGGTGTTATCCATACCACACCGTAGATTGCTTTACTCTGCAGCGTACGGCGAACTGGTTGTCCCTACGGCTCGAACCTCCACAGTGCTCTGTAAAGGGTTATGCTCTGGTAGGTCCATCTTTCTGGAATAGGTTGCCTATCAACCACCGTAATGAACTTCTTGGTCTTTCTTTGCCCCTTTCCGAAAGCGTTTGAAAATAATTTATTTTCGATCGTAGGTTGGTGTTGTCAGGTCGAGAGCGCTTCTGAGGAGGAGTTTCTGAGAGTTTCTCTTGAAGTGGCGCTATATAAATTTACGATTACGATAAACTAACCTCCCACAAGATGCGATTCATGTTGAAATAGTCACTTGCACTGGTACCATCCAATCACCGTTGAATCCACCTTCATCTTCCTTGAGTGGCTTTCGGCCGTTTGTCTTTTGGCATATTCGATTCTTCTTCCTAATTTTTCCTAAATTCGTCTGAATCTTTAACTTTCTTGCAAGCTGATCTGTCAAGTAGACCTTCATTAACTCGACTATTTAAACAATTCGCAAAGTTCGCAACCTTTCTTCGCAAAGTTACCATTATTTTAAAGTTCGACTATCGCTGACCGTGAACTTGAGCTCACAACACCGCAACTGGTTAAGCTCAATGTAATCTTTCAAAGTTAAAGTCGTTTCAACTGTCTATTTGATGGAGTACTTTATAGTCACCCTTACACGAATAACTGATCGTTTTTTGGCAAACTTATCGCAACTTTTTCATTCGATCAGGAGCGGCGTTCGATCTATCCGCGCGCGAAAGGATTTAGTTCTCCTTCGACAATCCACGCCCAAATAACCTCTGTCTGCAGTTAGGCCTTGCTGCGGCAACTTCAAACGCTTGAGCAGACGACATTTCTCTCAAGCCGTCAGGATTTAACTTGTCCAATGACCATACGACACATCTGCATTATCCAGACATAGCATATGTTTATATGAGGCCAACCAACATACGCCAGCATATGTATGTATGCTGCTTTCTGCTGTAACAATAGCATAATATATGCTCATATGTATGTATATAAACTTAATATGTATGTATATGTATGTATGCTGTATGTGTATGTAGCCAGCCTTGTAGCGCTGCTTGCAGGGATGCTGATGCTGTCTCAGCTGCTCCTTGCTGCTGCTGCTGCTGCTCTTATATATGGCAGCCAGCATATGTATGTGGCAGCCAGCAGCTGGCTGTGGCAACAGCCAGCCAGCCAATGGCAACAATACGCCTTAATAACCAGCAATGGCAGCAATGTTGTAACAATATTTGCTGTAACATTGCAGCTCAGCCAGCAGCAATGGCCGGCAGCCAGCCAGCCAGCAACCAGCAATGTCTTCAGCTGCAGCTGTGGCCAGCTGTCAGCCAGCCAACCAATAATAACATGCTCAATGGCAGCAGCAGCTGACATGCTGTGCTTAATATGTGCCAGCAGCCAATGACGCTCAGCCAACAACGCTTAATGGCAGCTGCTCGCGCTGCTGCTGTAACGCCCAGCACAGCAACCGCAGCCAGCAATGTGTATGCGCTTAATATGTGCATGCTGTATGACGCTATGCTGCTTATATGCTTAGCCGCATAGCCACATGTATATACGGTATATTCCTGAACGCTAACGAAATATTTTTATCACCCATCATGCTGGTTATAGATGCTTGTTAATTAATTAATTCTAGTAATTACGCTACTATCTTATAGCCTACAACCCCACAACATCTCATAGCATCTGATGTGGCATAAAATACAGCTGGGCATAGACCTATATATCTAAATAAGATAAATCCATGTGATTAGGGGAAATCGCTCCTGAGTAGACTGTCTTGAAGGGGCGCTATATAAAACTACTGTAATAATCGTTATTACTCAACCCTCACAAACGAAAATTTGCACACAAATTTTCCATACTAAAGCGTTCTTTCATAAGCCACACATTAATCTTATTAACACACAACAGACAACAACCTACTCAATTACTTATTTTAATTCACTGACTTGACCATCACTCTCCGCGATCAAATTGTCTCAGGATGTAAGCGAATGCACAAGTACCTCTCTTCCAATGCGCATTGTAGGCCTAATTGTAATTGTAATTGAACATTTGTATAGCGCCACTCAGAAATTCAGAGGCGCTCCCGACCCAGGGCTCTAACAAATAAGATAGTCTTCAGGCGTTTCAGGCGTTTCCGAAACAGAGGAGGAGAAAGGCTGAGGAGCTCAAGACGCAATTCATGTGGAAGATGGCTCCAAGTAGAGAGGCCGACATATGCCGACATGCCATGTAGTCCTTCGTACATTACACGCGCATTCACCTTGATGTGACTCCCTTCCCAAAATCGCCGGTACCAGCATAAGATCTTCTTTGTTTCTCTGCCTGTAGGCGGGTTCGTACTTCTAATGTCTCTAATCGTCTCGTTTCCCAGCCCTGTCCTTCAGCATGCGCTTGTAGGCTAACCTTCTTTAATCATCCAGTCCATTAGCATCATTCTTGGTCTTCCTTTTGAATTTTTCCCCATTCTTCCCATCCATTGTATGGACGCGGTTGTGTAGGGGTATGTTCGGTGCCTTGCAGCCGGAGGGTTGCGGGCTCCTCGAATCCACCTCGAGCCGCCGCGTAGGGACCCTGGCAAAGTCCTTCACCAATTGCTCATGCAATTCGGCGTGAAACTCCGATTCAGTGTCCGCGCTGTAGTCGGGAGCGCCTCTAGTAGAAATCTTGAAGAGGCGCTATAACAGAGTGCTCATACATACATCATACATACATTGTTCCTTCAGTTATAGTTCTTAGGAGAGAATCTCCCCTCATTATATGACCCAACCAATTTCTCTTCCGTTTTCTAATTGTTTCTATCATGCATCTTGTGTATGTATGTATGTATGTATATGGCCATTTATATAGCGCCCTACAAGAAACTCACGAAGGCGCTTCATCTGCCATTTGTAATATGATCCAAGGCTGCTAATATCCGGACAAGGTATCGCAATACTTTGTATCGCTAATACTTTCTTCAGTATCGCTACGAGTATCGCAATAGTTTTATTTTGTTGGTATCGCATGTGAATCGCCAATAAGTCACTTAGCTTTTAGCTCGCCATCGATACTCGATACCAAAACTTTTCAACAATAATTTAAGTCGCGTTCAAGAAATAAATGAGAAATAAATCGTTACGCTTCGAGAATTGCTTCTTTCTGCTTATATATATATATATATATATATATATATATATATATATATATATATATATATATATGTATGTATGTATATATGATCTCTTGTATGAACGGAAGGAATCTATAAATATGGAAATTACCGGAAGTAGTGTCCTTTTGTGATCAGCGGGAAAAGTGGCTTGCTTAATTTGAAATTGTTTGCGAAGTTAGTTGACAATGAAAATGAATAAGCCTACAGAGTGCGGAAATGAATGTTAGCGCAGAGTGATCGAGTAGCTTTGAAGGCCTGAAGGCTTCTTCAAACAAGCTCACATTGGCCCAGGCGTTCCGTAGAAAATTCCCTATATCGGTGCTTGAAGTGTGCTAGGAGCGAATGAATGAATGAAAATTCCCGAATGAATGAATCCAGCAGGCCTCTCTCCAGCCACAATCGATCACGGCAAAATTTAAATAAGCACATAATGTATTTTCCTTGCTAAAAGTTCCTATACAAATTTGTACTTAAGACGTTTTAACAATACTCACGTAATACAATACAACAGAAATTTAGATATCATCACATATTTTTTTGCGAATACACGTAAATTTACTTATTGAAAGGTATCGGTAGAGGTATTGATATTGCAATACTTTTAAGAAATAGTATTGGTATTGGTATTGCCAATTCTTTACATGTAATTAGGAAGTATTGGTATTGCCAATACGTTTTCAAGTATTGTTAACAGCCCTAGCAATATCTTTTCATTTGTCTTTCTCTCCGTCTAGCTGACTCTCTCCATCCTTTGTCATATATCCAAAGCCTCTTACCAGTCTTCTAATATCCTCCTTCTTCATGGTCCATGCTTCTGATCCGTTTAGTACAACACTCCACAGCATAGATTTGACCATTCGCTTCTTCAAGTTCTTGTTCAACATTCCTCTAATTAATTCCTTCCTTTTACGGAATACATCTTTCCCCAAAGCTATTCTTCGGTTCATTTCCACATGGTACTTTAGGCTTACACACATCCACCATCAAACTGACACACATTCGAGCTGTCACACATGACTACCAGGGTTTACAGTATATCAAATTTCTAGCGCAGTCGGTCCCTAAGCCCAAAAACATGCTAATATTCACATTAGGTGTTTTGGATTCTTAACAAAATAAATCCTCTACAAGTCGCTTTCGGGTGGCGATCTCTTTACTAGATATAGAACTACTATAAAACGAAAAACAAGTAACTGCTTCAGGTGAGGATAGACTCCTTATTCTGTATTACATGAATAGAGCTCTAATCAATCGGTTACCGTGTTTCACAAATTCATGAGACATCTCTCTTATCCGGAATTTGAAATCACGACGTCTGTCTGTTAGTCCAACACGCTAACCAAAGGACCATATTGTACACCCCGGCCTGGTGGGGTTACGCTACCGCAGAGGATCGAGACAGCCTGGAGCGGTTTCTTACTCCAATGCGGATAATGGGTTTCTTCCGATGGACCAGCTGGGAGTTGGGGAAATGGTGGGCGCAGGTGAGGATCGCTTATTGTCGGCCGTCATTTAGAATGGGTCCCATGTGCTCCATAATATCTTCCCACCTGCCATCAAACGCAAAATAATGGAAGCTTCGTCCGATATCGCATGACTTTCTTTTGCCGGTTAAAAACGACAGAAATTATATCCTGCGGGTTTTATTTGATTGCATTTCGTAAGCCTATTTTCTATTTAATCCTATCGCACAAGTCAATAGAGGAAACTATAATAAACTTATCTAAGGTCTTTGTCATCGCATCTGGAAATTATGACTTTTGAACTTCTGGGATCACTTAAATCATCTGCTAGTTAGTTGTGTCCCTCAAATATAAACGAGCGCAGCTTACCTCTGAAGGACCAAAAATTGGGTAGCTAAGGAATAGATAAGGGTATCTCATTCCACATTCCACATTTGGGCCTCGCTACATCTTATAGAGAATAGACGGGTAGGCACTATTTGTATCACAGTTGGTTAAGTTACGAAAGAGAAAGCCTTATTCTGATGGCCAGTTACCTGGTGCCTTGCAGCCGGAGGTTGCGGGTTCGAATCCACCTCAAGGGGTATATTTTGCGTGCTTTGCAGCCGGAGGGTTGCGGGGTTCGAATCCACCTCAAGCCGCCGCGTAGGGACCCCCTGGGCAAGTCCTTCACTCGCAATTGTTCGTGCGCTTCGGCGTGAAATTCCGATTCAGTGTCCGCGCTGTAGTCGGGAGCGCCTCTGGTAGAAATCTTGAAGGGGCGCTATATAAATATCTGAAATGAATGAATGAATTTTATGTGTCTTGTCTGGTACGTATGAAGGTCTGCCGTGCGGTAAAAGAAGTTATTGCATACTGGCGGCAACAGCCCGTGGTCATTCTGATAAATGAATTTCCCAATCTCTATACGCCTAATCTGATCGATTTTTCAAGGAATTTCTCTTCCGAACGAGCTCCATAGGGAACTCTGGCTATATATCGACCCGCTCGTTTTTGCAGGATTACTAATCTGTTGAGACTTGTTTTATAGCCTATATGGAGGCCCAGACTGTAATACAATAGGCAAGATAGGGATATATGAGGGTGTCCTGGAGTGGTATTAACTGCGAGGTCGGAGACAGTATTCCAATGTTTTACGCAATTTTGTTGGAGGTTTTTTATGTGCTCTTTCCAAGTTAGCCGCTGGTCTATATGCACTCCCGGAAATATGGTTGAAACTACTTGTGATCGCCGATTATGTTAATTAAAATTTTCAGTTTATAACTAAACAACATAAGTTAAACTTTGGTTTTGATTAAACTATATTTTTCCAGTTAAGCTTCATCCTTAACTAAAACATTTAAGTTTAACCAAAAGTTTTCAATTTTTTAGTTAACTTTTGCCCATCACTGAAGACTGAGGGGATGGGTTTGTTAAGGGGAGGGCTGCCCTTTACAGCCCTGTATATTAAGGCTGTACAGCCAGTATATACAGCCTGTAATATACAGCCCAGTATTATATTAGGGCCGTGCAGCCTGTGCTCACCTTCCCATAAACTGAATATGAAACTGTCAATCATCAGCGATTATTACAATGATTAGGCTTGTGTTATTGAAATGCACTAATACCTAAACCAATAAAACAATGCCATATTAGAGCAATGTAAATTTTAAAGTTGTTTTACAACTCGCCAGGTGAAGGAAGCATAAATAATTAAATTTCTAACTGTAGGTATACAGCGTTAAACAAAAATTTGTCAAAGTACGTTCTGGAGGTGAGTACACGATCTACACAGGTGAGTATGCTAAAAAAAACATTTTTTTTGAGGTGAGTACACGCTGCATACCCGCGTATACCCTCGTCTGCAGGGCTGTTGATTACCCAAAAATCGATATCAAGTTGGTAAATCAGTCGATAAGCAGGTGACTCAGTCGACTGAGTCGCTAAGTCAGCCGCTAACTCTCCAAGTCAGTGGCAAACTCCTTAGTTAGCGACTCCGGGGACTACCAAAGCAGTGATATTAGCATTGTGGTTGTTTCATGTCCCAATCAGAGTCCACGAGAGGCTACATGTTTTTTAGGCTGTTGCTGTATTTGCAAAATTCAGCCGCGTAGTAGTTCCTTTCAGCTTGAATTCGAACTGCTTTAAACTTGTTTCTATAAGAGGTAAATTTCTTTTAATTAATTTCGTAGAGATTTTCAAAATATTTCAAATACAATGATGATTTATTTTTACAAGATTAGAGCAGGCCTTGGGTCATCCAAGGCTTCTTCGGAGCTGGCTTGGGTCCATACTTTTTGGAGGCAGTCAGTAAGCATTCATCATAGACTTTTTATAATTATATGAGAATTAGTCGTGGGTCATGTTCACATCTTGTTCAGCTCATACTTCCAAGACCGAGGACCAGTCAACAAGGGTGATGGATTTAAGAAATTCTGTTTTTCTTTCCATCGAGACGTTTCGGTGTATTGCCAATAAGGGTATTTGATGTTGCAACGGTCCATTGTCGAAACAGGCTGCAGCGGACGGATGGTCCGAAATGTCTGCCGCAATTAGAGTCGATTATTGTTCTGGGCACAACATTTGTAAAGATAGTGTCTATGACTGTAGAGGTCTGACAGATTATTCTCGTGGGTATAGTAATAATTGGTAAAAGATGATGGATGGGCTGTCATACAGTCATAGAAATCTGCAGTTGCTTCATGGCCATTTGCCTTCAGTAGGTCAGTATTAAAGTCGCCTATCAATATTATATCATTAGATTGTTGCAATTTCAGTGAGCAGACTATCAATTTCACTCGAAAACTCATCGAGATCTATGTCCAGAGGTCTGTGTATAACCCCCATTATGGTGGCACCCACTTTATGGGAAATACGTAAAAAATCCCTCAGATGAGAGGATCATCCGAATAACAACAGCAACAGCAACAACAACAACAGCAACAACAGCAACAACAACAGCAAAAACAACAACAACAACAACAACAACAACAACAACAATAATAATAATAATAATAATAATAATAATAATAATAATAATAATAATAATAATAATAATAATAATAATAATAATATAATAATAATAATAATAATAATAATAATAATAGTAATAGTAATAATAATAATAATAATAATAATAATAATAATAATAATAATAATAATAATAATAATAATAATAATAATAATAATAATGAGAGGCCCTAGAACCTTTATTTTAAGAACCATGATTTTAAGAACTTTGATTTTATAATAATAATAATAATAATAATAATAATAATAATAATAATAATAATAATAATAATAATAATAATAATAATAATAATAATAATAAATAATAATAATAATAATAATAATAATAATAATAATAATAATAATAATAATAATAATAATAATAGTTTCTTAATCAAACATTGATATAATTATTTCGGTTTAACTTGACATAATTATGACGTTCAGCTTCGACACCTTTTTAAATGTAATAATAATAATAATAATAATAATAATTTTTCCAAATCCTGAGGGATCATTGATACCTCGGGTAAAAAAAATAATAATAATAATAATAATAATAATAATAATAATAATAATAATAATAATAATAATAATAATGTCAGCTGCATCCACCAGGTCTTTCGGGTCAATCATTCTCGGCATGGAGGACTGAATGGAAAATTATAGGAGCCAGATTCTTTTGGCCCGCGGACCTACGCTGCCCGTGGGGAAGGTGTCGCACTAACCAAGCAGATTGCCTGTGACAGACCGCTGATCGAGCAGGACAGGGCGAAGGTCAGGAAGGCATACACCGATCCTTATAGCAGGGCAAGATTAGTAGCAGTGTCCTCGCCTCATTCGGGATACTGGTTGTTGACCCTGCCGATTTCAGCTTGCCGACACTCATGGGCGTAGCAAGAAAAAAATGTCGGAGGGGGTTTTAAGATTTCGGGGGGTTTTCCATTGAAAATCGTCGCAAAAGTCCAGGCTTTTTGTATTTTGCATGTAAAAGCATATAAAAAATTTCGGAAACTTATTTCTGGGGGTTTCAATCGGTAAAACCACCCCCTAAATACGCCCATGCCGACACTACGGCATAACTGACACCATTTGGAGAGCGCTTCAAAAATTAGACATTCCCTGCACGAAGGAGCCCCCGGGCTTCTTCATAATGATGGCAAACCACCGGATGGAATGGGCAGCAGGCAAATGCATCACCTGGGAGGTGACAAATGTCTATACGTGTGCAGCATCATATGTCCATCGGACATCGATAATGGCCGGAGATGCGGCTTAGCAGGGACCGTCGCTCGTAACTGAGCTGGGACCGCCGCTCGTAAACAGGCAAAATATTCACGCCTTCCTTCATCACTCACGTTTATGCCCATTGCTTTTTGGTCACTGGGACCAATCAATTTGGTCGGACCACGATTTTATCGCCAACGTGGGCCACCATATAATCTGTAATTTCCGACGAGCAGCTTGAGATAAACCATCTTTTACAGCGCCTTTCCATCTGCACTCAACGATATAATCCGTGGCTTTTGGGGGACGTTTGTGGATTTCAGATGGAACGAGGCTCGTTAGTTCCAGAATGGTTGTTATTCTCCTGAATGTTTATTAGAACCTGATGGATTATTTTTACCTCGGGTGAAAATAATACTGCTACTACCAATAATAATAATAATTCGTGCAATGCAGAATTTTCAAGGTTTCTTGGTGCGAACCTTTTCCTCCTTCGAGTGCGCTTGCGTTTCTCATCCCGCTATATTTATTCTTGCGGCTCTAGCATCAGTGCAGTTGCGGCGCCAGCTATAGGCCTACAATTTCAGCAGGCCGCGTCAGGATCATGGGAGTTATGCAGCAAGTTGAAGAAATTAATGTTTGAGTTTGATTTATTTTCGAAGAAATCTTCAATGTTGCAACGCTTCATTGTTATTTATTTATTTCTTTGCTAATGTATATTGATGCGCCTCGTAAACAACTGTTAGCCTACAGGTTAGTTTCGCGAAGTAATCGACAACACACTATCATAGTTATTTCCACAAATCTCTTGAACAACGGTGGTAAAAAACGTAAGCATTTCAATTTTAGAGTTTACAACAAAGACTTATATTGACATACTAGATAATCGACGACACACTATTATAGTTATTTCCACAAAAAGTCTTTAAATCTAATAAATTGAACTAGTGATCTTATAGGACAGATGTTTATGTTTTAGATGTAAAGAAGACACATGTACTAAATATTCCAAAGAATTTTACACAGGAGTAGGTAGTAAGTAGGCAGGTCAAAAGGCAGGTCAAGGGTAAAATAGGCAGGTCAAATGACCTTCCGCGACCCATGGTAGCGTCGCCACTGCATCAGTGGTCGGCCATCTTTAACCGATCCATCATTCTTTGCTTGTCTTTCACTGACGTCACCATTAGCATATTCAGCAAAGCTCGGCTTCTCTACGAGCGGATGATTTTTAACAGTCTTGGCACACTTTTCGTGACACGACGCTTCACGTCATTAGCGCTCAATTCTTCCGTGGCTTCCCTAACCTTTTGCGTAAATCTCTCCTTCGCCGTTTGATATAGGATATGCCCAACGATGAGATCTTTCACTAAACTCTCTACCGCTACTGCCTCAGTAGTTGCGCCTGTGGATTCTTCTCCATACATCTTAATCTAGCCGTGTAATAGTTCTCTCTTATCCAGTTAGCGAACATACATAGGCCATCATGTTTTTCCCAGTGTTTAACCAGCTTGGCTCTAACTGATAATACACAACTAGCTCCTGTGTCGTTCAAACGCACAGTTTGTGATCCTTAACCTTTATAATACTTATGTGAATTTCTTCCTGCCGCCATCTTGTTGCACTGACTCAGTTGCACAGTAAGAAGTAACCGTTTCTCGGCATTATCTCTTATTCACCGGCCTTCTCTTAATTAACACTGCATAGTTGCCACTGTTTGCATTCTATATGATATCTATCTCGAGGGAAATGAAATTCAGACGTCCCTAAGGTACGATGGGGCACGGCCAACAAGTACAGTTGCGCTTAAGGGTCAGGATCTTAAATTAAATATGCTATTGGATGGGCAGCCAGTGCAATGTATCTTGCATAAAGAAAGCTATATATATGCATGCAAGAATGTATGCATGAATGCGTAATGCATATATATGTGTGTATGAATGTATATATGCATATATGCATGCATACATGTATGTACGGATGTATGCATGTATGCATCCAGACACTGTACAGCGACTTTAGTACTTGATAACTACGCTGCCAATGCTAGCTAACAAGATTTTAAAATCAAGACATCCTAGAAATATCAGCAATTATTATAATAATAATAATAATAATAATAATAATAATAATCCAGGGGACCAATAATAATAATAATAATACATAATTATAATAATAATAATAATAATAATAATAATAATAATAATAATAATAATAATAATAATAATAATAATCAAATTGATAATAGTACGCATAATAATAATAATCGTTACATGATAGGCAAACGTCTAACAAAACTAATAACGTTAAATTGCATATAAAACACATATGCCTCCAAGCTAGACAGTCGATGTATGTCCTGCGCATCATGACGGGACACGGCCTAGCGGGACCAATGCTTTATGATTTTGTGCCAATGACCATTGTGGCCCGCTTGTTATACGGGTCACCGACATGGCGGGGTTTGATGGGCAACAGGAGAGAGAGCAATAGACTACAGTTATAAGTCCGTTATGGAGCGTCTGATGCGACCATTATATGCATAATACACTGCCTACTAGCGGATAACCCAACATTAGAACAGCTGTGTAGAACGGCAGATGGGAACATCTTTACTGCTGCCTTGGCGGACCGTGGCCATGTTCTGAACCCGCTCCATCCTCCTGTAAAGACACTCCCCTATTCCCTGCGTCCCAAACCGCATGACCGAATCGTCCCACGAGCGGACAACTTGATGAGGAAAACGTTGTTAATAAGAATGCTTTATGATGGTTTATTTCATGTAAACCAAAGTGCGGTTATGCAGCTGGATAAGTAAAGAATCTACTTACGTACTTACCTGCAAAGCAAATGATAACAAGTTTAACAGGGTTCGAATTGAACTGTTTGTCAGCTTGAAAGGCGCTTATCTGTCCTACTTCTCATTTTACAGTCACCCATAGGAAGTTGAAGACTGAGTCAACCTTATGAGGCTAGCGGGTATCGAACCCGCGTCCTTCTGATCCTCGTGCCATCGTGTTACATATCAACTCAAGGCCTGCATCAACAACCAGTAACCTCTGACCACAGAGAGATATCAGTAATAAAAGCAGCAGGTCATGGCGCCTACAGAGTTAGGATCTGAAAGAAGATGACATGTGATGACAATGTTTTGATGAAGAATTATTACCGTAGTCCATCATCGAAATCTAAATATCATATCATTCGACGAAGATAATAGATGAACCCGCCCCTCCCTCCTGTAAAGACACTCCCCTATTCCCTGCGTCCAAGACCGCATGACCGAATCGTGCAACAGGTGGGAAGGTTCCGCCCTCACTGGAAGGAGCTAGTTTATAGGTTCGATTAAGTAGGTACGGTTTGACTGAGGCAGCACCTTCCAATGGCCTATGTAATGTCAATCTAGATATCCAAGGTTAAGGTCCTGCAGTTTGACTGTTCAAACACGATCATACCTTTATCAATCGCTTCCAAATGACTTAAGATAAGTAAGTTATATATATATATATAGTATATATATATATATATATATATATATATATATATATAGAGAGAGAGAGAGAGAGAGAGAGAGAGAGAGAGAGAGAGAGAGAGAGAGAGAGAAGAGAGACAGAGAGAGAGAGAGACAGAGACAGAGACAGAGACAGAGACAGAGACACAGAGACACAGAGACACAGAGACACAAGACACGAGAGACAGAGACAGAGAGACAGAGAGACAGAGAGAGACAGAGAGACAGAGAGACAGAGAGACAGAGGACAGAGACAGAGACAGAGAGAGACAGAGAGACAGAGAGACAGAGACAGAGAGAGACAGAGACAGAGAGACAGAGAGACAGAGAGACAGAGACAGAGAGAGACAGAGACAGAGACAGACAGAGACAGAGAGACAGAGACAGAGACAGAGACAGACAGACAGACAGAGACAGAGCAGAGAGAGACAGAGACAGAGACAGAGAGACAGAGACAGACAGAGAGAGACAGAGAGACAGAGAGACGAGAGAGAGAGAGAGAGAGAGAGAGAGAGAGAGAGAGAGAGAGAGAGAGAGAGAGAGAGTGAGAGAAGGAGGTTGATGGACAGTCGGTAAGAGATCAGTGATCAGTTGTTCAGGAGATAGGCCAGCAGCTTAGACTGGGCATTCTGAATAGACGGTATCATGTCTAGTGTTCAATAAACACTAGGCATTATTATTCTTGAGAAGTCTAGAATAAGAGTTGTTTAAGTTGTTGCAGTCATCGTAGCTATCTCATCATCGTTAGTGCAGCTAGAACAATCGCGTGCAATTAAACTGTGTAATCGTCAAGGGAGGTCCTCAGAGAATGCAATAAAGAAATGCATACAGAAGAATCTGCTTTCTTAGAAGCTAGTTAGCAGCAGTCTCATATAGATGCTGGAGAACCGGAACGTTGTGATACATGCAAGCCCAAAAGTGGCAAGAACCCAGCTGGACCTACAGGAGCTAAAGAGTACGCAATTAATGAGCTCTGACAGGAAGGAGCGAAGCCACTTTGGCGGTTTGTATGTATGTATGCATGTGCGCTTGTATGTATGTATGTCAAACTGCTGGACCTCTACCAATCTGCTAGTAGCAAAAGCATGGATAAAGATCACAGCAGAGTGATGGAAAGGTAGCGAGAAATAGCCCGTAATTGACGTATCTGATAACAGCGCCTACGGGTAAACTGATTTATGTGCTGAGAAGAACGAAGCTCTGGATCAAGAGTTACCACTAAAAGTCCAGGACGGAATCCAAGAAGGTGATATGCGGAAATGTTTACGCCACCAGACACAGGTCAACGCTCGCTAGCCGTCTACCACCACCCAGCCAAATTAAATGAGTCTTAGAGGCGTTTAGAAGTAGGCGATTGGATGCTAACCAAGCGGAAAGGGCATCCATAAGTTAGCGCATCTGCATGCTGAATGGCAGCCACCGCGCATTCGGGGCGGCAAGGGATGTATACTGCACATCTTTTTTCTAGAAGAAAAGGTTCCGGCAAAAACCCACATGACGCCAACAAGGCCAAAATACTATTACTATAGATACTATCAATAAGCAATGGGCCCAGCACTGAATCCTGTGGGACACCGCTCGATCATTCCTTATACACAAGTGGCGGTATGTCAACTTAGTATCTTAATAAATCTACCACTATCTGCCAGCTTCACTATGAAGAAACGATCCATCCTGCACCCTGTCTTGAAACGGGATGGGCTGGATCCAAGAAGTGATTCAGCAAATTACCGCCCGATCGCAAATGTGACATTTCTTTCGTTTCTTACACACATATAATTATGTGCGACTTTACATGCGTGCATATATATATATATATACATACATGATACATACATACATACATACATACATACATACATACATACATACATACATACATACATACATACACATACATACATACATACATACATACATACATACATACATACATACATACATACATACATACACGCAAGTACACAATAGATACATGCGAACATACATGCGTACATACATACATCGATGAGATTGCCTATGTTGTGTTCAATTTATTTTTGTACTGTCATAAACAGTGTGTCACATTGATAATGTTGGTGCTTATATGATATTCAAGTCAATAAACGAGTCAATATTGCACACATACAATGTCATACATACATACATACGTACGTACACACATACATACATACATAGATACATGCATACATACATACATACATAGAAACGAAACATACATGCATACATACATACATACATACATACATACATACATACATACATACATACATACATACATACATACATACATACATACATACATACATACATACATACATACATACATACATGCATACATACATACATACATACATACATGCATACATACATGCATACATGCATACATACATACATACATACATACATACATACATACATACATACATACATACATACATACATACATACATACATACATACATACATACATACATACATACATACATACATACATACATACATATACATCGGGTTCTCCCTTCATATTAATAACATATGCTGCAGAGCTAAGTAGTCCTTTTTTGCCTGATGGTTCATGGGCTTATTGGTAATCGTCTGTATAACGTAGTGCGCTCTACCATTGTTGCGCGAATGGTTTACTCCTCTCCTGCGCGGTAGGGATTCGCTAATTTGGGCGCGCGAGAACGGCTAAACTCTCTGATTAAAACAATGATGAAGCAAGGCTTTTTGCCCGGCCACTCCCCTACATTCGACGACATGTGCGTCAAAGCCGAACGCGCTCCATTTTCCAATAATTATATTGGCTAACCCTGGGCTTGTTCTCCATGGTTTACTTCCTCCAGTTCATGAAGTATTACTACGACCAATTATTGTAAACCTTGTAAACCAATTGTAAAGCATGTTTGAGTAATGCCTGCTAGTAATAGGGCGACCCTGTTAGCGGAACCTGTTGTTCCTTTGGGTCTTCCCATTGTCACTGGATTGTCTTGCCTGTCTAATTGCTGATTGTGAATTGTTTGGTGAACAATAAAGTATTCATTGATTGATTGATTGATTGAATGACAATACTCTTTACGGCCTCGTCCTCACAATCGGGAAATTCCACGTTCTGACCTCCTCACAAAGAAAAGGATTCATTACCAGTATGCTTTACAGTTATTATCATGTGTTATAACTCTACTATTGCAACGCGTTCATTATTATTATTACTATACATTATTATTACTTCTATGTGTTATTTTACATTCTATTTCGATGTCCCATTGTGCATTTGCTAATGGATTAATAAAGACTAACTTACTTACTTACTTACTTTTACATCCACAGTACATATACACATACATACATACAATGCCATACATACATGCATACAAATGCCATACATACATACATACATACGTACCTACGTACATACATACATACATACATACATACATACATACATAAATACATACATACATACATACATACATACATACATACACACATACATACATACATACATACATACATATATACATACATATATACATATACATACAATGTCATACATACATGCACACATACATGCATGCATAAATACATACATTCATACATACAGGCCCTGCGCTGGCTACATGTCCGTCAGCGTGTAGAGTATAAGATTGCCTCCTTGGCATGGTGCACCACCAGCTAGGCCTTGCTCCGACGTAATTATTTGATCTTTGTCGGCCTGCATCGGGTTCACGATTTAGCCGATCCCTGCGCTCAAAGGGGGAAGCGGTTGCTCTCAGTCTCGTTTTCCCGTGCCATTAAACCATGCTAAGCAGCGCTTTTTCGATGGTGAGCCCGTGGTATGGAATGGCCTCTATACGTAACAGCGCCTGCTTACTAGGTCTCTTTCTGACGCATTATACAATCGTCTGAAAACCGCTCTTTTTGACCGTGCTGCTGTTTTGAGCACCTCTGAGTAGCTGTCTTGAAGAGGTGCTATATAAATCCCCGAATGAATGAATGAATACAAGTATGCATACATAGTTACATACATACATACATACATACATTTGAACATGCATGCATTTCCCACAGGCGCTCCCGAACACACATGTTTCACACATACATGAAGGACATACATACATACATACATGCAAGGCACGAACATACATACATACATACATATGCAAACATAATACATACATAACCATACATAACCATTACTTTCACAGGCAAATACATATCATTACAAAGCCTTACAGAATAGGCTACATACATAATTATGGATACATACACACATACATATGTATGCATACAATAAATACATACATACATACATACATACATCCATAAATGCATACATACGCATATGGCATATACGCGGAAGACGTTTCTCTTTGGCATATACGCGAAAGACGTTTATCTTTCCCAGAGGGGCTTCTACACTGAGAGCGCCTCTGAAATAGTAGTCCATGATGCGAGAGGCCCTTTATGAATGTTTAGATACAATAAAATAATGGATATATGAGTAGCACTCTTACTGAAGAATGCGTCGAGTGTCGTACGTATCTGATGGCGTCGTTCAATGTCGTGTGGTTCCTCGAGGGCTTTGAAGACGACTCCACCAATGCAGATGTAGACGGTGGAAATGGCGACGACGACGGCCGCTACCTTTCCGCTCATTATTATGTCGCCTCCAAACAATTACCAGGATGCAACTACGAGACCACCGCCAATTAGTCCATTCTCTAAATAGACGAGCGCGCTGGAATGCGTGGTGTGTGCTATAACAGACCAAGGAGATCGATGAACCAACAGTATCAATGTAGGAAAACAGTTCAGGAGCGTATACTCAGGAAACAACTGGGGAGGGTGTAGTATTAGGGGTGCCCTTGGACATTGTCGTATTATTCTACATTTTCAGTTTCTTAATAACAGTAATGCATTTATTGGGGGCGGGGGGGGCTGAACCCGTAAACCTCCCTAAATACTGCAATGGGCTAACTGGAACATCCCTAAAGTGACTAAACCCCGACGTAAAGAATAGTATTTAATGTATTTGTAATTGTATGTTGAGGTAGCTCGATTTTATACAACGCCTTTGGTAAGGGCCATAATTATATAAATCACTAGAATGGACGCATTTAGAGGGCTATACCCCACCCAAATAAATTGCCGACAATTTTTTATATGCTTTTACAAGCGAAATACAAAAAGCTTTCATTTGCCAGTTTGCGACCATGTCCATTGAAAGCCCCATAAATTGTCTCCTCGCTACGCTACTCATCTCTAATTGCAATGAATTACAATAGAAATACGGCTATGCATGAAACGAATCTAAAATTCTATTTCGCAAGAGGTGAGGCCCGACATTAAGGTTTATAGAGAACATCTTTGGCAATAATAGAATATGTTTTATATAACCATTAACCATAAATTTTGTCGTTTCCAACTAATTTTATAAGAACAGTCATATATGTTTGCGAAAAAAATGGGAATAGAAAATTCTAAAGGGAACAAACCCTGACTAGTGGGATCACCCATTTATCTTATATTACTTGAGTGACAGAACGAGTTATTATATTATCATACTATATTTTTTATTCTTTAAAAACTCTTTATTAGTTAATTAGCACAAACAGTATTATCAAGTCGTAGGCTTACCGTTATCAATCATCCAGGCACGCAATCTACGTTTGAATAGGTGGATGTAAAACGAAATCGATACAGACGGACGCAAGAAACACAATGACAAACCCACTCATGCAAGATAGGCCTACCCAATGATGCCAACTCATTTAGTACAGATGGGTTTATATATAGTCCAGTCTAACCTGACCGTTTGTCAATCGATCCGAGTCTGAGAAGATCCAGAGAGACGATAATAATTGTCTTTACTACTATTCCTAGTCTTTCGATTGGTTCAAGTATTCCGATTGCAAGACTTCCTAGATGATTATCGCGGTTCTATTGAACGTTCTCTCGGCGGCCCGAAATATCCGCCTGGTAGCGCCGTCCTAGCGCCCAGCGTAGTCTTTGCCTCGTAAACCAGCTTCAATGCGCTGCACATGGGATTCAGAAGCAGGCGGGTTATGTTAAGCATGAATCTCAGTAACGTGTGTCTCGGAGTAGCGACCCGCAATTGAAAGAAATGCAATTTCATTATATATGAAGTCAATCCTCCAACTTCCTGGCAAAAAAGGACTGCCGCCTCTATGTTGTTACACTCTGCTCGAAAAAACAGTCTGCATGCTGGAAAGGATAATTGAATATTTTTTCAAACTTCATTTTGACATTATGTAATTCACTGTGCCAATAGAAATTCAATATAATAATAATAATAATAATAATAATAATAATAATAATAATAATAATAATAATAATAATAATAATTACTAGTACAACAACAACAATAATAAGTAAGTAAGTAAGTATTTCTTTTTATTGAGAAGCACTAGCAAACGCACAGCACTGTACATAGCAAGATTAATACATTCAAACAAATAAACGAAAAATTTATATATACAACAACAACAACAGAACAACAACAACAACAACAACAACTACTACTACTACTACTACTACTACTACTACTACTACTACTACTACTACTACTACTACTACTACTACTACTACTACTACTACTACTACTACTACTACTACTACTACTGCTGCTACTGCTACTGCTGCTACTACTACTACTACTACTACTACTACTACTAATACTACTAATAATAATAATAATAATAATAATAACAATAATAATACTAATAATGATAATAATTTCGTTTTGATTGTTTCAAACTGACATGAACGCTGTATGATTACAAATCATAGTATGAACGGATGATCACAAGTTATAGCAGGAGTCGAATTTAACTGTGTGGCAGCCATGCAAGGCGGCGCCCATCTGTCCTACTGCTCATTTTACCAACGCCATTTGGAGAAAGAAAGGACGAGTCAACCTTTGGGAGGGTAGCGGGAATCGATCCCGCGTCCGTGCTAATGTTCTGCTCTTCATGCCAGAGTGCTGCCATTACCCAAACCCTCTCCCCTTTGGCAGAAGATGACAAATCGACACAATCATTTTTGTTTTGAATGTCTTGATGTATAGAAGTGCCCTGCATGAATAATTGAACGGACGAATAAATGGACAACTGACTATTGCTGCTGTTGGCTTTATATTGGCTTCCCGGCGGGGCGCGCGGACGGGGAGGGTGCCTGGAGCGGATCCTGCGCTCGGCAGTGCGCCTTGTTAGACGCATCCCACAGTTTGGTCACGTCTCTGATTATAATGTGTGATGTCCTGCGCTGGCTTCCTCTCCCGCAGCCAATCACCTACAGGGTCTCTGCCCTGGTGTGCCGCTGTAATTTGGGCTCCGCTCCTGAATATCCGAGTGACCTTTGTGACTGGGGGCAATCTATGGTGTAGTGGTTTGCGTGCTGGACTGTCGATCGAGAGGTTGAGGGTTCTAATCCCCGCCAGGGCAGAAATTTGGTTCTAGGTATCTGCTCCGCGCGCGCCTCCTAGCCAACACAGTTATCATGAGTACACTGACCGTACACTGTCGGTGGGAAGATGAGACGTCAAGGGAGAGGACTGGCCACCCGCCCTCATATGCTGAGGCTGAGAAAATGAAGTCGCTAACACTTCATATCCATGGCTACTTCAGGGCCAGCTTAAAGGACTGCTCTTCTTCTTCCTTGTCGCTCCACCCTGGGCATGCGGGGCCGCTGCTCTGTTCGCTCTTCTGTGCAGGGCGAACTTCTTGTCCCAACGCAGTACATCTATCATCTATCATCCAACATAGTGCTTTTTCTGTTTGTGGGCTGCCACTGGTTCTGCGTGTGCTGCCTAGGGTCGTCGCGGATACGTTCTACTGCAATCTTAACTGTTCTTTTTCAGCCGGGGCTGGGTCGGGAACGCCTCTGAGTAGATGCCTTGAAGGAGCGCTGTACAAAATATTTGTCTTAATCAATGAACGAATGAATGAATGAGCTACCAGCTATTATTTAATCTTTTTGTCTGTGTTGGACTTTTCTTGAGAACTGTTAAAGTTAAAACTAGGAGTGGGCAACGATTAACAATTTTAATCGAAATTAATCGCACGATTAAAATTTTTAATAACGCGATTAATTTTAACGCATGTCACAATAGACAACAAGTACAACTACTTTTGACTCTGAGTAGTTACGTTGAACATATAAATGCTTTCAATAAACAAAAAGCAAACATGCTTTTACTACTTGTTTTTGCTTCTTAGTTTTTACTTTTAAAGTATAAAGTTTAAACTGAGCGGTTTTATCAAGAATTTTTTTAGCGCATTTATAGAAATTACTGGGTACAGTGACAATCGCGTTAATTTATTAACGTATTAATCGCGTTAATAACGCGTAAATGCCCATCCCTAGTTAAAACTGATGCAAAACAATACTTTGATTTTTTAGATTTGCTCTCCTAGTTAAAGTCATTGACAATCACCCTGCATTTCAGTAGATCATTTATCGCCGACGAGAAACACAGACTATTTGATTTTAATGCTTAGGCTACATAACAGCTTTCGTTTGGTTTCCTTTCAAAGCTTTTAGAGGTGAATTTCAATGATCGAGGCCTGCATTTTAAAGTGAGACTAGAGTTAATCTTTCCATATTCCACCTACCGAAGCACTATAATTGAAATCTTAAATGACTTACTTATCTGCAGTAGAGAGTGACATGGGGAGACAATCTCGTCCCCATCCCCGCAACAAGTAAGTCTTCCCCATCCCCGCCCCATCCCCGCAGGGTTTGTCCCCATCCCCGCCCCATCCCCGCAGGTTTCCTCCCCATCCCCACCCCATCCCCGCAGGACGACATCGCATTCCCCGCAAAAGTTTACACCAATTAAAATTTAAAAAATAACATATTTTAGCTTACAAAGCTATTTGTATTGCTGACTTCATTAGTCTGTAATTATCTTATCGACAGTTTGTATTAACCAAGTCTTGACCATTTCTGACTAGAAGGCTTCAGGAAATAAGAAAATCTCCTTATCAGTTCTCAAGTTCTTAACATCACCCGGGTTTCTTGCCGGCTCATTCCCCATTACCGCGGTATTACCGCGAGAGTAAACCCCATTACCGCGGTATTATCGCAATTGTTGTCCCCATTACCGCGGTATTACCGCAATTGTTGTCCCATTACCGCGGGATTTACTGCGGTTACCGCGGTTTCCCCGCGGGGAAATTCCCCATGTCACTCTCTAATCTGCAGGCCTCAAAGATTCATTCATTCATTCATTCTTAGAAGTTATATAGCGCCTCCACAAGAAACCTACTCAGAGGCTCTCCCAGCCCAGCAAGAGCTAAAGAAGTTGGATTTGAGGGACTTATCAAAAGAAGGCGAGTTTGACCGAGGCAACACCCAGGTCTGGCGGGAGTTAATTCCAGATGGAGGGTATCACAAACGAAAAGGCCCGACGCTGTCTAATAGAAGTGTGAGCTCGCGGGACCAAAGGCACCATCCTTGCCGATGAGCGAAGAGATCGACAGGCTGCGAGGTCAGAGACAGGTCGATAAAGATAAGACATTAAGCATATCGAGAGCTTGCAAGTATTCGGACAACGCAACGGCTACACTGCCCAGCCATGAATATAACTCTTTCATCTTATTACGCACGTTATTGCACCTGCTTGGAAAATCACTTTCTTGCGAATGATTTCTTGCCATGTGCGAAACGTTGTCTGCAAGATACAGCTGAGAGCCAAATCATTTATTACGGCCGAAATAATAGTAGTGACCCCAATCGCCGAATAAGCAACGTGTAATATAGGCCATTTAAGGGTCCGTTGCATAAATATATAGGCATATATATACAGTGCATTTAGTGACTGTAAAGTCGCTATTCGATTGCTTGCTAACTCACCGTGGCTTCACTTCTGGTTTATCTGGCTTGAGATGGGTTTTGACCGGACATTAGAGATTGACATGGGGAATTTCCCCGCGGTAAACCGCGGTGAATCCCGCGGTAATGGCGACAATTGCGGTAACACCGCGGTAATGGGTTTACTCTCGCGCTAGTATCGCGGTAATGGGGAATGAGCAGACGATAAAACAGGAATAATGGTAACTATTATATATAATATATGCATGTATATCTTTGTTTTTAATATAACAGACTGACGTACCGCAGCCAGTTACATGATAGAGAGGCAATATATATACATTACATGTACTGACATGTCTGGTCATTATTGACTCTAACATCATTTATATTAGCGCAGAGAGCGCCTCTGTGTAGGAATCATGATAGGGCGCTATATAATTTTTTAAAATAAAATTTGGAAATAAACACAAAAAAATAAATATATAGATATCGCAATCTTAGAACGTTGGTTCCGGAGTACTGAACCAGTTCTGGGGTTTAGTTTTTGTCAACAGGGTCCGAGCAACAATCTCATGTGCAGTGGACACTCCACAGTAACTTTCGCATAGGAACTGAGATGTTTAAACTGCTGCAGCTGTAGATAAAGAGACACTTAGTGTGGCCAGAGCGAGCGACGAGTTAATGGACCATTCATCAACGAACAGAAAAAGATAGTTTTGACAGTCTCTCGACAAACAGATGGCGCACCTGAGCCTCCATCTTGTAACAGCCAACTCCTATCCTCTAAGTCAGTGATCTCTATTAATAGTTACTGGATAGCTAATGGGCTCTGAAAGTTCGGATTATCGCTCAGTCAGGGCAATCTCAGGCTTCTTTGGGGCAAATCCCAGGATTCATTGGGGCAAATCCCAAGATTCCCTGGGGCAGCTCAGGCCAAATTAAACCTTGCTGCCCTGACCGGAAGCCGCGTGTGATTCGCCGTCGGCCATAGACCAATAGCCGAAGCTTTATCAATCCAGTAGTATTATTAATACACACCAGTGCCCTAAGTCATATATATCTTCTAATAATCGCTGCTCAGTATACTTGCCCCTCCAAAACCACCGTTCGAACAAAGACAGGGAGTGGCACACCGCTGCTCAGTATGCTTGCCTATTCCTCCCCACCGTTCGATCAAAGCACAGGCGATACTAATCAACGCAACTAATTATTGTAAAACAACTTGTTTGCTATCTATAGAATAAATCACACACACAGTCTCACCGGTGTCAAACTGTTTTCGCATCCACAATCCAATCTGGCAATCGAACACCTGTTTGTGCATGTTCCACTGATAGGGAGATTAATTGCTACTAAAATGATGTGTAGCAACAGCCGTCAATAATGAGGCACTCGCTTGTCGATTCACTTAGACATATTAATAATAACATGCACAAAAATATCATGTATGTATGCAATGTATATATGTATGTATGTATGTATGTATGTATGTATGTATGTATGTATGTATGTATGTATGTATGTATGTATGTATGTATGTATGTATGTATGTATGTATGTATGTATGTATGTATGTATGTATGTATGTATGTATGTATGTATGTATGTATGTATGTATGTATGTATGTATGTATGCATGTATGTATATGTATGTATGTATGTATGTATGTATGTATGTATGTATGTATGTATGTATGTATGTATGTATGTATGTATGTATGTATGTATTTATGTATGCATGTATGTATGTATGTATGCCCTACGCTATGAGGCCGAGACTACATGACCGAATTTTCCCTAAGGCAGGCAACCTAATGAGGAAAACGTTTTGGACAAGAATGCTTTATCTTGTTTCAATGTCATGTAGACCAAAGTGCGGTGTTAGCAGTTGGTCGTAATAAAGAATATACTTACGTACTTACTTACAGAAATATATGCAGGTCTCCCTAAAGTTCGTCTGTCAACTCTCCAATCAGTCCTAAACTCTGCTGCCAGACTGATTGCACGTCTCCCTCGTTTCTCTCAAATCTCAACTTTCATGACGAATAAATTGCATTGGCTCCCTATTGCGGCTCGTATCCAATTTAAGATACTTCATTTGGTCTCTAGAGCTCGTCATGGCCAGGCTCCTAAATACCTGTGTGATCTCCTCCGTAAACCGGATTCTGCTCTCTCTCAGGTCCCTTCGCTCTAGTGCTAGAGCTGATCTCTTCGTCCCCCGGACCAGGACAGCCATTGCTCAACGCCGCGCCTTTGCAACGGTGGGTACTAATTTGTGGAACAACCTTCCCCACAAATTCGGGCTGAGATTTTGGCAGGTGGTCTATCCACCTCTGTCCGTTGCCTGAAAACCTTTCTGTTTCCTCGGAGTACTCACGCTGGAAGCGCCTCTGAATAGTCATTGCTGCTAGAGGCGCTTTATAAATGTCCAAATACAATACAATACAATACAATACAATATGTATCTACGTATGCACATGTATGCATGCATGCAGTAGGCTAATACATTATATGCAAACAGGGATGCATTCATGTATATGCATGTCTACAGGTTTTCATGAGTTGTTGAATTTCTGTTTATTCCTCATTTGTCTGTATCCATGCTTGTATCCAAAACAGACGTTCAAACGTGCACGCGCATGTATTAATTTATCTGTGTCCATATGCATTCAAGCAAATGTTCATTCGTTTCCATCAATCATCGCTCCTTTTCATTACGTGAGCTTCTCTGGCAGCCTGAAAGCTAGGAGGCCGCTCTTCTCAGCGAAGGACTTGCTTGTCACTGTCAACAATAAGCCGCTACAGGTAGGCCTATGCAGCCAAGACAAAGGAAATAATATAATAGCCCTATAGGCCTATGATTGATCGATAATAGCGCCGCTTGACAAGCTATTGGTTTGCGAAACTTGTTCTCTCCAGTCGGTGACTGTACTGTCCACATTTCGCATGCATTGACATGCATAGTACTAGCGTAATTAATATTTAATGGTAGCCTAATAACATTGCGACGTATTTGCCGAGTATAGTTATATCTATGGTCTCTTTGCCTTTCCTGGCTTCACTCGTCTGACAATAACATGAATGTTTAATAGAGTCTGGTGATTCAGAGTGTCGTTTTGATACTACGATGGCCACAGAATAGACCGCTGTCACATTCGACTGAGAGACTAACTCATCATTCCACAAATAATCGTTATCGTAATCCCGAAATTTCTACAGCACCCAAAAAGGGGAAGTTGCGGGAACCAGCTTATTCGCAGGCACTTAACGAACGCAGAATCGATAGGCAGAGCTCTGATCAAGATCCACAATTTATGGCCAGGTCTATTCATAAGGTTCCAGTCGGGGCTTGTTGGTGTGCAGTTCTACACAAAAACTTCAAAAGGGCAGTTCTAAATGAATTTGTGAAGCTGCAGTAGAGGCATTTTTGTGCAGTTAAAAATAGTTTAGAATGTTCATAGTCATCCGATTGGGAATAATTTAGGCCTACCATGACTTTTGAAAGGAGACATTTAGAGAAGCAACAGTATTGTAAGTTTTGATAAAACTTTCATAAATGTGAACAATTGGCATGTGATACGTTACCTTACGTTTGATACTGCTTTATAAATGTGCATTATTGTTTAATTTTGCTGACTAATGCTTCTCTGCTGTAAACTTTGTAAAGTGTAAACTATTGTAGCTAATTATAGCTATAGTATAATACTTCACAAAGTGTTACTCTATGTGCCCAAAATGCGCTAAAACTCACATATACTTGCAGCTGCAATTTCACATTTTTTGCCGGTGGTTATACCTCCAGACCCTCGATAAAAAAAGCGGAAGGGCAGGAAAAGGGAACGGGAAAGAGGGGACAGGGAAAGGGTATGGAGTGAAGGAGAAGGAAAGGGATAAGGATATAAGCAAGAAAAAGGCAAAGGGAAAGAGGGAGAGGGGGGAGATCTAAAAATTCCTTTGAAAAAGCCCTGGATCCATTTTCTGCTTCTGTCAGTCAAACCTTAAGGTGATCTTGCTTCTGTTTGCCACTGAACCATATGTTAAAATGACCTTAGATTAGCAAACGCGTTTCAAAGTTTCATTGTCCCTTCAGCTCTTTTTCATACCTTACGCTCATGAGATTCTTTTAGCAATTAAACTACTAACTAGATTATGAATTAACTTATCTTTCTTCTCCGAGGGATTACTCTGGTCTCGAAATTCTCTAAATAACTGAAGTTTCAAGACGCCGAAGGGATTACAACTAATAATAATAATAATCTTCGTTTACTTTTTCAAACTGACAAGTACGCAGAATGATTACAATTACTAGTATGAACGGATGATCACAAGTTATCACAGGAGTCGAATTTAACTGTTTGGCAGCCATGCAAGGCGCCCAGCGCGTCCTACTGCTCATCTTTTCAACGCCACCTAGGGAATGAAAAGGCTGAGTCGATCTTACGGAGGGTACCGGGAAGCGATCCCGGGTCCGTTGCCTATACGCGCCAGAGTGTTACCATTATCCGAAACCCCCTCCCCCTTCGCTGCCTTTCAACTTTTCCCTCGCTGGAGTTTTTCCTTCCCTGATTAGTAAGCCTATACCTTAGTGTAATTCAGGTCTACTGTAAATTCAAAACTTTTCTGTCTTAACTTACATATTTTCTCACCGTATCTGAATTCTTAGATCTCTCCGTCTTATTATTTACTTTTTCGATCTTATTGGGCCTATAATAATAATACAAGTATTTTTCTGCGCTAGTTTAGTAGTTAGCGTCTTTTCAGCCCAAAAGTCGGGGATTGAATTTTTATCTTCTTATCGACTTTAACGTTTCCACAGAACTACAGAATAGTCGAAGGGGAGATAAGGCAGCTAGAGAGAGGACTGGTCAACCGAGGTTAAGAAAATGAAATCGCAGACACTTCTTGGGCAACCAATGTATGTATCAAATGTATTGTATTGTATTTACGGATTTATAAAGCGCCTCTCCCAGTATAACCTAATCAGAGGCGCTCCCAGTGTGAAGCGCTCACGAGAAAGTCTAAAGTAGGGCTGAGGATTTTAATGCTTAATTAATCGATTAATCTTTAAAATTTTTAATCGTTTAATTTCGGCTTTTTCGATTATTTTTTTACTTATTTCATGATGTCGAGCGGCCATATTTCAGGAGTAAACAGCATGGCGAACGATTTTATCTGAGGCTCATAGATAATGGTAGGCTACATGTAACTGGACATCAATTAGGAAGCGGGATCGATGCCCTCTACCCCTTAAGGTTGACTCAGCCTTCCATTCGCCAGATGACGTTGGTAAAATGAGTAGTAGGACAGATGGGCGCCTTGCATGGCTGCCATACAGTTAAATTCGACTCCTGTTAAACTTGTTATCGTCTGTTTCTACTGTGTCATGTAAATGTTACTGAGTACTTGTCAGTTTGAATTAATGAAGAAGAATATCGTTATTATTATAATGTGAAACTTTGAGTGGAAAAGTAAGCAAACATTTTGCATTTAAGGTAAATGCTGATGGTGAAGATAAACTGACTGATTATTTGCAATTTTAACTTTGACATGTGGTATGATTGAAATTCTTTGTAGATAGAAAGTAATAGGCCAATCTACTTACCACATTTTCAGTTTGACAATTTGAACTTTAGCATGTGAACTGATTGAAGGTTTTTTGTAGAATGAAAGTAGTAAATGACTCAGTGACTACATTTTAAACAGCTTTACGCTTCATTTAACAGATACCAAATTAATCGAATTGAACCGATTAATCAAAGTTAAATGTTGGGATTAATCGATTAATTTTATTTTAATCAGTACCAGCCCTAGTCTTAAGACTATGAGCAGAGACAACAGTACCCTCAGTTAAAATCATGGAACGAGTCATAGAGGGAAGACCATTCCAGAGCGAAGGGCCAGCCGACGCATATGATCGGTGCTGTGCAGTAGCAATCCGAGTCCGAGGTACCAAGAGGTCATTTCGGTCTAAAGGACGGAGAGGACGACGAGAAGCAGCCGAAGGAGGTCGATGGATAAGATCAAAGATAGCGTGGAGATATCCGGATCCAAAAGCGCTCTGGAAGTGAGGAATAGAACTTTGAAGCGAATACGAGCAATGAGCGGAAGCCAGTGTAAATGGTCAATCACGAAAGTCGAGATATGTGAAAACCGGGCGATCAGGCGAGCTGCTGCATTTAGCACCGATTGAAGTGAAGATAAACGAGATATCGGAAGACCAACAAGAAGCGAATTACAGCAATCAATGCAGAAGCAGATTAAAGCTGGACCACGGAGGAGGCCACAGATCGTCTGACACCTCGAAGACGTCTCAGGTGATAGAAACATTTATATAGCGCCGCTAAGATGAGGTGAACATTGTTGCTACTTCCGAGATTCTATTAGAGGAATGCCTAGCTTCTCCTTATGTCTGATTTTTAGGTAACCTGAGAAAGTTCATAGCGGAGTAAGAAATTATTGCGTAGCCTAATATGGATCAATATGAAATGCATACTAGACTGTGGTTGCGCAATTTGATACTCTCAAAACTTTGAAGTGTACGATATTTCTTATAATTCTGCAAAACTCAATTGCTAGTACAGTAAAAACCAAGTTCTCACAACTCGTTGGATAACAATCTTGTGAATTACCCAAACAATCTACATTATTGTGTCAACCACGGTTGATATCGCTCACAAACAATGACAGCTGAGAACTAGTCTCCTAAACAGCATCTAACAGGTGTTTCGCAGATATGATCTATATTCTATGCGACTATAAAACTAATATTGCTACGCAACAAACTTATCTAAGACCAAAAGCATGTCAGACTGTAAACCGTGGTAAGCTCACCTCTGCGATCAGAATGTGTAGACAGTAGAGTGTTTATGATTACATACATAATTGCAAGCAGACGGTTACTAAAACGTAAATTGTTCACAGTATAACCTGCAGATGTGAGCGTTATTTCCTCCAGAAGCCAGAAATGCTATATAATTATTATTATCATAGCGAATTGCAATAACAATGCTTTTATCTGTCAAAACTGTTTTGCATCAGTTGAGAAATTTGCTAATTTCAAAGCCATCTGATGGTGAGCTAAAATGAAAATGAACTTAAATGCAGGTATTTTCTAAACGCCAGTTTTATGACAACAAATGAATAAACAAGAAAGAGATGAACATACCAGAAACACTTGCGACAAGAAGCAGCCATAAGAAAATGAGTAATAATGACATACAAGTCTAGTATACGCCAATTCAAATAACAATTTTGGAAACAGTATGGCGCCTGATTGCTTTGGGCATGCAAATGCCGCGAGCTGTAAAATGCCACTAAAATTTATCTAGCAGCATCTAGTGCAAAAAAAACCGCGCAAATAGTCTATGAAATTAAGTATCATGTACATCTTAGTAAAATACTCTGAAATTGCAAGTAACTGAAATTTACTCAATCAAACCTGAAAACTGACATTCTGGGTGGTTTAAGAGATTATTTTCTTAGCTAAAAGTCAGGTAAAGTTTGACTATCGATCTCCACCGCTTTTAATATATGTAGTGTCCTACTCGCCCATCTTGCGTTTACGCCTCTGAACATTTATAGATCATTTTGAAATTTATCATTTTTTACCACTTACCATTGATTTTACAGCAATCCCTCATATCATGTTTTCCGGTGTTAATTTATTCATAGATCACCATCTTGATACTGAACTGCAAACCTTAGCATAAAATTAACCTTGAGCGAGAAATGAACTATCGAGAGCCCAGTGCTTGCTACTCTGCTCTAGAAAAGTGCTATAGCAGACACAAGACTATAAAAATAGAGTCTATGTAGAATTTAAATCCTTCTAACGATACTAAAAGAGGAGGGCATGAAGCTAACATTGATACATTTTACATGATTAATTTCATAGATACAAAGCAAGAGTATAATGTGCTGAATACATTTACAATTTCTGCAGAAAGGCCTAGGTGCTGGTAGGTTCTGAATCATACTAGGCTTTACAAATGTGGACATCTACAACAGATAGAGACAATTTTAAAAGCATTTGATCATTGCAAGAACTGCAAACGCAGTCTCACTGTAACTGATTCCAGCGAAGCTTGGATTACAAATATCATATTTTTGCAATACCTTGAATATTTTTGTTCGTAAACTTAGAATGAAAAAGTAGTTTCCAAGTACATACATTTTTTTAGCTGAATTTTAGTTTCATGCTTGGAATGTAATTTATCACTTCTATTTGCACATTATAATATTTGGCTACGATAGTAACAACTTCAAACTTTACATTTTTACATCTAAGATGGGATTGCACTAACACAGATACTCGTACACTAAACTTTTCTACCCCAGCTTCTAAACCAACACAACAGTATGAAACGCAATAAATAACACACACACAATCAGACAGTTTACACGTTCTACAAATTACGGTTGGTGTATAACTCTGCGAATAACGTCTTCAACGGGTGTAAACAAAATTGATGATGAGCCAGTGAGACGCAGATCTTACTGCTTGAAATTATAATTAAACTCTTATCCTTTAAGGATGATACAACCATGTAATCCTTACATGTGTGAAATTGTAGCCATCAAAACTATTATTGTCGAATATCATCAAACATAGCAGATTGCAAACGTTTCAAGAATGCGTACAAAACAAATAGAAAACAGAGATAACGTCGGCAATAGACTAGACTAACTGTCGTAAATTTTGGTGCGTTGGAATGGAAGCATTCAGCAAAAATCAATAAATGTTTCTTTCCTTCCTGACTATTTACACCGTAATTTAACCACAAACGGAAAAGCCAGTTTCCATAAAAATTAAAACATTTTCTGGAATATGTAATTTACTGTACATCTAAACATTTTTTTGCCGACAGATTTGGTATTTAAAATGATTCAAAGCAGGTCGAAAGTCGTCAGTCAATCTGTACCGTTTAATATTCTAGCTAATGTAAAGCATGGTTTTCACTAATTCGATTTTGTCCTGTAAATATTGCCTCCGTCAAACATTGGCAAATCACGTAACTATAAACACAAAATATAAAACCATCTCGAAGTATAGTAATCGTTGTATATCAAGTCTCGTGTAAGAAAGTTTTTTGTGAAGTAATCGCCATATGTGAATCAAATCGCCATGTGAATCATTGGCCATGTGAATCAATTGCCACGTACATATTGAACAGCAGAACAGTCTCTGTGTGAACCAGATGCCGATTGCCATAAAAATCACAATAGAAAAGTTAAACAAACTACGTACAACATAATTACGTCCATCCAAACAAAGTGAGCGTCTCAATGTAACATAAAAATCGGTTGTGAAACTTTGCCATTAACGCATAAATAACTTTTAAAACCAGAGTAAGTCGTTTCTATGCAAACAAACGTGAGCAGAATTTCCGAAACAATAGCAGCTAAACTCACAACAGTTGCCACTTCCTTTAACTCTTCCGCAAAAAATATACACAGTACCATTGACATTCTATCTCAAATAGGCTATATGTGAAATTTGCCAAGTCTAGCTTATTTGGCTCGGAAAAACTTTAGCCACAACTACACGATTTATATGTGTAGATTTAGACCACAGGCAATGCCAAATTGTACAAGAGCACGCTGTTATTATTATTATTGTCTTTTAGACGACAATGCTTTCAAACCTTATTAATATTATTGTTATTGTTATTATTATCATTGTTATTATTATTATTATTTATTTATTAATTAACCTAATAAATAATTACTTATATAGCGCTAGTGTCCAATGCAATAGGCATCAAACGATGGTGCACCAAATCTAACCCGTAATCAGGTCAATAGTTCTGCCTGTATTGGACTTTCCAAAAGGGAGTGGCGCTTGCCTCAGCTGGTTCTTATGATTTAGGTATTTCCTGTCTTTTGTAGCAGCATTGGCAAATTGTCCCAAGTATTTTCTTAAAGAGAACTACCAAAAGCCGGTCCTCAGTAAATTATTGCATGTCAGAACCTACATTGTCAGAGTATTTATTGCCTTATGTGTAAATTAGTAAAACCCATTTAAATTTCACTTAAAGGAAATTAATATTACCGAAAACGCTGAGGCACGTTTTCTGACAGGTCAAATTAAAATTGCTTCTCACAGTGTTGCCATTGCGAAAGATTGCTACTACTGAATTATGAGCAACAATGGAAAGGCTCAATGAGGTTACTTTAATACGCAAAATTTAAGCATTTTGTCGAAACAGGGCTTATCTGTAAGACACTGCCAATAATTGGCAACCACCTGCTCAACTATTATTTGTGATATTCTCTATTATATTAGTTGAGATACAGGCCTACTCCATAATTGATGTCTAAGCTAATGCATTAGTTTTGCGTACATTGCACATGATCACGCATTTCCAGTTTCGTAAATCGTCTGGTATTTAACAATTTTGTCGGATAAAGTAGGCTTACGTTAAAATAAGAACTTATTTGAAATTATTTGGCACAATTTGAAATTAGTTGGCACAGATCGCGAATAAGCAATAACACCTCTGAAAATTCAACACAGTGCAAAATCTTCTGCATCTTGCGAGTAAAGCATAGTGAGCAAGATATGCAAGTCTAGTTGTATTCACATAATATATAATATGCTTTTTGATATTATATATATCTTTACATGCTCTATAAAATCAAGGTGCCACAGCGGCTCGCATGCAACGTTTCACGCTCATTACGATACAAATATATACGTACCATGACTGCTCTATACTGATCAATTGTATACTACATCGTTAGAAAAATGACACGAACGTGAAATCTAGGCCTACGGGTTCCAATTGAACTCGATTTAACAATGTGAAACTTAGACCTACGGGTTCCAATTGAACTCGTTTTAACAACGTGAAATTTAGGCCTACTGGTTCCAACTGAACTCGATTTAACTTTAAGCCTATACATATACAGACCTGCACTTCACGATGCGACCAATGGGAAGTCTATCTTCAAATTCATAGCTTTGGCAACGAAGTGCATGAATATGGGCACCTATCGCAACAACTGTTATACCCTCGAAGCTAGTAAGATATGATGAAATAAAGAACCAGTTCACATAGAAGATGGTTCTTTACTGCTTTTCAGTTTTATAATTTTGGTAAATGTAATATTGGTTGCGATTAAAAGTTAATTAAGTCGCACCGCACATACCTTAACATGTGTGCATGAAAAGAGTTTGATGTACGATTTTCTAATTCTCACATAGGCTATGGGACAAAAAAACTGATTAATCGTCCTGATTATTAGCTGCAGGCTTTCAGAATACTTGAAGCTACTGAGATGTCTCACGAAAAGGCAACACGTGCCCGATCGACAGCGATAATTTTCAACTGAATATAACATCTATTGTACATTGTACTGAAACGTGCATCATGGCTCTGTATTGTGGAATCTGTTTCAAATTATAACCATACATTCCGATCCTCGTTGAAAAATTAGGCAGTTGCAACAAATGCATAATTATGATGCTTTTAGTAAATTCAGTTACTCATTTAAACTCCTCAGTTTGGAAAATTCTACTTAGAGAATCACCAAATGCAAACAAAAGTTATACCTTTTGTTGCTCCGAAGTCCGAACCTATGACAAAGGTACTCAATATGAGCCTTTGTCATAAGCTTGAACTGAGCCAATTATCTAGAAAATTTTCTCTCGTTTCCTTGCTCGCATGACGAAAGCAATAAATTAAGAATACTAGAATTCATCAAGTTATACATGGGATATAAAACAAGGATAGTTCGGGCTAATGGTAGACCTAAGCTAATTTGCTTCCTCCATCAGTCTCGGGTAAAACTCGTCTCCGCAATCACAAATCCTAATTAACTTCGCCGGAATTGGGCAATTTTTCTTCAAAACAATTTTCTCCTCGACGACATCAACTCCTCGTTACAAACTCGGAGATTGTTTGCCATTTATCGGATTCAGCTCAGGGCTCGGCGACCTCCTTAGCCGTCGCCGCCATTTTGAATCGTTCGCCATCTTGACCTACTTACGGCTATAGCGATATATTATCTACTTCGTAATTTGCTAACGATAATTATTATTTCTACACAATACACTCGCAGCCGTCGTCGCCGCGTGGATTCCTACCATCAACATCACTTCGTCTTCTTCTTACCACGGTCGTTGTCATCATCGGTGGCCTTGTCGACGCTTCCTTCCTTTTCCCGTGGTTCCTCCTGATCCGCTTTCTGATCCTTCTTTCCCGGCTGAGCTTCCGTCTTGTCGGCAGGGGTCGTCTGCGGTGGCGGCACCGAGGACACCGGAATGCGCTCCATGGGATCGGGAAGAGGCGAGGGGCTTCTCGACTCCTGGAGGATCTCGTAGTCGTTCGGCAGGAGTAGGTCGCGGCGGTTCAGCTTGAGGGCCGGGTTGATCTGTCCGTTGCCCGCCCCCGGTGCGTTCCGCTTGGCGTTGATGGCCATGATCTCTACGTTCTCGCCCTCCGTCGGCTCCTTGAGGATGATCATCTCGTCGGGAATGTTGACGATGCACTGAAAGACGTCCCAGTGCTTCGGAAAGATGTGGTTCTCGAACAGGTACTTGGATGGGTAGGAGACGAGGACGATGACTGACAGACTGATGAGCATCGTCAGCGTCTTGAAGGGAAAGTACTGGATGTCTTCGACGGGGTCGTAGTCCGGGTAGTGTATGACCGCCTTAATGTAGAACGCCTTCTCCCCGCCGAGCAGTCGCAGGAGCAACCCGATCACGAAGCCAGACAGCGACCCGTAGGTGTTGGTTCCCTTCAGGTAGATGACGGAGACGAGCTGGGGAAAGAGAATGACATAGACGAGGTCTCCGCACAGGAACCACAGCTCGTAGATGGAGGAGATGACGATCCCCATGATCGTCGACATCACACCAACGCCAAAGATTCCAAATCTCATCACCCAGATTATTTCACGCTCAGAAGCCTACACGAAAAAACACGTCATCTTCATAGTAACAATAATAATAATAATAATAATAATAATAATAATAATAATAATAATAATAATAATAATAATAATAATAATAATAATAATAATAATGATGATAATAGTGATAATATTATTATTATTATTATTATTATAATAATTAATGTTGTTGTTATTAATATTATTATTATTATTATTATTATTATTATTATTATTATTAATTATCATTGATAATAATAATAATAATAATAATAATAATAATAATAATAATAATAATAATAATAATAATAATAATAATAATAATAAGAATAATATCTTTTATTTGATTAAGCGCCTGACAAACGCACTCGCTGTACATTTACATGTTATGCAATTGAAACAATCTTAACTACTAATAGAACAGACAGCCTGCAATACACGACGCTAATAGCAGCCTACAAAGCATGTCCGCCCTACGGAGCTCGAACTCGGTACCTCTCGCTCTCTACGCCAGTGTGTTATCCAATGCGCTATCGGGCTCCCCCCGATAACTGTTAGTGGTTAGTAATCGTGACTGCAATTATCGTAAGCTCCACAATTTAAACGTTTCTTAGGAGCTAAAAAAACACAAGTGAACTATTGCTGCAGACCACCTCCAATTAAAGACTCATTTTCCTTACATATCTTCTTCCTGCCCAATGCCCAATTTTCCCTTCAAGACGCTAATCCCACTCCAATTTCTGTCAAAAGAAATCGTTTGTATGTATGTAAGTATGCATGCATGTATTTGTGTATGCGTGACAGTATTAAACAAAAATATGTCCAAATACATGTACGTTCTGTGGGTGAGTACACGCTCTGCACAGGTGCGCATACTAAGACACTTTTTTGGTATGTATGTATGTATGTATGTATGTATGTATTTATGTATGTATGTATTTATGTATGTATGTATGTATGTATGTATGTATGTATGTATGTATGTATGTATGTATGTATGTATGTATGTATGTATGTATGTATGTATGTATGTATGTATGTATGTATGTATGTATGTATGTATGTATGTATGTATGTATGTATGTATGTATGTATGAATACATAACTACACATTGCCTCCGAAAGACGATAGACAGTTTATCCCCAGAGCCCTATATAGAAGCTCTCTTGGTGATATAGGCTAATCTGACATTGTATGACTAAAAACACTACACTCTTTTTAAACTTTTCTATTAGGCTACTATTATGTATCAGATAGCGGTGTGTCTACCTGTTTCTTACCAATAAACGAATATATTATGAATGTATGTATGTATGTATGTATGTATGTATGTATGTATGTATGTATGTATGTATGTATGTATGTATGTATGTATGTATGTATGTATGTATGTATGTATGTATGTATGTATGTATGTATGTATGTATGTATGTATGTATGTATGTATGTATGTATGTATGTATGTATGAGCACTTGTTATAGCGCCCCTTCAAGATTTCTACTCAGAGGCGCTCCCGACTACAGCGCGGACACTGAATCGGAGTTTCACGCCGAAGCGCATGAGCAATTGCGAGCGAAGGACTTGCCCAGGGTCCCTACGCGGCGGCTTGAGGTGGATTCGAACCCGCAACCCTCCGGCTGCAAGGCACCGAACATACCCCTATACCACCACGCCCCACTGGTGAGGTGGTGAGGTTAGTACACGCTGTATAGGCCTACCCGCTGCCTAACTGCGCTGACACGACGAAACGCTCGTGGATAAGCTGGGGCTATATTGATTTATTTGTTGCACAGAACCGGTTTGCAGTTACAATCATGAAATAGCAAGTACAATGCAACAGGAGCCAAGAAGAGCTAATAGCCTATACTAAACTTGACCCCTCTTTCTTGATTATTATTCATAAATGTATTTGAAACTTAATTAGGACTTAAGTATGACTTAACTACTAGCAAAAGTAGTAACAGAATAGAAAAAAATATGCGCTTAGCTTTTGAGCAGCGCCTTATATTAGAAATTTCGAGATTATAATTAGGCCAAAGACTGTATCAGAGATGGATGGGCACGATTAGTAACTGTTAAATTACTAATCGATTTGAATGAGAATTAGCTGCTTGTCTAATCGATTAAGTAACTGTTAAGTAAGTAAGTTTATTCTTTATTATACCAATTGCATATCCGCATAGGCGGAGACTTGGTCTTGGGTTTGGGGGAGACCAGCGGATCGGCCGAAGGACGATCGGCGAGGCGCGAAGCGCCGAGCAGGGGCAGGGGTTTGGGGAGGGGGATGTGCCCCTCCCCTATTTCATTTTTTTAAAATTTCCACACTGTAATCGTAGCATTTTAAGCTGTCATTTGAAAAAAATTGCTCTATAATTTGAGTGCTGATTGAAGAACCAGCTGTCACTCGTAGCTTACATGTAGTTTGATTCGTGTTTGAGTTTTGGGAGGGGTTTGGGGAGGGAGATGTGCCCCTCCCCTATTTAATTTTTTTAATTTCCACTCTGTAATGGTAGCATTTTAAGCTGTCATCTGAACAAAATTGCTCTATTATTTGAGTGCTGATAAGAACCAGCTGTCACTCATAGCTATTATTATTATTATATTCATGAAATATTTCAGAAATATTGGGGGGATACAAGCAGCTCCGTCCCCCCACCTCAAGTTTCGGGGGGACCGTCCCGCGCTGTCCCCCTAAGTCTCCGCCCCTGCATATCCGTACTCTGGTGTACATACGTCTTAATGAACTGTTAATACGAGTACAACATTCTAACAACAAATGTCTTGCACGGTAGATTATAATCTGCAAGAGGTAGGCAACGATCGTGCGATCGCGGTCGCAGGGTATATTGCAGCTATTGCTGCGGTTTTTTGATGGAAGTAATAATGATGATAATGATGATGATGATGATGATAATAATAATAATATTCTTTATTGAAACAATCCGGATGGCAAACGCAACCGGTTACAGTGTACAGTTATGCAACTGAAACAATTAACAAGAACACAGATGACAGAAGAAATAAATCTTAACTACTAACAGAACAGACAGCCTGCAATGCACGTAGTAACCTATAACGGTACTCTCACATCTCTACTTTTATGTTTGACGAACTCCATTGGCTCCCTCTGCATGCTCGCATTCAATTTAAAATCCTCTCTCTGATCTTCAAGGCTCAGAGGGGTCTTGCCCCGCAATATCTGGTTGGCGTAATACTTCGGCCTCACTCAGCTTCCTCCCACCGTCCACTTCGTTCATGCAATAGACTTGACCTCTTGGTTCCCCGTAGTAGAACTGCTATGGCTCAGGCTCGTTCCTTTGCTTCAATTGGTCCCTCTCTTTGGAATGCTCTTTCTCCTTCTGTTCGCTCTGAAATTCTCTCTGGCAGTCTCTCTTCTTCCTTCGCTTTTCTCAAAACCTGTTTATTTTCGCGGGGCTTAGCACACTGGGAGCGCTTCTGAACGGTTCACCCTACGAGAGGCGCTTTATAAATACTTAAATACGATACGATACGATATGCAGTAAGTGGTTAATCAATTGGAATCTAATCGATTAGTTACCCATATCTTCTGCAGTGTATTCATCGTCCTACCTTCTGTCTGAAGATGGACTTGTAGATATTGCGTGCGAACATGGAGCTGGCCGAGAGAACGGAAGAGTCCGCCGACGACATGACGGCGGCCGAGACAGCGCCGAGCCCGATGAAGGTGACCCACGACGGACACATGTACTGCATGACCATCGGCAGAATCAGTTTCCGGTGAAGGGACTCATCGATCGTCATGTTCTTCTCGAACATCAGTCCAGTCTCATTCCAGTCTACGACAAAGGACCAACAGATTAGACTTGATTATGTTGGTTGGATTAGATTATGTTCTCTCACACAATGCATTTTGTTTTTTCATTTTGTTTTTGCACTGTTACTACTGTCAAATATTATCCAGAAAAAGTCAATCCAGCCGCAGCGGGTCCATATGACCCTTTTGGATTGACCTGTGCATTCATTTACTGGAATTTTTTCTTGAATTCGTACTGATTTCTGTTACGGCGATCTTAATTGTGATCTTATGGTATTTGATGCTCTGTCAATAAATGGCTTACTTACTTACTTACTTACTTACTTACTTACTTACTTACTTACTTACTTACTTACTTACTTCTGGTCTCAAAGGCCTCACGCATTTCCACCGGTTCTGTCCATCTGACTACGCGTCTTGAGCTCCTCAGCCTTTCTCTTCCTCTGTTTCAGAAACGCCTGAAGACTATCTTATTTGTTAGAGCCCTGAGTCGGGAGCACCTCTGAATCTCTGAGTGGCGCTATACAAATGTTCAATTATAATTACAATTACAATTACAATGCTCTTGGATTAAGGCTTTGTGCTTTACGACAAAAGCGCTATAGAAGTTACAAAATTAGATTAGATCAGATTAGATTCGTTCGTTCTAATACGTGACTTAGAAATTCATATTTTGTTTAATTTGTCTCACGTTGCTTACCCACAACGCATTGAATTTAACCCGTTTTTGCCCAGTGTTCCATTATTGGAACATTTTGGAAAACAATTACTTACCTGTAATTTAGCGCTATACGCCTAGTGAACATAAATCAACTGCCGTTGTGAACAGTATTTCTAAGATATATCTATAAAAAATATTATTTTGAATAATTAATAGTTGTGAAATACGGTCCTTATGAGCACTTTTGTGTTTAAAAAGGGTACATTATTTACAATTTATATAAATAAAGATCTTTTTAGAAGTTGCTGTCTTTTGCTACTCGTTCGGTCGATTAGGGTTTCTCCTTGTTCCCCGGGCTCGTTCCTCTTTAACTCAGCACTGAAGCTTTGCTTTCGTAGGTCCTGTGGTCAGGAACAACCTAAATGATAGAACTAGAGCTGAGCAAGTCTCCTTCTATATGTTCCGCGAGCGCTTGAAGTCTATTCCGCTTGATCAAGGGTTCCCCTTGTCGAGTAGATGAGTTTTTCCTTGCAGTTGCGCTTTTCAAACTTTCATTTATGTTACATGTTATGTAACTTAGCCTTTCTTCTGGCTTCTGTGACCTATCGGATAGTCGCCGAGCTTCTCGCTTGATCTGATCTGTTCTTTAAAAATTCCGATTCATCCTCTTCTGATCTTTCTCACCGTTACGCTTCCAAACACCACCCACCATAGCCGTATGCCTTTCTTCTGCCTAACCTTTGAACTTGGACTTGGAACGTGGCCTTACCTTACCCGCCATACCGAGTGTGTCTTGACTGAGCGCCAGTGAATAATAATCCTGTTCCCGCGACACAGTTCTTTTGTCACCGAAGAAATCCAGAGATTATCTGCGACATGAACTTCTCAGCCTCTCTTTGTCTCTTTTCCGTAATAGCTTGAAGACCTTTTTGTTCGATCATGATTTCATTGTGTTAGGTCGGGAGCGCCTTTGATTAGTCTCTCTTGAAGTGGCGCTAAATAAATTTGCAATAACCATTACCATTACGATGACGTACTTGCTGTCTTGGCAATGGCACCGATCAGCAGAGGTGGAACCGCCAGAATGATGCAACCGAAAGCAGCTGCGTAGGACATGATCTGCGCTCTGCCCGGCGACCTGGCCGACAACACGCGCTGGAAATAGACCTACGAATGGCAACAGACAAAAGAAAGTCAATCAGTAATCCAGTCTGTTCTTATATCTTCTATGGCGATGTGATTGCTAAATGGTAATACACAGGCACGAAGAACAGAAGTACGTGGGTTCGATACCCGCTAGCTTCATAAGGTTGACTCAGTCTTCCACTTCCTAGGGGGAGATGGTAAAATGAGCAGCAATATAGGACGTATCGGGGCATGACAGGGTGCCATACATTGATAAAGTCGACTCTTGTTTAACTTGCTATCATGTGTTCCTATACCATTTCATTTAATCATACTGCGAATTGTCTATTTGAATTTAATAAACGAACTTTATTATTATTATTATTATTATTATTATTATTATTATTATTATTACTATTACTATTATTATATCAAAAACTAGTGTAACTGGAAGGGCTATCCCTCTTCCATCTCGGGCATAGGGTCAACAAAAGAACCGGTGAAGGCCACAGCGTTAAAGCGCTGAATTGTCAACGACAGTCTTTGGAAGAGGAAGGTCGTCTCTCTGACGTCGTCCGTCGCCTTTGTCAGATGACGGCCCATCACTGTGATTAAGTCAAGGCCTCTTAAGTTAATTGGACCTAAAGTTTCCAGAGCCAGCGGAATGAAGTCATGTGTGTCAAGAAGGGTCTGGTATTTTTGATTTTTTCTGTTGTCAGCTATTTCAGCTGCTGCTCCTGCTGTCACGGCCGTTGCCTGCAGGTAGGAAGGCGCTAGCGTGTCGACCACCGTTGCATCCCACACGAGGTTTCGGCCCGCTCTCCATGGTATAAGCGTGGTGCCGTCCGGTCTCTTACCATCCGATCGCAGCATGCCCAGTGGCTCCTTTACCGCTGGGAAACCGGCTTTGATAAGATTGCGATGGATCAGGTCGTTGATGGCGGCGTGTCTGGCTACTCGACCAAATCCCAGAGAGCAAGAGAGGCCGTGTGTTCCTCTAGCGGTAACCAGTGCGCCGCATGTGCAGACGTGAGGTTGGCATATGTTGGCCCCCAGACGAAGGCCAACCGCCACTCTGATGGCCTCATCGCTGAGCCTGAGGCCGCAGGATGTAATTGGCAGAGAATGCAGCCAATCGCTGGCGTGCTGGAAGGACACGGCTTTCAGGCGCGCCTGTTCGCTCAGCTCTGTGGTGGAAAGGAGTAGTTCCGAATGCTCTCTTTAGAAGAATCGGGTTGTCCCATTTGGCTTGTATATTTGCTGGGGAGTATTCCGTCAACGACAACCCAGTTATTGTCTGCCAGTGCGTGGATAGGTTCGTGTAATGCAAATCCGGTTGACTGTCCAGTACGCATAAGATGTTTGACTGGAGCTCGGAGGTGCCCGCGGCTGATGCTAGAAAAGCGGGAAGTGCCAGCGATGACGCCCTTCGAATGCCCAGTCCGCCTAACCCAATGGGTAAGGTAGATTGTTGCCATTGCATGTCTGTAAAGTCTATATTTAGGATGTTCTGAAGGCCCTTCCTCAGGATTTGATCATATGTTACCAATCCTGGGTGATTCGCGCATGGTGCGCATCTCAGAGTGTGGATTAATTTGGGAGTGCCCAGCGAGTGTCTAAGAATCAGCAGGGCCTCCTGACGTGCTATTATGGTTAATCTAGCCAGAGCTCTGTCTAGCTCCTCCGCTCGTGATCCTAGGGCTTGTTTCAAGGCCGCGCCCGTGGACAACGGTGCTCCCAGCAGTGTTGCAGTGTCTGGATCGGTGTATCCAAAATGTCTGAAAGATCTGTGGTTGGTCAGTTGAGAGTCTTTAGCTATTAGTTCGCATTTCTCTCTGTTGAAAGTCAGGCCCAGACCTGCGCACTCCTCTTCTAGGGTCTCAATGTCTTCCGCTACTCCAGCCGTCAGTCCACCCAGAGAGATGTCATCGAGGTAGCCGAAGGCTAAGGGTGAAGATAGTTTGAGGAGTGTCGGTTGCAATGGCAAGCAGAATAGCAAAGGGCCCAATGGATCTCCCTGTTGTGGGCCAACTCCGGACTGTATGCTGTAGGTACCAAATTTCAACTGAGATTCCTCCGCGTAAGACAGATAACAGTATGGTGCAATTTCTGGAATTAATTCATTGATTGCGGACATCATACGAGCTCGACAAAGACTGTTAAAAGCGTTGGAGATGTCTAGTTTCACGAGAATGCAGTCTTTGTCCATAGTTTCCAGGAAACGACGTGTGGCATGGACTGCTGCTTCCACTCCACCCGGTGTCCCCACTCCTACTTGTCGTGGCGAAAGGTACGCTATTAACCTTGGTACAGCGTAGGCGTTTGCACCCTTAGATGTCAACCTGCGCCAGAAGTAGCCGATTACAATTGGGCGCAGGCCACCCGATTTCTTGCGTAGGGCGAATAGAGTGCCGCCGAATAGCAGTGGTCGCAATGTCTCGTGGCAGGTGCCTTTCAGTAGCAAGTTGACAAAGGCAGTGATGGCTAAAACAAGAGCGGGACCAGCATCTGGCGAGTTGATCAGCTCCAGGACGTGCTGTGGGCGAAGTCCGTCCGGACCGCCCGCAGAGCCTGCTGGAAAAGTGCGGATAAGATTCCGGATTTCCGTCTCCGTGATTTGGATTGGTTGAGTGTCAGGCGGAGCTGGAATCGGAGGACTGTCCGGTGGAGGAGAGGGGTGTTTCGAACGCAGTTCAGCGTACGTTTGCTGGCAGACTTGGGCCGGCACCTCTCCCGAACACAGTATTTTTGCGGCCGCCTTGATGCTTCCGTCCTCTAGTTTAGCCGTGACCGCCGCTGCGATGGATTGGTCGCTACTGAGCGTCTTCCTTTTGCTAATTGAACGAGCGGGTTGGTCCGGATCAAAAATCTCTTCGGCTTTGGTGTGCCAGTTGTTGAAAAATTCTGATGTGCGTTTCTTAATGGTAGATGTTAGGTTGTGGCGTCTGCCCCCGTGTCTGGGTTGCTCTAGAATAGTAGCTCCGAAACTCAGGAGACATTTCCAATTGTCTAGCTGAGTCGGATCCGATATGAGGCGGTTGATAACATCTGCTAAAAGCAGTGCAGTACTCGATCTGGCACCCTTCGGTATATGTCTAAGTAGATTATGTTGAAGTGATGGATGTTTTATTTGCTCCCTCCTGTCAATGTCCGGCAATCGCTGGTCAATATCGCTCGTTGCGGCTGTTTCATCACACCGCTGTTCACTGCAGCTCGTAGTTGTAGGCCTAGTTGCTGTATCTCTTGCAGACAATTGGCTATTTGTGAGCGGTAGGTGTGACAACGGCGGCTTGTTGGAGCCTAAGCATGGTTTCGACCTGGGGCCGTGTTGGTGGACATTACCATCCTTCATGTGTAGTAATCTGGACACATGACAGACACTGCAAATCCCTTTGTCTTTCTGTGAGGGATTGATACAGATTGAGGAGCGCGAAGTCCGGTGGACTGAGACGCTCATTCGTGCGAAAGTGTGCGACGATAGAGTAGGTCAGCGGGAGCCGCCAACGATGAGAAATGATCGTATGAAACCTGGTTGACAAGGCTGCCTGATGATGAATAACTGCCGCCATCAATGAACGCCATTTTGAATTGCAATGTTGAAGCGATTAAAGTCTTATTCAAGCGGATAAACAGTTACGCTCCGCGTTCAAAGGACAACGCGCTGTCATAACAACGATGACGTCATAGGCCATTTAAATTCGAATTGGCGAAATTTTGAAGGGCGCGATGATCGCTAATTATTATTATTATTATTATTATTATTATTATTATTATTATTATTATTATTATTATTATTATTATTATTATTATTATTATTATTATTATTATTATTATTATTATTATTATTATTATTATTATTAATATTACTATTATTATATCAAAAACTAGTGTAACTGGAAGGGCTATCCCTCTTCCATCTCGGGCATAGGGTCAACAAAAGAACCGGTGAAGGCCACAGCGTTAAAGCGCTGAATTGTCAACGACAGTCTTTGGAAGAGGAAGGTCGTCTCTCTGACGTCGTCCGTCGCCTTTGTCAGATGACGGCCCAAAATTATTATTATTATTATTATTATTATTATTATTATTATTATTATTATTATTATTATTATTATTATTATTATTATTATTATTATTATTATTATTAGGCCTATGTTAGGCCAAAATGTACAAAAGGCACAGTAGCTCAGTCGTAAATCATAAGGCAAGAGGAGGAAAAATACTGCTTATAGTTCTGTTATGGATAGGGAGATTATGTTTTATGGCGACAAAATTTGATTTTTGGTGTGGGATTGTTTTAGTCGTTGACACCTAGAGTTAAACGAACTTTGATGACCGTTACAATGCTCAGAAATTTCTGACGATCATCATTGCTTTTCGTGGTTTTCTTATGAATATTATAGTTTATCTGAAGAGATAATTTGGTAACACGACTTAGATCCATCTTTCTTCGTCTCTTTCCAACATACCTCGTCGGGTTTCTGAAGCTCAGCCAGAAACTACACCATCACACATTCAGTAGCCTACGTCAAAGGTGGTGGAGGACAGAAGTTTTCAGGCTACTGCACGATTTTGGGTTTCCTGGGATTCAACCGAAAGTGTGCGAGCCAGAAGTGCTTTTGCACTTCTCCCACTTTTGAACTACTGAATGTTTGGTGGCTGTAGTTTCTGGTTGAGCGTCTCTTTGCGACGATGGTCTTTGAGGTGCGTTAGGGACTCCATACCTGCCAAGGGATTCCACCAAAGATAAGCAGAAGAGCGGAATCGATCCACGACCCTGCAGCTTTCGGTTCAATATGGCCGAGCCACTTGACCGGCTTCGTGATTATTGACCGACCCTCCATCGCAGGGTGGGTCATCGCAAACGGAACTGCCAACCACTTTGAACAAAAATAGACAATGTAATTCAACAAGCAGCCTTAGGTCAGGACGAAATGCAGTGCATCAAGCCCAGAAAGGTGTAGAAAGTTATTAGAATCATGTGCAATAAGAAGAAGAGAAGTGACAGAGAACAGTCATGTTCCCAAACACACACACAAACACTCACAAGCACAAACGCTCGCAAACACAAACACTCACAACACAAATAGGGCCTACTCACAAACGCTTAAAAACACGAACACAAACACACGTCACAGACCAGTGCATATTTTTCCCAATGACCTTTTTTTAGACATAAATTGTTTTAACTCCGACGATGACACCTTTAACTTTTGTAAACTCCGATGACCTTCCTTTAGACTTTCTTTATAAAATCCGATGACCTTTGTTTTAGTCATTAGATCATTTTTTCTCACTTGACCACTTGACCTCGAACACAGGCGCCTAACAACGCAACACGACACTCTTCAATTCAAGAGGAGGCAACTTGCCAAAATCCTGGTCATTTGCGTCGTTGATCAATTGAAACTCCACTATATGGAAAAACCAAGAGGAGGCAATTGCCTCCTCCTGCCTTCATGTAGCTACGCCTATGCTCACAAACACAAACACTCACAACACAAATAGGGCCTACTCACAAACACTTACAAACACGAACACAAGCACTCACAAACATAAACTCACACAAACAAAAACACTGCGCCTTGGTCTTTCTTTACCTGTAATCCTTAAGTGCTTGAAAAGCACTGATTTTAGTTCGATCCTGGTTTTCCGTCGTTTGGTCTGGAGCGCCTCTGATTAACTTAATCTCGCTCTTGAGATGACGCTATATAAATATGTCATTACATCTATGATTACATATGGATATATTATATTGTTGGGGGGATTGTCGCTGGTGGCATCTGGAGAGTAAGTGAAGAAGAAGCGTGTGGTGTCACCAGGCGAATGAATGTAGCATACGAGTGCCTCTGCAGGTGCAGAGAGAATAAGTGCACCATTCTTTTGTTTATAATATTATGCATCGTTATCCTTTTCGTGGTATGGTTCTTAGCAGGTATGGTTTACTCTGGTTGAAACTGTTTATCAGTATGGCTGAATGGTTGTGTGGGTCTTGCTTAGATAGCGCTGCGTATCTCTGAGAGTGAATGTTGTTGTGTGTCTGCATTGCCATAAAAGCCACTTGTTTGGTATTCGGCGATAGATGCGTTCTACTCTAATTTTAGGACTGTCCTTTTTAGTCGGGGGCTGGATGGATCGGGAGGTCTCCTGAGTAGTAACCTTGAAGGGGCGCTGTATAAATTCTTGTAATGAATGAATGAATGGATACCAGGCCGAAGAAAATGCAGAAGAGTTGAACGACGTCCGTGTAAGCGACCGAATACAGTCCTCCGAACAGAGTGTAAGCCACGGCGATGCATGCCGACAGAATGATTGCCGTGTTATTGTCCATATCAATGATGACTGCTAACGTCGAACCTACGACACAGGCAGATCACACGGCGAATTACTGTAAAACTCAGTCTTCATATTTATTTATTTATTTATTTATTCGCGGTCAGTGGAATCTCTCAAATAAAGAGTCAATGTTCGAAGACCATTATTGAAATGTTTTAGAGTTACTTTAACTGTGCTTATGTCGGTCCCTCCAGTTGGAACCATCTTCCGCATGAATTGCGTCTTGAGTTCCTCGGCCTTTCTCTTCCTCTGTTTCGGAAACGCCTGAATGCTATCTTATTTGTTAGAGCCCTGGGTCGGTAGCGCCTCTGAATCTCTGAGTGGCGCTGTATAAATGTTCAATTACAATTACAAAATTACAATTACAATTACTGTACCCAATTGGTAAGATCGCTCGCCTTGTAACGCGAAGAGTAGGGGCTCTAACCAATTGGCTACAGTAATTGTAATTGTAATTGTGTAATTGCAATTGAACATTTATATAGCGCCACTCAGAGATTGGTTTGAGCAAGCAATCTTCCTTGAGAGTGTTACTGTGTACTGTGTAGTGACCATCAGCAAGTCCTTAACTCGCAATTGTTCAACACCATCAACCGATGCAAGGTCATTAGATAGTGGTATTAATAAAATGCATATTATTAATTTATTGCCCGAGGTACCTCAGATCCCTCAGGAATTAAAAAATCATCAGGAGATACAAAAATCCATTCTGGGACGGCTAGAACTCGTCAAGATCCGGAGTAAAGGTGCCTTGAAAGGCAATGGCGACAAGGCGTTGGATTATTATTATCATTATTATTATTGTCAGTTTGAATAAATATAGAATATATTATTAGTATCGTTATTATTGTTAATATAATAATAATAATTATAATAAAAATTATAATAATTATAATAATATAATATAATAATTATAATTTAAAATTATAATAATAATAATATTATTATTATTATTATTTTTATGCCCCGAGGTAAACATGATCCCTCAGGGACTTAAATATTACTATTGTAGATGGGGTTGTCTGGAGATGACCCTACTCGTCGTTGTCTTGGCTGGCGAAGGTGCCCCGAAATGCGATGGAGTTAAAGCGTTGTATCGTTAATGATATTCGCTGAAAGAGGAAGGAAGTTTCTCGTGGGTATTATTATTATTATTATTATTATTATTATTTTTATATTTTTATTATTATTATCACATGATTGGATCAATATAGATCAGCCTTGTATCATCGGGTGGCTTGCAGTGGCCTACCGAGTGCGGCTAGGATGGCTGCCGACCAGAAGACTTCCCCCATTAGGGCTGGTAGATAGAGCAGGCCTCCCATTCTCTCCCCGTACTTTCGCTGAAAGGGATCGAGCATCGTCACGTATCCCTCAGATCTCATCTTGTTCGCAAAGAACAAACCGCCTACAAGAGAAGCCAAGCAAAGGTAACGATTCTATTTTATTAATTTTACATAATTATTTCATATATTTATTTAATTTATTTAATTTATTTTGTATATTTATTTCACTTATTTCATTTAGTTTATATATATGTATTTCACTTATTTCCTTTATTTCATATATTTATTCACTTATTTAATTTATTTTGTATATTTATTTCACTTTTTTCATTTATTTCATTTGTTTTTTACACAGACTCTTTGGCACAAACCATAGTTGTAAAAAACGTTTTTTTCGTTTTTTATTTTTCCTCCCAAAACGTCGTTTTTTTCGTTTTTTATTTCTAGTCTCGTTTTTTCCGTTTTTTATTTTTTATGTAACTTTATTTACTTATTAACAGTCTGTTACTATTTGTTTAATTTTATTTTTGTCTGATATCTCTTACGTTGTCTCCGTCCTTTCAAGGATTCATATAATTTACGTCACTATTTAGTGTCATCAGTTGAAATAAACAGCTACAGGAAATAAAATTTATAAAAGTTATTTGAATTTCTAAGTTATCCAAAATGCGAAATGTTGTCTTTGTACTCAATAATCTCTGATTGACTGATAAACTGACGGATATTACTCCATATCAAGTTCTTATATAAGTGAGAATTGTAAGTAGACCTACTTTTTAATTAAGTACACTCTATACATGCAAAGTTTAGTTTTTAGTTGCCTATGTCTGCATGGATTGATATGGACTTATGTATACAATTTTAATTTGAAAAGATTTCAATATTTTTAATTTCTCGAATTCTTTTTAAACCAACTAAGTCTTATGAAAAAGAAAATAATTGTTTAGATTACAGTTATACTTGGTGATTACTAATAAAGTTATGTTATTTGCTAATTAAAATAAAATTGCGTAAACAAGGTTTTAATTTTAAAATGCAGTAAAATATGTAGAAAAGTCAAATTATTTTCTTTTCCGTTTTTTTCTCGGTTTTTCCGTTTTTTATTTTTTTCAATAAAACGACGTTTTTTTCCGTTTTTTATTTTGATTTGATCGTTTTTAACAACTATGGCACAAACTCAACAAGCGGGCATTCCTCATATACAAAGCACGCGCAGATCATCTGCCTTCCTACTTGTCTTCTATGGTCACACCTTGCAACTCTGTCAAAGGTCGCTTCTCTTTTCGAACAGCATCTGCTGGAAAGTATGTTGTTCCCGGTACATGTCTTGTATTTGGCCGGCGTTAATTCACAGTAGCCGATCCCTCCATCTGGAACTCTCTACCTCCTCATGTTCGTAAGTTCGTAACTCTCCTACCGAGACTGTCTTTCGCTCTACACTGAAAACTTACCTCTTCCAGTCTACTTAATATGTGGTCCTAAATGGTTGCCCGGTTTCAATGTGCACTACTGAACTTTGTAAGGGGGCATTATCAAATTCCAGTTGTATTGTATTGTATTGTATAACAAGGTACAGCGTGCCTCTGAAGAGTTTTCTCCTAAAGCGACGCTATACAAACAAATGCTATAACTGCAATCTGACCATAAAGTATTATTGACAACCTGGGTAAATTAATTTATTACGTTAGCAGACATTTGCTGCTAGCAATCTGTCGAATTTATTATATTTGGTTGAAACGAATTTCTAGATTGTCCCGACCTATGACAAGACTGATGGCGTATCCGAACGGAGCTTGGCACCAGGCGAGACCCAAGTCACTGGCAAAGATGGCTTCCGCTGTTCCGTTGATATAGGCGCCTCCCACCCAAGTGGCTGGAAAATAAGAAGAATCATTGTCACACGCAAGACAAGCACACACACATATGTAGGATGCGTATATATACAGTTTATACATATATATAAGCTGATAATACTGTCTACTATATTATATATATATATTATACATGGTCTATATATATGGACTATATATAAAGACTATATAATTATATGATATATATAGTTCATATATATATTTCTATATATTGTCTATTATATACAACATATATATATATATATATAGATCGATGGATGCCGCCAGATGTATGTGTATGGATGGATGGAGGATGAATCGATTGATGAAGGAATAATAGCGACTGATAAATAAGGGGATCAAACAAAGCCAGCGTCGACTGATCCGGGGACCGATAGAGGGAAAGACGGAGGCAGACAGGGACACTGAAATAAATAAATACGGACATGCGCGCTTTAAGTGGAAGAATGGATTGAAGGAAGGTCGTAGGGCAGACGGAAGAATGGGAATAGAAGTTCGGGTAGAGGAGAGACTTAGAGGTCGGATTAAACGCGGTTTCAAGGATGGATATAAGGTCAGATTTAAGGTTGATTTGAAGGTCGAATAAAAGGAAGATGGAAGATTAGATTGACTGGCTAACTTGGATTGACTGGCTTACTTGGATTGACTAGCTAACTTGGATTGATTGATTGACTGGCTTACTTGGATTGACTAGCTAATTTGGATTGACTGGCTTACTTGTATTGACTAGCTAACTTGGATTGACTGGCTAACTTGGATTGACTGGCTAACTTGGATTGACTGGCTAACTTGGATTGACTGGCTAACTTGGATTGACTGGCTTACTTGGATTTACTAGCTAACTTGGATTGACTGGCTTACTTGGATTGACTAGCTAACTTTGATTGACTGGCTAACTTGGATTGACTGGCTTACTTGGATTGACTGGCTTACTTGGATTGACTAGCTAACTTGGATTGATTGATTGACTAGCTAACTTGGATTGAATGACTAACTTGGATTGACTGGCTGCCTTGGATTGACTAGCTAACTTGGATTGACTGGCTTACTTGGATTGACTAGCTAACTTGATTGATTGATTGACTGGCTTACTTGGATTGACTAGCTAACTTGGATTGACTGACTAACTTGGATTGACTGGCTTACTTGGATTGACTAGCTAACTTGGATTGACTGGCTAACTTGGATTGACTGGCTTACTTGGATTGACTAGCTAACTTGGATTGACTGGCTAACTTGGATTGACTGGCTTACTTGGATTGACTGGCTAACTTGGATTGACTGGCTTACTTGGATTGACTAGCTAACTTGGATTAACTGGCTAACTTGCAAGGCATTTGAAGTTCAGATTGATGGACGACTTAAAGGAAAGCCAAAGCAACAACAGAACAAAAGAAAAATTGAAGCCAGACTAACAAAACCAATGAACGAATGAATATGAAAGTTATCGATTCCCGAACTGATTAATGCTTGGAATAAATTGCTGAGCGTGCAGTCCAATAACACGTCCGAGTGGCCAACACCTCGTGCACAACGAGATCAAATTAAAGATAAAGTATCTTTAAAAATATCAAGGCAAACACGGTTCAATACAGCCAGATTAAACATTGCAAAGGGAACAATAGCAATGCCGAGCAAATAAAAGTGGCAAATGTTCAATAGCTTTTGTAGAGTAAGGGCCTGTCGGAGTTCTTTAGTTCCGTAAGCATTCCCGGTTTGTTTGGATAGGCATTGAGGATCGTGGTTCGCTTATATATGGGGAACTATTCTGTGCTTTGATCACTGCTTGGCTGTCATTTATTTGATAGGCATTTACTTGAGAAAAATATTATGAGTCGTGTTGGGTCATTGCTTTCTAGATACTTACAGTAATCTTACAGTATCCAAAGGCAATGGTTGGGTCCGTGTCTTGTGTGAGCCTCTATACCGAACTCGCTTTACCATTTTGAGGACCTTGCAGCAGAAACGAGCCGTCCGAATTAAAAGTAGCTTAATTTACCTTATAGAGTTAACACCAGGTCTCTGTTCCACAACTTAAAAATATTACCTTTCGAGTGCATCCATAAATTGTAAGTTGGGTTATTCATGTACACAATTCAAGCGTATAAGATATCTCCAAATTTTGACTACTGGTTTTGTAAAAACTCAGAAGAACATGATCACTATAACCAATCAGCAATGAATTATCAACGAAGGGTACACACCACTGCGTGGCAACACAGTATTGGAATAAATTGTGGATCATTGCTTGGAACTTCCTACCTAATGATCTTACGAACCTACCTACAGTTAATCAATTCAAACGCATATTGAAATTCTATCTCTTGGCTGCACATGCATAAGTTACTTCATGGTTGCTTGCATAAGTCACTATGTGCAATTGTGCATGCACTGTTGTATTGTATTATTACTATGCCGCAGGATTGCTTACATCTGGTATGCTGTTGTCAGCTTTGTGGGTAGCCTCAAACTCCCTGTAGAATTAACTATTGACACTAAGTTTTTATCATACGACTGTCGGAAGACGCATTGTATTAAATGGTGGCCATCAATATATTTGATTAATGACTGATGTTATTAGGGCGAACCTGTTAGCGAAACCATGTGCTCTTTTGGGTGTATAGCCTACCTATTGATACCTTGTTTGAACTACGTGCTTGCTTGTATTATTATCTTGGTGGTCAATAAAATATTTCATTGATCGATTGATAAAGGTCTTCACGGATTTCGATTGCTTGTGTTAGATGAATTTTGCTTTGAGATTCTGTTTGCTATAAACCATCGATTGATACTTCTAGCAGGAATATTATTTTGAGATTTAATGGCTTAGTTTTACAATTTTTTCGAACACTGGGCTTCATCCACTGTCGTCCTATAGCAGTTCCATTGAAATCAAGTGAAATATTTGCTTTTTAATGTTAAGACAAATGCTTCATATATCCAGTCTTCGGATGTGAATATAAGATAAAGAGGGTTCTTAAAGAGGCGCTATATAAATTTCCGGAATGAAAATGGTTTTCGCAAGAAATGTCCTTAACTTCCTGTGTTCCAAGACCGGACAAAAAACTGGAAAACGCTGCTAAAACCACGAATCAATGAAAACGTCATCCGAATGACATCATGAAGTCATTGACATAGAACGATTAAAAGACCGTCCACTACAGGGCTCAACGATGATAACACTGCGTCTTTTCTGGATATTATTTTGCGGCAGGAAATTTCTGTGGACGCTGGCTGGCTCGTTCCTGATACCAATTCGTATTGATCTTCCTAACGTTGGCTTCGATCCGCCATAGTACTACCCCCGCATAGATTGGGTCCCGTCTCTTTACATCCAGTAATTCATCCATCATTCCATCCATCTACTCCGTCCATCCTATCTCTATCTACGGCTTACGCAATCGCCATATATTCGAGAGCAAGGCGTATTTGGCCGGCTGGGTCTAGTAGATATACTGTGACGTTAATGCGATGTCCGATAGGGACAATAGTCCCACAGCCCTGCATGCGGTAGGACCGCCTCCCGTGACCCATGACCCTCTACGGTCCGACCGCCCACGCTGTCTGGAAGATGAGAGTCTTGTTGTGTCCCGCCCTGTGAGGATGAAAAAACTTCAGATCGCGATGAGGCAGAGCTTTTCGAGTCGGTGGGTGTAGCGAGTGGGTGTAGTTTATGAGGCGCATCGATAAACAACTCCATGACGCGTGGGCGACCAAATCGAATACCGGTACAATTTCTAATCTAGTTTGTAGTCTACCCCCAATCAACCGCAATGTACTTCGTTCAACTGAAATATTATCTAACCAAATCAAATCCATTGTAATCTACTACAATCTACAATCTAATCTAATCTAATCCAAACTAATCTAATATACTCTAATCTAATCAAATCAAATCTATCTAACCTATTTTAATCTACTCTAATCTACTCTAATCCAATCTAATTGACACCATGATTGCCCTCTAATGTCCAACAGAACGAATGTTATTAAATTGTAAAGAGAAGAACCTCGACATACTGTTAGATATGAACTGGAACTAGTTTTAGCAAGCAGAGTTGTAGTGTAGGTCAGCGCTTCCCAAACTTTTCAGTAATCGTAATCGTTATCGTAAACTTGAAGCTTCTATAGCGCCCACAAAAGCGAAGTCGCGGAACCAGCTTATTCACAGGCGCTCAATCAAAACAAAATTGATAGGCAGGGGGTCAAAATCCAGAGAGTCAGGCAGGCAGACAGGCAGGCGGCTAAGGTGGATGGTGTTTGGTGTTGAGACGACGAGGTAGACAGGGAGAAGTGTTGAATTCAGGATAGGATTTTGTCAAAAAGCAGTATCACGGACCGGCAGGAATTAATTGTTCAGTGTCACGAACCTGCAGGATATTTTCTCCCGCAGGAGGACCGGTGCGAAATTTATTAATAATTTCTCTTTTCGTTTTCGATCACCTAAATTCCTCAAATATGTATTATAATTGATTAAAATGCATGTTTAGCCAATTCTATGATTCTATTGCTCTTCAAATGCTAGCCTAATAAGTGTTTTTGCAATTACTAGATTGCAATTTTCTTTGACCAATCAAATATTGACTGATTGATTGATTGAATGATTGAATGATTGATTGAATGATTGATTGACTGATTGATTGAATGAATGATTGATTGACTGATTGATTGATAGATTGATTGATTGACTGATTGATTGATTGATTGAATGATTGATTGATTGATTGATTGATTGATTGATTGATTGATTGATTGATAGATAGATAGATTGATTGATTGATTGATTGATACATTGATTGATAGATTGATTGATTGATTGATTGATTATGATTGATTGATTGAATGAATGAATGATTGATTGATTGATTGAATTATTGATTGATTGATTGAATGATTGATTGATAGATTGATTGATTGATTGATTGATAGATAGATAGATAGATTGATTGATTGATTGATTGATACATTGATTGATAGATTGATTGATTGATTGACTGATTGATTGATTGACTGATTGACTGATTGACTGATTGATTGATTGATTGATACATTGATTGATAGATTGATTGATATATTGATTGATTGATTGATTGATTGATTGATAGATAGATTGATTGATTGATTGATTGATTGATTGATTGATTGATTGATTGATTGATTGATTGATTGATTGATTGATTGATTGAACTGCAACGTACCTGTCATCGTGAAGACTCCGACCAGAAGGCCGATATTTCTTCCGGCCAGCATCACTTCCTCGCTGTCCGATCCATTTCCTTTGGACTTGCGGGCTGCCCATAATCCCACGAGGAGGATGAGGAGGTAGAAGACGATGATGGCGATTATACCGAGATAGTGAACGTGCATGGCGACGGCGGGGAATCTTACGTTGAAGTTCTAAAACTAATAACACCGTTGGCAAATGAGCTTAAGAGCTTAACAGAAGGAGCTACTTACACAGGCAAATAGGGCCTACAGCCCTACATGCATGCAAAAATGCATGCACACATACATGCATACATTCATACATACATACATACCAATATACATACATACATACATACATATGCATACATATGCATACATATACATGCATGCATGCATACATACATACATACGTACATACATACGTACATACATACGTACATACCTACCTACCTACCTACATACATACATACATGCATACATACATTCATACATACATATGTATGTATACATGCATGAATGCATACATACTGGCATACATGCATGCATACATCCATACATGCATGCATACATACGTACATATATGTGGTTGGCCCCTCGACCTGGAATGGCCTCCCTCTGGCACTCCGCTCCCTTCCTTGAACCCCTTCTCAGGCATTCCTCTCTCAACTGAAAATGGTCCTATTTGGTTGTGCTGGGGTTGGGAGCGCCTCTGAGTAGTTACCTACAAGAGGCGCTATACAAATTCAAGTAATTCACGAATGATGAATATATAAACACATGCTCACATATCCTCCCGTCTTTCTCGTCCCAGACGGAATCCTCCTTAGTAGCTTCTCTGCCTCCTCCTCCTCTCCCTGGTCTCATGGCCACGGACTTAGACCTCCACTTACTAATCTTTGGACAACCCCTCTGACTAGACGCAGCGCTCGTTAAATGACCCTTGAAATTTAACGATTTCGGTTACGACTACTATCCGGGCTCAGCGTCGCTTTACTTCAATGCAGCAACGAGCAACGTCGAAACATTTCCACTAGATAACAACATTCAGCTGGAAATGTTCCAATCTTCCTTCTTCAATTCCCTCCTTTTTATTGATCAGTCACCGATCAATATGCATCCAGAGATCGATAAAGCATTCCAAGGCGTTCGGTTTAACGCCTCGCGTGTCTGGCCTGTGATTGGCTTCTGTCTGGTCGCGGTGTTCACTTCTTAGGACAAAGCTTGGGCTTTTGCAGCAACGATTTAACGTCGGTCAGTCAATTATTTGCGAATTTGACCAAGAAGGAACTGATTAGCGCAAAACACGTCAACAGATGTTGACAAGGAAAACACGACTAATGACATACACTCACGCGAACTTTTTCCTCTTTTGTTTCGTCAGAATACACGAAACTTTGCAAAGAAGAAGAAGAAAAGAGCAGTCCCTTAAGCTTGCCCTAAGGCAGCCATGGGTATGAAGTGCTAGCGACTTTATTTTCTTAGCCTCGGCATGTGAGGGCGGGTGGTTAGTCCTATCCTTCGCATCTTCCCACTGACAGTGTACGGTCAGTGCATAGGTGTAGCTACATTGAGGAACGAGGAGGCCGTTGACTCCCCTTGCTTTTTATATACTGGCACTTCGATTGACCAATGACCCCAATTACCAGGATTTTGCCAATGGTCTGTGAAGTTTCCTCCTCTTGAATTTAAGTCTCGCTACGTGCCTAGGTCAGTGTTATCATTATAGATGAGTTGGCTAGTGGGAGAAGGTGCAGCAGAAATCTCGAACCAGATTTATGCCCTGGCGGAGATTTGAACCCCGTCCTCTCGATTGACTGTCCAGCACGCTAACCACTACACTATCAAGCACATCAGACGTTTGTGAACGTAGGCCCAAAAAAAACTGTACTATCCAGAAGAGGATCGCGTTTGCTACGCATTGTTTCTTCCTCCTCTTCAAAACCTTGACCCACCTATATGCTACCGAAATAAGTGTTTGTTCATTTCCAAAGTATTCTTATTTTGCAAAACCCGATAAATAAATAATATTCCGGTTGAAGAACCACAAATTTGCGTTGCTCTTATTTTGCTTTTCCAGTTTATATCGAGCTACCGCCTAATGCGATTGGATGTTAAAATCAAATCCAATCCAATACAATTCAATCTAAACGGATTAGATCCAATGCAGTTTACCCTAATCAACCCCAATCTATTCCAGTCTACTAAAATATAATATAATCCAATCTACTCAAATCCAGTGAAATCTACTACAATCTAATCTAATCTAATCTGATGTAATTTAATCTAATCCATTGAATTCCATGAAAAATGTCCTCGAAAGAGCATCATATCGTCGCATGAGAATTATAGTGTTCTATCTGCAGTTTTGTTTACATTGGAGTTAGACACACTGTCCGATTCAGGGTAATTTGTTCTATCTGCGTGCAAAATGGCGCTTGTTGAAATGGTGCCTTTCCTGGGAAAAGAACAGAAGTATTTTATTCTGTGTGCATATTCTTACCAACTGATAGGCATTATAATATTCTATGTGAACCACAACCAATTATATTCCAGAGATTTTATCACGTGGATATTACAGAACACGATGTTTCTTGATTATAATACACATGGTTCAGGATTATCTTGTTCTATTACGGTCACGTGGTCTGAACGGCAAACTGTGATTCGCACATGCATATAGAATATTATAATAGTAAGCGTGTTCCGTTACAAAAGGATAATCAAAAAATATTACATAAAGAGACAAAATGGAGAGACTAATTCGAAAATAATGCACATATAGGGCCTATACAATGATAGCAAGTATCACAGTTAAAAATGATATTACAAAAATAGCTTTTTCTCTAGAATTATTATATAATATACTTTTATAAATAATTACAGCGATAGTCATAATTCATTTCGCTAGTAATTATAATGTTCCATGTAATGACGAATCATCATAACATTTAATTGTATAGAGCTATTTCTGTAATATTTTGTTCTATTTGAACAAATTCCAAAAGTTGCCTTCAAATTATGTTTTCTTATGCAAGAGGCTTCAATCGTCGTGATTGCTTAAAATTGCCGATGTCCACATAAATGTTTTCTAAACCTTCTTTCTCTATTTTGTCCCACCAAAGAGTTTTCAGTACTAAATTCTAAGTCACTAAACTTTCTTTTTCGATTTTCTCCGTTTCACCAAAAGTGCGCATAGAACAGTCTACTTCTCATGCGACGATATGTCAGCTTCAAGTGACATCGTACCCAACAAGGTGAGTTATGTTTGGCATCGTTAAAGCAGGCACAGAATCCAAATATAGCTCCACCTGACGGCAATTGGCAGAGCTCCTTATAAATCGCCGATCTATTTTTAGCGACAACAAATTTACGGTCCGCCAAATCGGTCCCCATTTCATACCAGGTCTCCAATGCGGAGAGATGATAGCAATGGGAAAGAAGCGATAAGGAATAGCAGGAAGTGGACGACTGGAAGAGAGAAATAGAACGAGAAGATTGATATAATGACGCAATCATAAGAGTGGCTGCATCGGTGCGTTTTCTGCGCTGCTTCTGCGCTGGGAGCAGATCTTTTGGATCCACATCAGTGGGAGTTTTCTCTTCTCAGATGATAGAATCAAAATCAATGGATAGAGTCGTACCATTCGTCTGTCTGTCCGTCCGTCCGTCCGTCCCTCTCTGCCTGTCCCCTCTTCTATAGCTCCCTTCCTCTCTGTCTGTCTGTCTGTCTGTCTGTCTCTCTCTCTTTCCTTGCCTCTCTTTATCCTTCTCTGATTTTCGTGTCCGTCCTTTCGTTCATCCTTCCGTCCGTATGTCTGTTCATCTGGCGACTGGTATCAGTCAGTCTCTTCCTCCCTCTCTTCCTCTCCTCTCCTCTTCTCTCTGTCTGTCTCTCTGTCTGTCTCTGTCTGTCTCTGTCTGTCTCTGTCTCTCTCTCTCTCTCCTCTCTCTCTCTCTGTCTCTCTCTCTCTCTCTGTCCTCTGGCTCTGTCTCTCTCCTCTCTCTCTGTCTCTCTCTGTCTCTCTGTATCTCTGTCTCTCTGTCTCTCCTCTCTCTGTCTCTCTCTGTCTGTCTGTCTGTCTGTCTGTCTCTCTGTCTGTCTGTCTGTCTGTCTCTGTCTGTCTGTGTCTCTGTCTGTCTCTCTCTCTCTCTGTCTCTCTCTCTGCCTCTGTCTCTGTCTCTCCTCTGTCTCTGTCTCTGTCTCTCTCTGTGTATGTCTGCTCTGTCTCTCTGTCTCTCTTTCTCTGTCTGTCTGTCTGTCTGTCCCAGTCTATCTCTTTTTCTCTGTGTGTCTCTCTGTCTCTGCCTCTCTCCCTGTCTCTGTCTGTCTCTGTCTGTCTCTGTCTGTCTCTGTATGTGCCTGTCTGCATGTCTCTCTCTCCCCCTTACTTCCCTTTATCCTTCTCTGCCTTTCATGCATTTCATGTGTCCGTCCCTCCTTCCGTCAATCCATCCGGTTTTCTGTTCATCCTTCAATCCCTCCTTCCGTCCCTCCTTCCGTCCCTCCCTCCTTCCCTGCCTTCATCTCGGTCTGTATGTTACGGTGGCCAAGGCAGCGATTAGAAGAAGCAGAGCAGCTGCGTCTGCAACCGACCAACCGAGCGAACGATGATGCTCGTGAGCACAACCACCAGAGCAGCAGAGCATCAGCATCATGCAGTTGCTGCTGCAGCAGATTTATTGATTTCGGGGATCATCGTAACGACTGTCACCGACCGCGCGCAGAGCTCGACAGAGGGAATCAGAAACATACCACCACACAGGAACACTCACATCTCGTACCATCAGCAACACACAGACATACCCACGCAGACAAACAGACATACCCACGCAGACAAACAGAAATACCCACGCAGACAAACAGACAAACCCACGCAGACAAACAGACAAACCCACGCAGACACACAGACATACCCACGCAGACACACACACACACACACATAGAATGCCGCACACGCCAACATTTAGGAACACTCATTCATCAATCAAAAAGACTACACTAACAAATGCACAAAGCACAGGAACTATTACACAATGCGCTCAGTATAGAATGTTGTACTTGCCAACATTAACGAACACTTTTCATATCAAAAAGACTACATTAATGTCGGAGCACAGGAACTCATACACAATGAGCTCAGTACGTACAGGAGCGTTTATATTGCAGACTTAGCCACCAGTCAGCAGTCAGTCGTTAGTCAGTCAGTCAGTCAATTCAGTCAGTCAGTCAGTCAGTCAGTCAGTCCGTCCGACAGTCATTCAGTCATTCAGTCAGTCAGTCAGTCAGTCAGTCAGTCAGTCAGTCAGTCAGTCAGCTAGTATGTCTGTCTCTCAATCTGTCTGTCTAAATGGCTATCTCTAAATCTGTTTCAGTCTGTTCATTTCCCTATCTTTCACGTAATACTCCATTTAGGTATCCTCCCTCTCATAACTATACGCTACAGTGTGCTACACATTAACAGACTCGCATATATACGTTAGAGCGAATGATCACACAGTATTATAGTTTATGCTTATACGCCTACTCATTCATATGCACATTGACACAGGGACATAATCAGAAACACTAATATGACATGCAAACACAGATACATGGACATAATCCCAGACATAATCACACACACCCACATATACCCACGTATAAGACTTATTAAAAGTAACACAATCCACTTAACGCTCCACTCCTGAAACAGTCATCTTCCAACACATAATCATCTTCGATTTCTTCAAAGACGCACCCATACACGCGAGCACACTAATGTATACACATGCAAACACTCACACACATGCTCACCTATCTACACTCACATTAAACACACAGGCAATTACACACTCAAAGACGCTCTCACACACATACATGTGCACACACAAACACACACATATATATATAGGCGCTCAGCAATGTATGCGTTGGCCAACACGAGGGAGGCTCTCACTGAGAATAGCTCGACAAACTGATTAACTAATTGTCGTCAGGGCGCTGGCGAAGATGGAGCTCTTCACAGGCCGCCGCCATTTATATACGAGAGAGAACGTGGGGAGGAAATTGTAGGAAGGTATATGGAGGAAGGTAGGATGAGGGTAAATGGAGGAAGGTATATGGAGGAAGGTATATGGAGGAGGGTAATTGTAGGAAGGTATATGGAGGAAGGTATATGGAGAAAGGTATATGGAGGAAGGTATATGGAGGAAGGTATATGGAGAAAGGTATATGGAGGAAGGTATATGGAGAAAGGTATATGGAGGAAGGTATATGGAGAAAGGTATATGGAGGAAGGTATATGGAGGAAGGTAGGATGAGGGTAAATGGAGGAAGGTATATGGAGAAAGGTATATGGAGGAAGGTATATGGAGGAAGGTATATGGAGGAAGGTATATGGAGGAAGGTATATGGAGGAAGATAAATGGAGGAAGGTATATGAGGAAGGTATATGGAGGAAGGTATATGGAGGAAGGTATATGAGGAAGGTATATGGAGAAAGGTATATGGAGGAAGGTATATGGAGGAAGGTATATGGAGGATGGTATATGGAGGAAAATAAATGGAGGAAGGTATATGAGGAAGGTATATGGAGGAAGGTATATGGAGGAAGGTATATGGAGGAAGGTATATGGAGGAAGGTATATGGAGGAAGATAAATGGAGGAAGGTATATGAGGAAGGTATATGGAGGAAGGTATATGGAGGAAGGTATATGAGGAAGGTATATGGAGAAAGGTATATGGAGGAAGGTATATGGAGGAAGGTATATGGAGGATGGTATATGGAGGAAAATAAATGGAGGAAGGTATATGAGGAAGGTATATGGAGGAAGGTATATGGAGGAAGGTATATGAGGAAGGTATATGGAGAAAGGTATATGGAGGATGGTATATGGAGGATGGTATATGGAGGATGGTATATGGAGGATGGTATATGGAGGAAGGTATATGAGGAAGGTATATGGAGAAAGGTATATGGAGGAAAGTAAACGGAGGAAGGCAAATGAAGGAAGGTACATGAAAATGGAAGAAGGCAAAGGGAGGAAGATAAATAGAGAAGGGTAATTGATTTCGATAAGAACGTCAATGAAAGGACGTGGTAAACAGACCGTCGGCTGCTCAGTCATGTCTGTGTCATCAAAAGATACTCAGACCAGCCACTCCTTATCTGGTTACATTTATTATGGGCGATTAGAGTGCATACTGTATTGTGCAGTTTGGATGAGTATTTATGCAAGGGAGAAAGCAGAACGGAAGGAAGGACGGAGGAAGGGAAGGAAGAAGGAAGGAAGAAAGGTGGGAAGAACGAGTGGAATGTTTGAATGAAGGAAGGGTGTACGGTAAGAGGGAAGCAAGAAAAGAGTGAGTGACTGCAGGCGGAGAGAAAAGAAGAAAGAAAAAAGGAACGAAAGAAGGAAGGGAGGAATGAAAGAGAGACGGAGGAAAAAGAAATGGAAAAAGGAAGGAAAGAAGTAAGAAAAGAATGACAGAAGAAAGAAAGAATTAAGGAAGAAAAGAACGATAGAAGGATTGCAGGAAACAAGAAAGGAAAGGAGGGAAAGATATCTTCGAATGTTCTAATATGATAATACGTAATAAGTAATAATAATAATAATAATAATAATAGTTTCTAAGTCCCTGAGGGATCATGTATTATACCTCGGGGCAAAAAAAAAAAAAAAAATAATAATAATAATAATAATAATAATAATAATAATAATAATAATAATAATAATAATAATAATAATAATAATAATAATAATAATAATAATAATAATAATAATAATAATAATAATAATAATAATAATAATAATAATAATAATAATAATAATAACAGTGACAATTTATATGGCGCCGTAACACAGCCATGCCGTTACAAGGGTGCCTCACAGTCAACTAACAGCAGGGTAGGCTTTAGCAAACAAATAAGTCTTGAGTAATGGCATACCGCATCCAAAACAGAATGAAATAAGTTGAATTGAAGGAAAGAAAGAATAGCTAAAGAATGTGATATATGTCAGGACATCGATTATGGAAATTTTCACAAATAAGCATGCGAAATGACAAATCCTACTTCACATTTTAGTAAAAAGAAAAAGAAATGCTAAAGACATAAGATAAACAAAGATAACCAGCAGAAGCAGAGATAAGTAAGGAGTTAGACAGGGAAAAGGGATGTTGGGCCGTGTTCCCAAGAGTCAATGAGGCATTTCAAGGTTTTCGGTGATCTAGGAATTGGTGAGATATTACAGTAGAATTTGCTGTCTAGACTTAGATATAATATAACCTAAGACATTCATCTGATCTCAGATATAATCTGATATAGGATATAATCCAATCTAAGATATGATCTAAATCTAAGATATACTCTAATCTAAGATGCAATCTAATCTAATCTAAACTTCCTTTGCGGAATTTTAATAATGAAATAGCAATAAAGAGATCCTTATTCGTTACCTGTTCAATTCCAAAGGTCAATCTGAGATTGATATGTGGAAGCTTGAACAAGAAATGACAGCTACAGACACAATGCGAGTAAAATTCAAAGAAAAAACACAAAGAAAGAGAAGGGACAACGAGAAAGAGAAGATAGAAAGGAGACGAGAACAAATGCAAGAAAAATCAATGCAATTACGAGTCAAGAACAAAGGAATCAGAAGCTTCTTGAGCCTCTTTATATGCTGTGACAGGCGCCTATTATCAAGAAATGAATATTCAGAGAAACTCGATGCGAGATTAAGGGAACGAAATCATGGAGACCAGAAACCATGAACTAACGCAGTTTCACGTTTATCTCGCTTAGAAGGAGACAAAACACAGATAGACAGCCACACAGACAGGCACATAGAAAGACATGCATGCATATATATATATATATATAGCTTATTTGGATAAATGTAGGGGGTCTAATTGAGTTACAAATTTCAAATTACTTTGGGACATGTAATTTCAAATTACAAAATACATGGGAAATGTAATTGAATTACAAAATAACAAATTACAAATTGCTCAATTTCAAGTAATTTCAATTACTGCCCATCCATGATAGGTTACATGTACAATTGTACCTGCATACGTACAGATATACATAAAAAACTATATACAGACTGACAGTCAGGCATGCATGCATATGTATACCTTTATATATAAATACATAATATTATTTTAGGACTCTCCCTTTGTTTCCAATTTATTCGTTTGTATCCTATTGCAAATAATTGCATATGTCAAAACCATTTTTGTTTCATTGGTTCAATAAAATATGTGGTCATGGTATATATATATATATATATATATATATATATATATATATATATACATATACATACAGACAGACAAAATATATACATAGACAGACAAAAGACATACATACATACATGTCATACACACATACATACATCCAAGTATGCATGTATTTACATAATTTGACAGAACGATAGATATGCACATTCATTCATTCATTCTGAGCATTTATATAGCTACTCAGAAGCGCTCAAAGACATTGCACTGCAGAGACTGACACAAAGTCGGGCAGCTGGACTTCCTGCCAATTCCGGATTTTTTTGTAGAATTGGGTAACTACTGCATTACTGTATCGCCAGGTGCATTGTACCAAGTTCTGTAGTTTAATCTCATCCTACAAGTGTATTAACGCTAGTATTGTTCAGAGGTCCTCCCAACTTCTTGGTTACGATTTCTGGTCTAAAGACTCTCCATGCGGGCAACCGACTATTTAAGTAGGCTGATGACTGTTATTTAGTGTGTTTTTGAAACTGTATCATTGAAAGTGTGTTATTGAAACTGTATCATTGAAAGTGTGTAATTGAAACTGTATGGTTGAAAGTGTGTTGTTGAAATTGTATTGTTGAAAACGTGTTATTGAAACTGCATCATTTAAAGTGTGTAATTGAAACTGTATTGTTGAAAGTGTGTTGTTGAAATTGTATTGTTGAAAAACGTGTTATTGAAACGGTATAATTGAAAGTGTGTTATTGAAACGGTATCATTGAAAGTGTGTTATTGAAACGGTATCATTGAAAGTGTGTTATTGAAACGGTATCATTGAAAGTGTGTTATTGAAACTGTATCGTTGAAACTGTCTTGTTGATGACTGTTATTTAGTGGTCCGTGCATCAGAAATTTCTACTACCAATTCCAAACTCACTCATGTTGTACAACGATCTAAAAGCTGCAACTTAACGTTTAAATGCTGGTAAGTCCGGTGAAGTTATTATAACCCGTCCCCAATCCCGAAATGATGTCACAATCCCACCAATTTATGGAATTGAACGTACAACCGAACTCAAAATCCTTGGTGTTACCCTTTCTGATAGAATCGGATTCTCCCTGCATTTAAATAATAATATGCTGCAGAGATAAGCAGTCCTTTTTGCATTGCGTGCTCTGGTGGCTCATGGGCTTACTGGTAATCCTCTACATGACGTAGTACGCTCGGTCGTTGTTGCGAGAATGGTGTATTCTCTCCTGTTTGCCATGGTGGGGATTCACTTATTTTGGCGTGCCATAAAGGCTAAACCGATTGATTAAAAAAACCTTATAAAATAAGGCTTTTTGTCCAGCCACTCCCCTAGACATTCGAAGAGATGTGCGTTAAAGCTGACCGTAAGTTACTCTCTTTTAAGCCATTTTGGCTGATCCTAATAATAATATTCTTTATTGAAGCAATCCGGTTGACAAACCGCAACCGGTTACAGTGTACAGTTATGCAATTGAAACAATTCACAAGAACTCAAATGACAGAAGACATAAATCTTAACTACTAACAGAACAGACAGCCTGCACTAATATCAGCCTACAAAGCATGTCCGCCTGCGGATCTCGATGTCGGTACCTCTCGCTCTCTATGCCAGTGTGTTATCCAATGCGCTATCGGCCCCCAATCCTGGGCATGTTCGTCATAGTTTTCTCCCTCCAGTTCGTGAAACACGATACTCTTAACGGCCACGTCCTCATAACTGGGAAATACAACGCTTTGACCTACTCACTAGAAAGGGATTCACTGCCAGGATGCTCTGCACCTATAAACGCGTGCTTAAATATTATTACTATGCATTAATGTTACTTGCATTATTATTACTTCTGTGTTATTATAATTATATTCAATTCTGCTGTCCCATTGTGCGTTCACTAATGGAGTATTAAAAGCTATACTTACTTGATTACATAGATGCAAACTGAGATGCTATTGCTACAGTTTCGTGACTGGTGACATTTAATTATGGCTACAGAGGCAGAGTTATCACATCCGATTATAACGCACAATTAATTTTTACTTGCGACAATTTGCCCTCAGATCAAAGTTCAGCTGCTGCATAAGTTATAACCAAAGCCTACGGGTGAAATGTAACTTATGTAAGTACCAGGTACGTCATTACGTGAGACGGACAACGTCGACTTATGGTGCATAATTATTACTATTAAAATGATGATGATGATGATGATGATGATGATGATGATGATGACGAAGACGACGACGATGACGATGATGGTGATGATGATGATGATGATGATGATGATGATGACGACGAAGACGACGACGATGACGATGATGGTGATGATGATGATGATGATGATGATGATGATGATGATGATGATGATGATGATGATGATGATGATGATGATGATGGTCATGATGATGATGATGATGGTCATGATGACGATGATGATGATGATGATGACGATGATGGTGATGATGACGATGATGGTGATGAAGGTGACAACAACGACGACGACGACGAAGATGACAACAAAATGCTCCACATAAGTCGTAATTATCGGACAACAGGAACCGAGTTTGTCGCTTCCCTTTGGTCGGAATCCACGTCCGAAGTTAATTTAATCAGATGGTCGTAACCAAGGATGCTAGAGGAGGAGGAAAAGGACACGGATAGGATCCGATCGATAGGAGGCAGCAGCACTGGTGGTCGTTCCCCGACGGGGGAACCGGAGCCCCTTCGACGAAGCTAATCGCCTCAGAGATGGATAAGTAAGCCACATGATAAACAACCGATTGAAACGATGTTCCAGCGATGTAGGGCAGCATTAGACGATGCTATGCGTTGACCAGATACGAGTCCAGTGCGGTGCTGGGGGTCTGAGGGAGGGAGCGTGGGTTAAGGATTGGGTGAACTGAGGATTAGGGATGGAGAAGTCGTATTAGGTGTACAGTTTTAGGAGATGGTAGGCCTATAATATAGCTGAAACGTCTTTGCATTATATATATACATGCACATATATATACCTATATTTGCGTGTGTGTTTTGTGGGTGGAATGAGAGAAAAATGGAGAGAAACAGAGAGACACAGAGAGAAAGACAGAGAGAGACACACAGAGAGTCAAAGAAAGACACATAGTCACAGAGTCACAGAGACAGAGACAGAGACAGAGACAAACAGACATAGAGACAGAGACAGACGGACAGGGAGAGAGAGGCTTGTATAAAGCAAAAGTGTGCACGGTTAGGAAGCTTTCCGACTCAGCCGTCTGTTATGCATGTATGTAAACTGCGCCCACATCTGATAACAACCAAAAAGCAGTGTTGGTAACCATGGCAACCACCCGAGCATCTTTGACGCACACTCGGCTTGGACTGATTAGCCCAATTAGAAACCGCTAGTGAAAATACTGGAGCGAGACGCTGACAAATTTACATGATATAAGCGGTATACACTATATATACAGTGCACAACTGTGCATTGAATACCGAATATATGTATTCGGTATTCAATGTACACAGTACACTGTATACTGTGTAAACTATTATTATACTGCATACTATACTACATTATACTGTATACTACATTATAGATTATAGCTCCTCTTATATCGTAATCGTAAACTCGAAGTTTCTACAGCTCCAACAAAAGTGAAGTCGCAGGAACCAGCTTATTCGCCGATTCATAGATTGGCGCTAAATAATTAGGATAATGTGTAAGTGAGAGAAGAGTTTCAGAGACAGGGCAGTAGGTAGTTATATACAGCTTTGGCATTCAATTTATACCCCACCCACTTTTACACTACAGCTTTGGACATCAATTTAAGCCCCACCCACTTTTACACTACCGTTTTGGACATCAGTTTGGGTACGAATACAGGGTCAAAGGTCAAACGACCTCCTCTGCCGTAAACAGAGGGCCATTAAAGCTGGGCAAAGTTCTTTTCATGGGTTGCTCTTCTTTGAGGGGGGTGTGCGTAGGGCGTGCGTGTGCCCCTACCCCTCCCCTCCATTCTTCTTTCACTCTACACGCCTTAGCAAAGCTCATTGAATATTCATTATTTGCATGCTGTGCATTCTATTTGGGCCTTTCACACGCATATGTGTGCAGCCAATTTTTATACAAGCAAGCTACCAATTCTTGCATGTAGGCCTATAGCACTCAATTTTTACTCACTAGCCGTCATCTACCGCCCATACTCATCATCCATCTTTGCTCAAGCATTGCAAGGCGCCCATTTTTGCAACTTTTCTTACTACAATCAAGCAGCCATTGTTTTGGCCATTTTCACATAGCTCACATTTAAGCTTGGAGTCCAACATGGCTAGGCTTTACTCTCGTAGCTGCACTTGCATTCTTTTACATGTGCATTGTTTGGCGTATAGCAATTTACACTTAGGTCAACTTTAATGGTAGAGGCCATTATACGCAAGCACTCAATTCTTTTGGACCATACACCCATTTTCTCTTAGGCACACACATTTTAGGCTCAAGCCTACAACTACAAACCTTGCAACTCCATCTTCGTCACCCAGCAAGGCGCGCAAGCACTTAGTGTGGAAGCCAAGGCAGCCAGTGTTTGCGCTTGCATGCCATTACAGCTCTTGCCTGACCATTTAGCGTTGAATATTTAGTACTTGCACCCTTTTGAGGCACAACAGCATTTTACTCTTAGGTAGCCATTCTTTGGGCTCGCCTTGTTTTTCAAGGCTGACTAAGGCCAATTTATTATTCAATAGGCACAAATTGCAATGTTTTTGTGCGCTTGCATTGAATTAGAGCGACAACCTTTTACTCTTAGACAGCAAGACATTCGTTGGGCTTGCCTTGTTTTACAAGGATGACCAACGCTTATTGAGTATTCATTATCCTTAGGCCCGTTTACACATGCACAATCATCGCCTAAACTGAATTTAGCATGGTATTCAACTTTTGCAAAGCACTCAGGTGTCTTTGCTCTATTGCATTCTCCTACAGCTCACGCATTTAGTTATGCAAATCTTTCAACAAAATGAACTTAAATCTGAGAAAAGTTAAACTGAAATCTCAGTTTCATTGAAATTCTCGGTTCAGTTTCGGATAGTAAGTGTCTTTTACAGATGGTGCATGAGCGAGAGAGAGAGAGAGGGAGAGAGGCGTTTTGGCAGAGCTGGAGGGAGAGAGAGAGGGAGGGGGCGATAGAGAGAGAGGGAGAGAGGCGCTTTGGCAGAGCTGGAGGGAGAGAGAGAGGGAGGGAGCGAGAGAGAGAGAGAGATGGAGAGAGGCGTTTGGCAGAGGTGGAGAGAGAGAGAGAGAGGGAGGGAGCGAGATTGAGAGAGGGAGCGAAGCGCTTTTGGCAGACAAGTAGCGTGTGAGCGAGAGAAATGCGCGGCTTATATTTCTGACCTGGTGGTTTTACAACTTTTACATTTCAGACACCTAAAACTCACACTCAAAGCTAGCTTCACAGTAGAATATTGCGAGTTTGTAGAGCAAACCTGCCAATTGTAAACGTGCGTCATTTAGAATGCGTGTATTTACTTAACAGACTTATAATTTTCTATACAGCTTGGAGACTTAAGTTGAGAGTTTATTTAGCGAACCGAGGGTTTGAGCTGTTGTATGGAGAGGTGTTTTGAGACCCTGCATAGTGCTCTTTTACGACAGTTGGCAGGCAATCAAATGTTTTTAGTTGTGTAATGCATTCCACAAATGGTTCTTAATTCTGAAAAATCTCAAATTCATTGAAATTCTAGAGTCATGGAAAAACCCCACTTGGTTAATTTTGGATAGCAGGTGACATTTACGGGGCATGGACACAGCGATATTGAGAGAGCGAGAATGAAAGCGGCATGGGGCCGTGGAGGGTAGGAGGGTGAGAGAGAGAGACTTACTCTCTGTAATTGACAATTTTAATCGCTCCGAATAAGAGCCGAATCATTATTTTCGCTTGGCGAGAAGAGCATTAACTAGTTTTTGGAGAGAGAGCGAGAGAGACGTGTAAAATGTTGGTGTTTAACAGCTGAATTTTTAATAGTGTTTAGCGGAAGAGAGGGGTAATATGAAACCAAAATCTTTAAAGTCAATGCAAGGAAGGTTAGAAAACCGAGTCGTTTGGTCGTTTCACCAAACGGCGAACCCATGATGTATACACAGCGGTAAGTAAGTATGAAAATGCAAATCTTATACAGTTGATGAGTTGTGTAGAGTCCGCGTCGTGGCCAGGAATGAATGAAGTAGCATCACGCGTTTCGATGGAAATGCTTAAACTTCTATTCGCAAGATGCCACATTAGAAGTTATCGCAAATTTTTAAGGTGTAAGAGCTCGTTACAACACGTGAAAAAATGTAGAACACGAAATCATTGTGATATTTGTAAGCTTGGCTGACTGTACAAGACTTTGTCGTATTTTCACTCACTTTTCATGTTGCCATACCACGAGAGCTCGGTTGAATGAGGGAGGGGTTTTCCCCCTAGCCCGCCCGCCTACCCTATACGCTATAGACCAAAGTGGCAGTGCCACTTTGACACAGGCATTATAAAATTTTAAAACAGCACGTTTACGCTCTGTAGAAGACGGAATCATCACACTGAAATGCATGTCGCAATAAACTGGTGCTTAATCAGTTAATATTTTTCCGATTATAGGATTGAGATGTAAGCTGGCACGAATGAAGGCATGAAATTCCAAGTTTTGTCGGCCATTGCCTGAAATTGTGGGCGTGTTTCTTTAGCAGCAGCTGCAGCTGCTGCCACTGCCGAATGTCATACTTTGAATCTAAGAGAGAGAGAATTAAGGTCACCTTCGTGGCTTTCCATGCATGTCATTGCCACAACTCTGAGAATATTCGCAATCGACGGTTTTTTCTCACACAGCAAACGTGTTACTCGATAAAAAGTTAAACTTGTATCTCCAAATTTTGACTGTGCCTCACATCTCCACAAAGCTGAGAACATAAGGTTCTCAGCTCATTTTTACTGTCCATTGTCTTCGTTTGCATGGTTGCTGAGCTTCAATATACAGTATGAGCTGAGGGAATGACAAAATGCTTACATGCCACATGTGAAATGGACATATATGCCCACATTGAGTTGAAAGTTTAAGCAAAGACCATGTGTAATTTCAATGCTTCGATAACAGCCTCGCTAGCTACCACCACAGACGCGTGAGGTTCAAAGTACATTAGACTAGTCATAATAAGTCGACCGAGAGACCAAAGTGCTACATGCCACATGCACAAACTTGGACATTGTGATCTCCGTGAATTGAACGTTTAAACAATGGCACTGCAACTCTATAATTTCATCGCTTTGATAACAGCTTTGGCTTCACGCAGCAGCAGCAGGCCTGACATTCTGACGACCTGTTAAGTAAATAAGTAAGTGTGTTTATCGCAGCATCTAGCAGTAGCTGTGAACTGTGAGAGCAGCATTGATTCTGACAGCTTGTTTATAGCAGCTTCCAGCGGCGGTTGAAGACTACGCATTAGCATCTAATTGAAATGGTTGAGCATGCGAAACTTTACTCTCAATTTGCTTGCAGCCGCTTACCCAAATTTTCATTAAATTTTAAAGCTATACCAGGTGTGAGATATTGTAGCAACACATGCATTATCAGTAGCATGCTTGTGAACCGTTGGGTTTTTTTCATTATCAGGAGTTGTAAGCCACTGATTTTCATTTTCTGGAGTTGAGAACTTTTGATTCATAACTTTCAGAGCTGTGAACAGAGTTGAGAACCTTAGGTTCTCAGCTTTGTGAGTTGAGAACAGAGTTGAGAACCTTAGATTCTCAGCTTTGTGAGTTGAGAACAGAGTTGAGAACCATAGGTTCTCAGCTTTGTGAGTTGAGAACAGAGTTGAGAACCTTAGATTCTCAGCTTTGTGAGTTGAGAACAGAGTTGAGAACCATAGGTTCTCAGCTTTGTGAGTTGAGAACAGAGTTGAGAACCTTAGGTTCTCAGCTTTGTGAGTTGAGAACAGAGTTGAGAACCTTAGATTCTCAGCTTTGTGAGTTGAGAACAGAGTTGAGAACCATAGGTTCTCAGCTTTGTGAGTTGAGAACAGAGTTGAGAACCTTAGATTCTCAGCTTTGTGAGTTGAGAACAGAGTTGAGAACCTTATGTTCTCAGCTTTGTGAGTTGAGAACAGAGTTGAGAACCTTAGATTCTCAGCTTTCTGAGTTGAGAACAGAGATGAGAACCTTATGTTCTCAGCTTTGTGATTTGAGAACAGAGTTGAGAACCTTATGTTCTCAAATTTGGAGATGACAAGTTTAACTCAGCTTTTATCGAGTAACCTTACGTTCTGCTTTGTGAGAAAAGTCCGTCGATTGTGAGAAAAAATATTCTCAGAGTTGTGGCAATGACATGCATGGAAAGCCACGAAGGTGACCTTAATTCTCTCTCTCTTAGATTCAAAGTATGACATTCGGCAGTGGCAGCAGCTGCAGCTGCTGCTAAAGAAACACGCCCACAATTTCAGGCAATGGCCGACAAAACTTGGAATTTCATGCCTTCATTCGTGCCAGCTTACATCTCAATCCTATAATCGGAAAAATATTAACTGATTAAGCACCAGTTTATTGCGACATGCATTTCAGTGTGATGATTCCGTCTTCTACAGAGCGTAAACGTGCTGTTTTAAAATTTTATAATGCCTGTGTCAAAGTGGCACTGCCACTTTGGTCTATAGCGTATAGGGTAGGCGGGCGGGCTAGGGGGAAAACCCCTCCCTCATTCAACCGAGCTCTCGTGGTATGGCAACATGAAAAGTGAGTGAAAATACGACAAAGTCTTGTACAGTCAGCCAAGCTTACAAATATCACAATGATTTCGTGTTCTACATTTTTTCACGTGTTGTAACGAGCTCTTACACCTTAAAAATTTGCGATAACTTCTAATGTGGCATCTTGCGAATAGAAGTTTAAGCATTTCCATCGAAACGCGTGATGCTACTTCATTCATTCCTGGCCACGACGCGGACTCTACACAACTCATCAACTGTATAAGATTTGCATTTTCATACTTACTTACCGCTGTGTATACATCATGGGTTCGCCGTTTGGTGAAACGACCAAACGACTCGGTTTTCTAACCTTCCTTGCATTGACTTTAAAGATTTTGGTTTCATATTACCCCTCTCTTCCGCTAAACACTATTAAAAATTCAGCTGTTAAACACCAACATTTTACACGTCTCTCTCGCTCTCTCTCCAAAAACTAGTTAATGCTCTTCTCGCCAAGCGAAAATAATGATTCGGCTCTTATTCGGAGCGATTAAAATTGTCAATTACAGAGAGTAAGTCTCTCTCTCTCACCCTCCTACCCTCCACGGCCCCATGCCGCTTTCATTCTCGCTCTCTCAATATCGCTGTGTCCATGCCCCGTAAATGTCACCTGCTATCCAAAATTAACCAAGTGGGGTTTTTCCATGACTCTAGAATTTCAATGAATTTGAGATTTTTCAGAATTAAGAACCATTTGTGGAATGCATTACACAACTAAAAACATTTGATTGCCTGCCAACTGTCGTAAAAGAGCACTATGCAGGGTCTCAAAACACCTCTCCATACAACAGCTCAAACCCTCGGTTCGCTAAATAAACTCTCAACTTAAGTCTCCAAGCTGTATAGAAAATTATAAGTCTGTTAAGTAAATACACGCATTCTAAATGACGCACGTTTACAATTGGCAGGTTTGCTCTACAAACTCGCAATATTCTACTGTGAAGCTAGCTTTGAGTGTGAGTTTTAGGTGTCTGAAATGTAAAAGTTGTAAAACCACCAGGTCAGAAATATAAGCCGCGCATTTCTCTCGCTCACACGCTACTTGTCTGCCAAAAGCGCTTCGCTCCCTCTCTCAATCTCGCTCCCTCCCTCTCTCTCTCTCTCCCTCCACCTCTGCCAAACGCCTCTCTCCATCTCTCTCTCTCGCTCCCTCCCTCTCTCTCTCCCTCCAGCTCTGCCAAAGCGCCTCTCTCCCTCTCTCTCTATCGCCCCCTCCCTCTCTCTCTCCCTCCAGCTCTGCCAAAACGCCTCTCTCCCTCTCTCTCTCTCTCTCGCTCATGCACCATCTGTAAAAGACACTTACTATCCGAAACTGAACCGAGAATTTCAATGAAACTGAGATTTCAGTTTAACTTTTCTCAGATTTAAGTTCATTTTGTTGAAAGATTTGCATAACTAAATGCGTGAGCTGTAGGAGAATGCAATAGAGCAAAGACACCTGAGTGCTTTGCAAAAGTTGAATACCATGCTAAATTCAGTTTAGGCGATCATTGTGCATGTGTAAACGGGCCTAAGGATAATGAATACTCAATAAGCGTTGGTCATCCTTGTAAAACAAGGCAAGCCCAACGAATGTCTTGCTGTCTAAGAGTAAAAGGTTGTCGCTCTAATTCAATGCAAGCGCACAAAAACATTGCAATTTGTGCCTATTGAATAATAAATTGGCCTTAGTCAGCCTTGAAAAACAAGGCGAGCCCAAAGAATGGCTACCTAAGAGTAAAATGCTGTTGTGCCTCAAAAGGGTGCAAGTACTAAATATTCAACGCTAAATGGTCAGGCAAGAGCTGTAATGGCATGCAAGCGCAAACACTGGCTGCCTTGGCTTCCACACTAAGTGCTTGCGCGCCTTGCTGGGTGACGAAGATGGAGTTGCAAGGTTTGTAGTTGTAGGCTTGAGCCTAAAATGTGTGTGCCTAAGAGAAAATGGGTGTATGGTCCAAAAGAATTGAGTGCTTGCGTATAATGGCCTCTACCATTAAAGTTGACCTAAGTGTAAATTGCTATACGCCAAACAATGCACATGTAAAAGAATGCAAGTGCAGCTACGAGAGTAAAGCCTAGCCATGTTGGACTCCAAGCTTAAATGTGAGCTATGTGAAAATGGCCAAAACAATGGCTGCTTGATTGTAGTAAGAAAAGTTGCAAAAATGGGCGCCTTGCAATGCTTGAGCAAAGATGGATGATGAGTATGGGCGGTAGATGACGGCTAGTGAGTAAAAATTGAGTGCTATAGGCCTACATGCAAGAATTGGTAGCTTGCTTGTATAAAAATTGGCTGCACACATATGCGTGTGAAAGGCCCAAATAGAATGCACAGCATGCAAATAATGAATATTCAATGAGCTTTGCTAAGGCGTGTAGAGTGAAAGAAGAATGGAGGGGAGGGGTAGGGGCACACGCACGCCCTACGCACACCCCCCTCAAAGAAGAGCAACCCATGAAAAGAACTTTGCCCAGCTTTAATGGCCCTCTGTTTACGGCAGAGGAGGTCGTTTGACCTTTGACCCTGTATTCGTACCCAAACTGATGTCCAAAACGGTAGTGTAAAAGTGGGTGGGGCTTAAATTGATGTCCAAAGCTGTAGTGTAAAAGTGGGTGGGGTATAAATTGAATGCCAAAGCTGTATATAACTACCTACTCAGGGCCATTTCGTTCGTAGTCGAATAATAGGCCTACTTGCAGATACAGAGAATATTTCTGATGGTAATTAGTCGATGATAAGAATACAGATTTGGTTTCGACATTACCAGTTGATGTTGTAAAGTCATTAGTACCTCAAACTCTCGGAGTGTTAATATCTTTAAGATGGTCTTGTAAATCCTCTATTCTTCAAAATGGATCTCAAAGCATGAAAACGGACCTGGTGCTTTTCTACGAGCATGATCAAATCACAACATATTAAGATTACTGAAATTTTATTATAACAGAGCACTCAGCACTTGCATTGCGCCTTTGCGGAGCAGAAATTTAAAATAGGCCTACTTTCAATTTAATAATTTCATGGGAATATAATATTGACCACTATCTTGAAGAAATCTGACCAATAAAGTTGTACTCCTTGCATTCCTCTGTCTCTGTCTATATCTGTCTCTCTTTCTCTTTTCCTCTCATTCTCTCTCTCATTCTCTTTCTCTCTATCTCTGTCTCTGTCTCTGTCTGTCTGTCTGTCTGTCTCTCTCTCTCTCTCTCTCTCTCTCTCTCTCTCTCTCTCTCTCTCTCTCTCTCTCTCCTCTCTATCTCTGTCTCTGTCTCTGTCTGTCTGTCTATCTCTCTCTCTCTCTCTCTCTCTGTCTCTCTCTCTTCCTCTCTGTCTCTGTCTCTCTCTCTGTCTCTGTCTCTGTCTCTGTCTCTGTCTCTGTCTCTGTCTCTGTCTCTGTCTCTGTCTCTGTCTCTGTCTCTGTCTCTGTCTCTGTCTCTCTGTCTCTGTCTCTGTCTCTGTCTCTGTCTCTGTCTCTGTCTCTGTCTCTGTCTCTGTCTCTGTCTCTGTCTCTGTCTCTGTCTCTGTCTCTGTCTCTGTCTCTGTCTCTGTCTCTGTCTCTGTCTCTGTCTCTGTCTCTGTCTCTGTCTCTGTCTCTGTCTCTGTCTCTGTCTCTGTCTCTGTCTCTGTCTCTGTCTCTGTCTCTGTCTCTGTCTCTGTCTCTGTCTCTGTCTCTGTCTCTGTCTCTGTCTCTGTCTCTGTCTCTGTCTCTGTCTCTGTCTCTGTCGCTCTCTGCGCTCAACCATCCTTCATTTCACCACCTCATTAAATTGCCGGGTTCTGTTGCATTGTGTTGGTCCATCCTAGTGCTTGAACTACTGTACCTCTTCATGCACTAGTAAATCACTAGCACCAAGTCTTTGGACGCTGAGAATGTTCCACGAGTGCTGTCTCAATGTCCTGCACTGTGATTATCCCATCTGAGACTCCAAACCGTCAATTTCCGCGTAATAACACCACCGATCAATGAATAGATTGCACCGTGTCACACATATTAAATCTGTACTGCAGGAACATGCATAGTTGGTTGTGCAGTAGTAAAATGCTAATGTAAATGTTTTAAAACCACGTACACCAGATTTAAGAAGCTGTGGAGTAGCTACTTGGACGACTACTGAAAAATTAACCATACTTTATTACAATAGTGTTACATTGAGTTGCTTGCATATTATTCTTTTTTGGAATTTAAATATTATTAGTTAGTAAGTAATATTAATTAAGATGGCAAACCTCTCATTTCTTTTCAACTGACCAACCAGCCAAAAAAATCTAGTTATATAGGGTTACCCTAACTAAGCGGAGCTTGTGCTGCTTTTGGATCTCCCAAATACATTATGAAGAAACTATCCGAATGTATAGTGTCTTTAGATTGTTAACAGTGCCATACAAATTGCAGTGATAGCGAAAAATTGTGTAGAAAGAAAATGCCTTCACTGTGGCTTACAACCAGATTATAACTCGCCTATCTGTGATCATACAGAATTCTATCGCATTCATTAATTCATTCATTCATTCATTAATTCATTCATTCATTCATTCATTCATTCATTTTCATTTATTCATTCATTCTTTTATTTATTCATTCATTCTTTCATTCATTCATTCATTCATTCATTCATTCATTCATTCATTCATTCATTCATTCATTCATTCATTCATTCATTCATTCATTCATTCATTCATTCATTCATTCATTCATTCATTCATTCATTCATTCATTCATTCATTCATTCATGCTAAGTACCATCCCTTCTAGCTATCTACGCAAAGGCATTCGAGTAGATTCTTTCTTGATTTTACGTATCTGGCAATCCGATTGGCAATGTCTGTAGTAAATGTTCAAGTGGTATCTGCTAGTATCAGACACCATTTCATAATAGTAAATGCAACGCCCACACAAAAGGACCAAAGAACTTACGAGTGGGAAAATTTATCAAACAGGGTGAGGCACAGAAGACGGATTTCTTAGAAGAAGGAGCAAGAAAGAGGGCGAGAGGGAGGTTGAGTTCATACTCGGTGCCATGGACAGCCACAATGCAGGTCTACAGCGAATCGATTCTGCAAGTATTTGCCGGGTCCGAGCACGTGCCACTAGCGCTGGCTAGCGGTGGGCGAGGAAAAAATCGATGAAGATATTGTCATAGCTGCGCCGCGATATGTAAATAAGACTGTGATGAATTAGACTATTAATAGATCGCTAGATGGGATCAGGAGATGTCAAACATGGGAGAAATGATCTAGATGTCGTTTAATTTGCTATTCCTAGAGACAGCTGAATATAAGAGTAGATGGAAATTAGGAAATTTCGATCGGACAGCGCTTGACTCTGTCTGCCCGTGGTGCCATCCACAATCATCTGCCTTAGGCGCCTCTACTTATCACTCCACAGGATTTACTTCTCTACTTATCACTCCACAGGATTTACTCCTCTACTTATCACTCCACAGGATTTGCTCTTCTATTTATCACTCCACAGGAATTGCGCTTCTACTTATCACTCCACAGGATTTGCTCTTCTATTTATCACTCCACAGGAATTGCGCTTCTACTTATCACTCCACAGGAATTGCGCTTCTACTTATCACTCCACAGGATTTGCTCTTCTATTTATCACTCCACAGGAATTGCTCTTCTATTTATCACTCCACAGGAATTGCGCTTCTACTTATCACTCCACAGAATTTACTTCTCTACTTATCACTCCACAGGATTTGCTCTTCTATTTATCACTCCACAGGAATTGCGCTTCTACTTATCACTCCACAGGATTTGCTCTTCTATTTATCACTCCACAGGATTTGCTCTTCTATTTATCACTCCACAGGAATTGCGCTTCTACTTATCACTCCACAGGATTTACTTCTCTACTTATCACTCCACAGGATTTGCTCTTCTATTTATCACTCCACAGGAATTGCGCTTCTACTTATCACTCCACAGAATTTAATTCTCTACTTATCACTCCACAGGATTTGCTCTTCTATTTATCACTCCACAGGAATTGCGCTTCTACTTATCACTCCACAGAATTTAATTCTCTACTTATCACTCCACAGGATTTGCTCTTCTATTTATCACTCCACAGGATTTGCTCTCTACTTATCACTTCACAGGCTTTGATCCTATACTTATCACTCCACAGGCTTTCCACGCCAAATTAAATTCCGCCTCCTCAAGAATTCCTATACCCTAACCCATCGAATCCTTCGCATTCCAAGTGTTTGGGTTCTCAACGTAACCTGCCTTAGCAACTCCTCTGCATCCTCTCTGTCTGTCTCTGTCTGTCTCTGTCTCTGTCTCTGTCTGTCTCTATCTGTCTCTGTCTGTCTCTGTCTGTCTCTGTCTGTCTCTGTCTGTCTCTGTCTGTCTGTCTGTCTCTGTCTGTCTCTGTCTGTCTGTCTGTCTGTCTGTCTGTCTGTCTGTCTGTCTGTCTGTCTGTCTCTGTCTCTGTCTCTGTCTCTGTCTCTGTCTGTCTGTCTGTCTGTCTGTCTGTCTGTCTGTCTGTCTGTCTGTCTGTCTCTGTCTCTGTCTCTCTCTCTCTCTCTCTCTCTCTCTCTCTCTCTCTCTCTCTCTCTCCCATTCCATATTCATTATTCGCTCGTCTTTTTCTCACTGCCTGTCTGTCAGTCTGTATGCCTGTCTTTCTATCTATCTTTCTGTCTTTGTCGACTTTCATCTCTGCGTTTGACAGCGTATCTGCTACCTCCAGTTCAAGTCGTGCAGTTGTTTCACAAATCGTTTCCTTTCATGACTACATCCATTAAACGCGGAGTCATTCGCCCACCGACCGATCAGTGATTGATAGCTGTCAGTCAGAGACAATCTACAAGCAAGCACCTGTTAATCTGCAAGCGACGACCTTATACCATGAAACGGCATCCAACAAAAGAAAAGGAAGTTTTAAACATACCGGCGTGTTTCTTGACAACCAACCGACCGATGAAGAAGTAGAACACTAAGAGCAGTCCATTAAGCTAGCCCTGAGGTAGCCATGGGTATGAGGTGTTAGCGACTTCATTTTCTTAGCGTCGGCATATGAGGCAGGTGGTCAATCCTCTCCCTCACCGTCTCATCTTCCCACTGACAGTGTACAGTCATTGTACTCATTATAACCGAGTTGGCTATAGGAGTTGCAGGTGGAGCAGAAATCTCGAACCAGATTTCTACCCTGACGGGGATTTCAACCCCGACCTCTCGACTGTCAGTCCAGCACGATAGCCACTACGCTATCGAGCACCCCCTCCCGATGAGTATACGTCAAATTGCGTATCAGGACACTGCAAGAACTTTCTTGACTGTTCAATTTCAATCCGTCCACAACGTTCTTGGTATGGAGGTCTCCATACAGCGAATTATAAATGTTGCAGTCGTCAAAGTAAGTGCGTTGCCTTAACATCATCTGTTTCTTCGCTCTGTGTGTATGAATGTATGTATGTATGTATGTATGTATGTATGTATGTATGTATGTATGTATCAATCAATCAATCAATCAATATTTTATTGCAACCGGTAACAACAACTCAAAAGAATAAATTTGTGTCAATCAGTAACAACGTAATTGTAATAAGAACGGTAACGACACATAACAGTTAAATTGCGAGCGACTAAAGAGGAGTAGCTAACGGGAGCAATGGGTGGCTCCTAAGGGATTGACATCCCGCTAGATGGAGACACCCAAGTACTTCCAATAACATAGGTTCAGTAGATGGCATAGACAGAAGTTTCCCTATTCATAAAAAAGGAAACAAGGCAGTAAGTTAGGTAGCTTAACTAAACTTATCTAATATAGCTTAACTAAATAGCTCGAGGATCAGTGCGTCGTGCAAACAGGCGTCGGTTGAATTGTACAAATATTTAATACATGATATAGTTTTTCATTATTGCAATTGTTATTCCTCTACGAGAAAACAACGTAGCCTTTTTTGAATTCATGTCGAGTCTTGGATAAGCGAATTTCTAATGGAATGTATGTATGTATGTATCTTGCTAATGACATAGAGCCTTTAAGAGAATAAAGATCACAAGGGCGTCAACTTTATGGCTACGCGGGCGGATGAATGACCGCATTCCATCAGTGACGGTTGTCACCATAGCTGCTTCTGCTTCTGCAGCTATTGCGGGAAAGAGAGATGGTTGGCTGTTTCTTTCTCTGTCTCCGTATCCTCTTCCTTCATCTTTAGTTCGGACTCAGATCGATCGATCCGCGGCTGTAAAGAATGTCTTAATAATAATCGATCCAGATTTTCAGACATCCTGTATTGATCCAGATCCCGGTTCAATGAGCAGCACGGTACCCACGCTTCTTTCTCTCATACATTTATATATTTGCGCAGAATGCATTATATGCGACATATGTAGGCTATACGTAATATTATATTGCACTGCATGTGTGGTATACATGATAATGTATTGTATTGCTTGAAATATATACATATAAGTGACTGCATGTTACACAGTTTGTGATGCAAATACATAATTTACCCTTTGTAATATCAAAATAGTTGTGTTTTAACGTTTGTTTAACTAGTAGCTGCGTTATGACAACCAGAGCTTTTCAATAAACGAACATACAATACAATACAATATTGCTATTGCGACTTCCATTCTTGTTCATCCCCATTTTTTCCTTTCCTCTTTCATTTAGTTTTACCCATTTTCATGCTCCTCCTCCTTCTCCTGCTCCTCCTCCTCGTCCTCCTCTCCTCGTCCTCCTCTCCTCTCCTCTCCTCTCCTTTACCTCTAACTCTTCCTCCTCCTTCTCCTCTTCCTCCTCCTCCTCCTTCCTCTCTTCCTCCTCCTCCTCCTCCTCCTCCTCCTCCTCCTCCTCCTCCCTTCCTCCTCCTCCTGCTCCTCCTTCTCCTCCTCCTTCCTCAAGTCAGCTGGAGCGCACTGTCGCTATGGCAACTGCGCACGGAGTAATGCCATTGGACGGAAAGATGCGCGGAAACGGATAATCCAGTGCTCTGCCTCAGCCACTGGCTTCAATGCTGCTCCATACCTACTGCTGCTGCTGCCGCTAGCTGCTGATGCTGCTGCTGATGGTGATGCTGCTGCACCCATCTCGTCGTTGTCGCTCGATTGACGTCATTGGTGCCTTCTTCTTCAACGGTGACTGTCAACAATATGCAGTCTCATTTCGCCAACAATGTTCACCACTATACCGTCTGTCTATCTGTCTGTCTCTCTGTCTGTTTCTGTCTGCTTCTGATTCTGTCTGTGTATGCGTATCACCATGTCTCTGGTTCTGGTTCTGTCTACCTCTACATGTACATCAGGGATGGGCAGTAATTTAATTGATGTAATTGAAATTACGTAATTTGAATTACAATTGTAATTGGTAATTTGTAATTTGTTGCTCTGGATCAATGTAATTTGTAATTTGTAATTGAATTACATTTTTTCATGTAATTTGTAATTTCAAATTACATCTGTAAATCAAATTACTTTGAAAGAAAACTAGAACCAGAGGCTCCGCAACCAGAGCAGTTTTGAAAGTAGCTTTTCCTTATCTCGATCACCATCACTATAGTAGGCCTATCTCTGGTATGAACAATAGCAACATTGAAGTCTTTGAATGCTTTCACAAAATTGGAGCCATTGTCAGAAATGGTAGCTACTATTTTGTCATGTGTCAGACCGAGCTCATAATGTATTATATAGATGAGTTGCGCTACTCCATCACACGTGTGTGATTCAACAAAACATCTGAATGCTAAGGCAACTGAGCGTCGCTCAAATGTACATGCAACGATCCAGTGACAGGTTACTCCCATGTAGGCCTAACTTCTGTGTTTAGTAGACAACACATCTGCAGTCGTGCTGACAAATCGTTGTTTAGATCTCTTTTATTGCTCTCATTCGATTCTCTAATCAGTCTACTGCATCGACCTAACCTACGTCGGGCCATGACTGTGGCATCTGAGTTGAGACCAGTTACAAGTTCTTTAAATTTTGGTTGTTCAGCGGTTGACAAAGAATGCGTTCCATTTATCACAAATTTTTTAATTAGTGTGTCAATCTTACTCTGAGGTACTGTTTGTCTCAATTTATGACTTTTTTGACACTTCATTGGTTGATAAGGAAAAAGATGCTTTCAAAACTGAATTACTTTGTCACCTTTGACGAAATTTTTCTTGCAGTTTATCATAGATGACAGCAAGGAACTAATGACGCTTCATAGCGATGCAACTGTAAAGATGTTATTTATACAATTTAATTCTGTAGGCCTACTTCCTGCATCGGCGCTGGTACACAGACTCGTTATAGTTTTGCAAGCATGACTGTAAGGTCAAACAGATGCCGATTATCTGATAACTTGTTTGCACAGTTGCTACTTCTTAGAGAAAATTAAATAAACATTTTCAAACAGTGTAATACATAATTATATGAACAGTGGAAATAAAGCATGTGTTTCCCAACTGAATTTCTTGATCACAATATTATGTATGTAATTTGTAATTTGATGTAATTGAAATTACGTAATTTGTAATTTGTAATTTCCAGCAAATATCTAAAGTAATTTGTAATTTGTAATTCAATTACATTTCCCCAAGTAATTTGTAATTTGTAATTCAATTACATTTTACCATGTAATTTGCCCATCCCTGATGTACATTCTATCTCTAAGTAAGTATATTCTTTATTCTATATTCTTAATTAAACCAATACCCGCACTCTGGTGTACATATATCTTAATAACAATCAACTGTCAATATAGTACAACATTCTAACTATAAAAGTCTTGCAAGGCAATAGGTAGGTAACGGTCATGCGATCGCGTTCGCAGGGTATACATTCTGCCTATGTTTGTAGCAATGTATCTCTCTTTGCACCTGTATCTTTGTGTCTTCCACCACTTCTTTCATTCCCACCTTTTGTGTTTGTCATCTTATCCCTGCCTGTATATGTGCCTCTTCCATTATGTCCTTTTCCCTCTGCCCCTCTGTATCTCTTCCTATCTCCGCTCTCTTGCTCTCTTATACATTTTATGTCTTTTACTGGTAATGTCTGTCAATAAACATCGATTTGTCCGTCCTTATGTCTCTCTTCCTATCTGTCTTTGTATCCTTCCTTTGGTTTCTTTTGACTTGAAATTCCCGATATCCCTTTTATCCGTCGATGCAGATAATTGCACGTGCTCAGTCTGACGACTTCTAACAAAGCTCGAAGAACAATCGATCGTCTATCATTCGTTAATCACGGAATATGTATGTATGTATGTATATGGCCATGTATATATGCCTTACCAGAATGTCGCGAATAACTCCACTGGTGTATGTTAGACGTATGACATGTCATGTACCTGTCCTGCGAGTATCTATCTGATGATGTATGTATGTATGTATGTATGCATGTACCAAAATCCCACCCATACAGCAGCTCACAAATATAATGTATGTATGTATGTATGTATGAACGTATGAATGTATGTATAGATCTATGTACTGCCATTTATATGGCGCCTTACAAGAATCTCACGAATATCTCCACTGGTAGACTGTTAGACGGTCGACAGATGCCTGTCCTGCGAGTACGCCTATCTGGTGGTGATTTGAGAGCTCTCCGGGCGGCATATACCAAAATCCCAACCCGTACAGCAGCTCAAAAATATAATGTTATAATAAAACTGGAAGTTGGATGAACGATGAAAACGTGGTATTAATGCTGAATTATTGCCATAACATTAGAAGTTGGATGCGCATATTTATAGCAAACATAGAAGTTGGATGAGCGATGAAACCAAGGTATTGATGCTAAATTATTTTAGTAAACTAGAAGTTGGATGAGCGATCAAAATATTTATTGTAGAAGTAGAAGTTGGATGAGGGCATGAGGCATGGAAATGTGTTATAGACTTATAGTAGATGTTGAAGTTGGATGAGCGATGAAAACATGGCTAAAATAATAATTTAGAAAAACTGGTTTTCCCGATACTTTGTATTTCGCAGGATGAAAGTTTAAAAATTTAATAACTCCACAAGCACTTGGTCAATTTCGATAAGTAATAGCTCATTTTGAAGGTAATTTAACATAGAATAATGTGGAATATATAGCTCAAATTCTTCAAAAAGTGCCTAGAGACTCATTGTGTAATGACTGGTCACATAGTTTTAAATATTTATGAACTCCTGCTCGGGATTGGATTTGGGTATATGCCTCCGGGCGCCGCATCCCCATCCAGATATGACTAGGAGGGACCGCTGGACTGTGAGACAACCGTGAGTCATGGGCAGAGGATCCCATCGCCTATCGTCGTTCCCCGTTCTCGACTCAACGTGCTTCAGGAACTTTAAATTTGTGAACATCTGTCGTCTGTTGGTTGTGTCTGCGCGTGTGCGTGAGACGACCACTGCGGACTCTTCTCGTTATCTGAGCAATGTTTGCCAACTGATGAATGTTCTGTGCTTAATGACAGTTGACATCGTTTAGGCTGGCGCAGAGAGCGCCTCTGATCATTTTTCCTGGTGTGGTGCTATATAAATTTCCTTAATCAATACCAGTGTGCCCGCTTTAGGTATAGAAGATATAGGCGGCTGCGTAGAGCGGCATTTTTCAAGGGGCGGAAAATTCCGGCAAAATAAACCAAGAAAAGCATATTTTTCTTGAAATTTACTATTAAATACAATTGACAAGGGGCGGAAGTGTTGCCCTTGCCTATAGCACAAAACTGTCAAAGGCTGTCAAAGGCCGCTACTGATAAAGACATAAATTGAAGAAACTCGATCACATGACCACCTGCTTTCCCTTTCCATAAGCCGTAGCCTCTTTAAAAAACAAGCATTATTCGTCACAAGACTTTATTTCTGTATCCGACTGCGGTGAGGACTACTTTCGTCCTTTTTTGATGCCTTACTTATTAAATCCAGAATAGTCAGGCTTAGTAACTCAGTTCAGCAATTCATCATCATGACCGGACATACCTTAGTTAATATAATAGTTCGCTGTATAGAAACAATTCTGTCTTAGCGCCACTTATATAGCCTAACTTGTGTATATTTTGTAATATACAACAACACCTAAAATACCGTACTCAGAAATGCACACTCTTCCCCAAAGTGTCAAACACTACTTGAACTGGTAAGTAAAATATCAGGCATTGGAATGAAATCGTGTGTAGTTTGTTCAGCTAATTGTACTTTTATTGAATAAAACGCGTGAGACAAACAGGATTGAATGTTAGCTTCAATATCTGGAAAAAAATGTCACAGAAAATGTTAATTGCATTAAACCACTCATGCACTATAGTTCAAATTGCATGACATATTACATACCCTAACCCTCTACCATAATACTCCATCCCTATACCCTATACTCTAACCCTAAAAGTATCTAAATAAACATAAATCAAAAAATGTTTTGAGGGGGTAATCTGAAATCGTAAAGGGTAGGATTAAATCGCCTTCAAGCTACCCCAAGGGGAAACTTGAAATCGATTTCATCCTACCCCCGGTAATCTGAACGCGATTTCAAGTTACCGGGGAGGTGAATGACGGCAAGCTTAAGTCGCTACAGGAACCCGGTTTATACAGGAGAGCTGCGTTAAGCCTGCTGAGTTATCCAAAGATAGCGTGTGTTGAACAAGATCCGGTTGCTGTAAGACCAGAGATTGAAGAATGGATACTGAGGAGCTGTTACGTATTTGGCATAGTATTTCGACTGGAAACAACGTTACGTAACTGAACTCGCCAACACAAATTCATTAATAATTTATTCTCCGTCGAAAACATCATCGGAAAGCCAAACGCCCACGTTGTTCCAGCTCGTCGCAGTTTACGACCGATGCTGACATAAGTTGAGACTGCATGAAGCGGGCCTCTCCCGTGGAGGAAACACAGTCCACTGGGCGAGTGATTAGGCATCGGATGGACGGATGGATGGAGGTCATTTGAGCCGACGACGACGTCCGAACTCGGATCAATAGAATTCATTTCGCAGTCGACGCGGACAGAGGCTTAGCTCCGATAATTAAATTTCGCCAGCCAAGGATGAAGCTACAGAGGCGGAACCACGAGAACTAACGAAAAATTTAGAATATAGATCACGACCTCAATTTTAATGTTAATTAACTGATGGATTGTTCTGCGCAGCTACGGATTTATGGTGTTGTTAGGTATTATATTAACTTGCGCTTTTATTATAATAATACGGAGGCTGCTGTTTTGAATTGCTAAAGTCATTTTGAGTTTAGAATTGAAGAAGATGAAAAAGATAAACGAAGATAACGATGTCTAAGAGAACTCCGCCGCTAGTCGTACTCTGGTGGTGTCAGTCCCAAGCCTGGAGAAAGGAGAAGGGCGACGCTAATTATCTTTGTTATTACACAGTATCGTTGAACAGCAACTAACAAACCAATGTTTAATATGTACACAGCTGTTATGTATATGTATATGTACCCCGCTGATCCTTGTTAATAAATTAACAAAACAATCAGCCAATAGACCTAAATTTTGTCAGTCAATAAGACATTTCATTCACTGAATTTTTAAACAGTTAACAAACGATCACTAGTTTAGTCAGTTGATGAATCACTGTAGCCGCCTGTCTGGCTCTCTACAAGGCTGCATCTCTGCCTGCCTGACTGTCTGTATTTCTGCCTGCCTGTATTGCCAGCCTGTATATCTACCTGTTGGTTTGCCTGTTTCCTTCTGTTTGCCTGCTTTTCTGTGTACTGCCTCCAAGCTGCCTGTCTCCTGGCTGATTCTTATGACATACCTGCAACCTATGAATGGCCTCTGATTCTGAAACGATTATCATGTCATGATCTCATTAAAAAAATTACACTTTGAAACTATATCTGTCTCAGTGGAACTACTGAAAAAATCACACATCCGCAAAGTCATATTTGCCACATGATGACCAAAAATCAAGATGGTAAACACCCGCGAATTTTTCGGAATGTAAGCCCCTTTGTCAATGACAAATACCTACACGATCACTAACTGCATAGAATGTCAAACATATAGAACCATTCACCATAAAACCACAAGTAGAGAGCGAGCCTGGAAACATCTAAAGACACTGAAAAATAATTAAATATTGTATGTATGTGTATAGTGATTCGTATAGTGGCTGGTACTACTTATGGATCTCAGACCAACCCTCTGTTTTTTAATTTTAAAGTATTAAAAGTAGAGCAGCTCAGGCTGTTCCAAATCTGTGAATTTATGTACAAGTACGACCGAGGCCTACTACCTCCAGTATACAAGGGATGCTTTAATCTTGCCTCAGAGGTTCACTCCCACTTAACAAGAAACTCCGTAAATTATAGAAGTGTCTTTGCCCGCTCAAACACTCGTCAGTTCTCAATAAAATCTATTGGCGCCACTACCTGGAATAAAATTCCTCAAGAAATCAGAAAATCTCCCTCACTTACACTGTTTAAGAATAAGCTTCGCATTTATTTAGTTGAAGGTAATTATTAATGCTTTGATGTATTAATCTTTTATTTCCATGTGTTTAACTGTACTTCCCACTCATTCCTTTTACTTTAGATATTTAGTTTGAATTAGTTAAGGTTAGTTAAGTTTTTTTATGTTAATCAAATCAACAACTGTTGTACTAAGTAAAGCAGCTTTCGGTCGCCACATATTATGTTGAAATTGTATAGAGGTGTCCCTACTTAGCGGGATCTTTGATCCCTTCAGGGCCTTCCCTTGTGGTATTCAACAATCCATACTTAAAAGTGCAATCTGATTTGTAATGTTATTGTTTATTGTTGTTTGGCTACAAATAAACGATTGATTGATTGATTAATTGATTGATTGATATAGCGCCTTACAAGAAACTCACGAAGGCGCTAAAAATATTCCTCCACAAATTAAATAAATTGCTTTCAAGTACATCAAATCAACTTTTTCATCACACAGAAGTATTGCCTGCACAGTTCGACATGCGATCGATTTAGATTCACATATCGAATAGAGAATCGAACCCATGACATAGAAGTAGAAAGCGAACGCAATATCTGCTCGAGAACCGTGCCACCTCCCTTGACCGCTTGCTACCCCTCATCCCGTAAGCTTCTCTTGTGAATAGTAGTCAATGTGATCAGGGCCGCATTAAAGGGGGTGCTATGGGTGCTGCAGCACCGGGCCCGCAGTTTTGAGGGGCCCGCATTTTCAGAAGTGAATGTTTTTAATGTGCTTGAACCAGGGCCGATGAGAGGGGAGACCCGGGGAGTCAGAGAGGGGTTGCTACCCGGGGCCCTGTTTCATGGCAGGGGCCCCTGGCAGGGGCCTGGAAATGTCTAAAACATAGTTCAAACTGAAGAAACCTGTGAGTTTTGTTTTGGCCTAATGCAGGGGTCTTCAAAGTACGGCCCGCGGCCACATCCGGCCCGCTATAAGGCCTTTAATCTGGCCTGCGGAACTCTCCTTGAAGAAGCAAACTAAATTGGTAAAATTGAAAATTTTAACGCCGCTGTACTCTGACATGCATATTGCCAAAATTCATGTCGCTGCTTGTAAGGTATGATATGCAATGACACCATTGCAGTGCTTATAGAGTACAATATTCGGAGACATTATGAATCCAAGCATTCATCGCATTAAGCTTACTCAATAATTCTCTGGACAGCTGCGCACAGAGAAGTTTTTCTTCGGAGTTTTGGCCCGTGGAGCTTTAAAAAGTCAGCAATGTGTTTCCCGATGGAAAACTTTGGAGACCCCTGGCCTAATGCAGTATGTAGGCCCTACATATATAATAATGACGGATGCTTCATGAAACATGATACACAGTTCCATATAGGCATACATGTGTTTTGTCTATCTAGATCGCCTGGTTGGTCTAAGAATTTGACCCACAGTAGAAACGAACACAGTTGTACATGAAGATACCGCCCGGTACGCGTCAATAATTATACATGTAGGCTACGGCCAAGGATGATTTTCCTTTTTGCGTACAGGCACAGCCACTGCATAGGCCTACCCTTTACTATGCCTGTACCCATCCACGGATTCCTTGATTAGCCGGTCAACAGACTCATCACTCATAAGAATGATTTTGGATTGGCTGTTGGTGCAAAGTTAACTGATGCAGACAAATTTCGATTTCTAACTGAATTCTAGACTCCACCAGAATCGTATGCATGGTTAGCACTTCGCATTAAGAACCCCTCTGGTAAAATGATATTCCTAGCTACGTCGTTATAAAGGCTGTCAGACGATTTTGATTATTTCGGTCAAAACTTCTGTGGTCATAATTATCATAGTTGAATTACTTGAATTTGATAAAGAATGTGTCTATCAGTATTTTGAGTTTCTAGAATTGACGGCCTAGAATTGATTCGGCTATTGGTTTTCTGGCAGGCATAGAATCTTTTTACTGGATGTAAATTTATTAATTGAAATTTGAGTTATTAGGCTATCAAAATGAATAATTCTTTAAATTAATGCTGGATGTAAGTTTCATAATAAAATTGATGCCAAATTAGCAATATTTAATATTATATTCCATTAAGTTGATGATGAATTAGAAGATAAATTATCATAAGAACTCTGGAGCTGAATAAGCAAAGAAAGATTAGTGAAAGTCAGGAATACAAACGAGTGACAGACGCTTCTTCAAAGTCTTGCATTTTCAATTTCATAAAAAGCGAATGATGCAGCAAATCAAGCTGACAATATCTTTACTAGTATGTATATACAATAGTAGAAGTCTAAGAAGTGATTTGAAGATCATGGTACAGAGCGAGATGTGCAGATAGTAATGTAACGTTAATTGTATATTGTGTCTTTAGGCAGTTAATAAAAGTATACTCATTAGTAAGCATGTGCGTGGTGGACCGGTTGTTGTCAGAGGTGACCTTCGTCAGAGGGGAGGGGGCCCACACTATTACCACAGCACGGGGCCCGCACTAGCCTTAATACGGCCCTGAATGTGATGCAGTTCATCCTCTGCCCAAGCAATTCGTAGACATAACCTAGGTAATCATAATATTATTTCTTGTCACGCTGTAACCCTAGTTCACGGTGGCTACTCGGTAGCGCTTCGTTTCTAATCCATCGATTGAAAGTTCTACCCTGCTGAGGAATCACCTTCTGGTTTCAAATAATTGCCTAGCAACTTAGATCCAGTATGGATCTAGATTGAATATGAACCAGCACGATTATTAAATGCACTAAGAAAGTGATTAAATGCTGTTGCTTTAACTGAAAAGTTGTTCCAAACCAGGACAACGAATCTGTCGACAATTTATGCTCAAAATAAAGGAAGCATATTTAGGCACGTAGCGAGACTTAAATTCAAGAGGAGTCAACTTCACAGACCATTTCCAAAATCCTGATCATTGGGGTCATTTTAGTCAATCGAAGTTCCAGTATATAAAAAAGCAAAAAGCCTCCTCGTGCCTCAATGTAGCTACGCCTATGAGCATATTCTAATTGAGCGTGTATCCTGCCTGAATAGCCGACTATGATGAACTGCGATCAAGTGAAGCTTAATCAATACGAACGCGCTCCGCAAAGTCGATATTCTTAAAGCAGCCGCGTGAGAGAGACTGCGGCGTCTTACCGTGTCTGTATGTTCGTGTCGGCAGTTTCCCGGAACAGCGTTGAACCAAAGAAGACTTTCGAATCGACTGGATGATCTCCTCTGCCACTCCTAACAGAACCCGATCGTCGCTTCTCCGAATCCCAGCATGGTCTCACTTTTCACTGATATAGCGCCAGCCAACGTTATTTCATTTACCTAGCGCAATGGCGTTGAGACGTCACTCCGGCAGCCCCGGTAGTTTACCCAGTGCCTTCTTCGCGATCGGAGGATCGCCTACGTCAGCAGAAGGACAGAGAGGGAGCTCCGTAATATTAAAATCTGTCTTTGACAGGGAGGGAATCGCCGCGCACTGGCCAGAAGCGCGCTCTACGGAGACAAGTAGGCAGGCAGGCAGACCAAGGGCCACTGGCGGGCGGGCGGGCAGGAGGCAGGCAGGCACGGGCGAAGGCGATCGGTTGCCTTGAGGGGCTCTGCCAGAGAAGATAGTCAATAGAACGCCGGAGATATTGTTACGCTGTTGGCAGCGGTGCAATGCATGAGCCGATGTAATTACAAACTGCACTTGGCGCAGAAAGTCGTACGCATTCTGTAGTACGTAATCCACAGCTTGCGGGTTCGAGCACTCTCAGTGACAACGCTGGACAAGTTGTTTACGCATAATTGTTTCTATCGTCAAGTAGAATAAATCGGTATCGTCGTAAAGTAAACAGTACGTGATGCTATGCGTTGACCCCTGTCCACGAGTCTGTGTTTCGTACATTGCTCGCTAAAGGGTCAAGGAGTAGAGAATCATTGTTCTTCCTAAGTCCCATTAGGGAACGTGGTAGCTTTACTGGACTTACTGAGTGTGGAAACAATTCACATCGCTTAGTAAGCAACGTTGCCTACGATAATAAAGCATAAAGATAAATACCTGACCGAAACCTGAACCAGACCCCACTAGATGCGTTTGTCCATTTCTCCTAGCATGAAGGGTAACGTGGATTGAGGTGCATTATAGTCAATGGATTTCTCTAGAACGTAGAAGAACCTCATTCCCTTGGTTGAGTGAGATACGCTACTCTGCTGACTGTAGGAATTCCGTTCTGCCTTTTAGTCCTCCACGTAGGCGTTGGTACATACAGTAGTTCTGGGAAAAGCTGAATGAAAACTGTTAATCCATTGCTATCGAATTAACATAATTAGAATAATTTATGCTAATGAACACAGGCCGTATCGCGATGCAAATGATTCTGGATCTGACCTTCCGGTGTCGCTTCTGCGAACACACCTACCATTCACTAACCTTAGCGACCCGGGTTTGGCTCCTGGTAACGTGATGTGACATCGCTATGAGAATTGTTGAACTGTTGCGAAAATGTACATGTAGTGATCATCGACTGAGATCATTAGAGACTTCTTTCTTGTTTTGGTTCTCTGCCTTCCTAGGCAGGTTCCTAAGTCCAATGTCGCCATTCGTCACGTTGTCTGGCTATCTCCTTCAACTTACTGTATTCCTCCTCCATCATCCAGTCCAACAACATCATTCTCGATCTTCCTCTTGTCTTCTTGCCCTCCATTCTTCCCTCAATTATAGTTCTTAGGAGGGAGTCTCCCCTCATAATGTGGCCCAACCATTTTCTCTGTCGGCTTCTGATTATTCCTATCAGGGATCTTTTTCGTCCACCATTTGTAGTATCTCTTCATTTGTCCTGCGTTCCATCCAGCTGACTCTCTCCATCCTTCGCCATATCCACATCTAGAAGGCCTCCAATCTTCTGATGTCTTCCTTCCTCAGGGTCCATGTTTCCGATCCTTATGGCACCACACTCCATATCATAGACATGATAATTCGTTTCTTCAGATTCTTTTTTAGCTTTCCTCTCATTAATTCCTTTCTTTTATAGAAGGCATCTTTTCCCATAGCTAGGCTATTCTTCTCTTTATTTCTACATGACACTTTGCATCATTTGCTTATCATTAGAGGCATCTTCACAAATATCCACTGCACACGGTAAATGTCAGGATAAAAAAAATATAAAAAATAATAATAATAATAATAATAATAATAATAATAATAATAATAATAATAATAATAATAATAATAATAATAATAATAATAATAATAATAATAATAATAATAATAATAATAATAATAATAATAATAATAATAATAATAATAATAGCAATAACAACAATAATAATTGGAATAATAATAGTTGGAACCATCTTCCGCAGGAATTGCGTCTTGAGCTCCTCCGCCTGTCTCTTCCTCTGTTTCGGTAACGCCTGAAGAAGACCATCTTATTTCTTAGAGACAGTACTGACCTGGATCGGTAGAGCCTCTGATCTCTGAGTGGCGCTATACAAATATTCAATTACAATTACAATTACAACAATTATAGGGTCAAGAGGAACAATAATACGATCAACAATGAACAAAAACAGTGAGAAAAGTGCAATAGCTTCGGTCAAAACAGATGAAAGTTAAACGACTATCATGGTTTCTTTGCTTCAGTACAAAACGACTGTCTCGTATTATTCACCAAATTGATTTCTCACAGTTTTGCAGCGAATTCGTTAGATGGCTTCAGTGATACGGACTTTGAATCAACTTTTTGCTTTCTTTTGATTCGTGTGGGCGAAAATCCTGTGATAAGCGTGCTAGACTGTCATTTGAAAGTTCGGGGATTCAAATGCCCATCAGGGCAGGAATTTGTTTCGAGATGTCGACCTCAGAGGTACGTATGATCCTTCAGGATTTAAAAACTGTCGTGCTTGTGGCCAAAACTGCTGTGAAAAGCGATTGCGCTAAAGCGCTTGATGGTATAGGCCTAGAGGAGCTCTGGTAGAGAACAGTAGTTTTTCTATTATTATTATGGTGACTTCATCATACCTATGACTGCCTCTTAGTGCTAGCAAACGGGTCTTCTTCTTCATCTACTTCTTCTGTATGCCCTTTGACCGAGACCGCAAATGACCGAATATTCTATCTATCTATCTATCTATCTATCTATCTATCTATCTATCTATCTATCTATCTATCTATCTATCTATCTATCTATCTATCTATCTATCTATCTATCTATCTATCTATCTATCTATCTATCTATCTATCTATCTATCTATCTATCTATCTATCTATCTATCTATCTATCTATCTATCTATCTATCTATCTATCTATCTATCTATCTATCTATCTATCTATCTATCTATCTATCTATCTATCTATCTATCTATCTATCTATCTATCTATCTATCTATCTATCTATCTATCTATGTATCTATGTATGTATGTTTGTATGTATGTATGTATGTATGTATGTATGTATGTATGTATGTATGTATGTATGTATACTATCTGTCTGTCTGTCTGTCTGTCTGTCTGTCTGTCTGTCTGACCTACCTACCTACCTACCTACCCACCTACCTACCTACCTAGTCCTTCCTACCTACCTACCTGCCTACCTACGCATCTTCTGCCTACCTGCCTACCTACCTATCTATCTATCTATCTATCTATCTATCTATCTATCTATCTATCTATCTATCTATCTATCTATCTATCTATCTATCTATCTATCTATCTATCTATCTATCTATCTACCTAATCTATCTATCCATCTGTCTATCTATCTATCTATCTATCTATCTATCTATCTATCTATCTATCTATCTATCTATCTATCTATCTATCTATCTATCTATCTATCTATCTATCTATCTATTTATCTATCTATCTATCTATCTATCTATCTATCAATCTGTCTATGGAATTTATATAGCGCCCTTCAATATAACTACTCAGAGGCGCTCCCGACCCATATTGCCCAAACTTGATAGCCTTATGAGGAAGACTGTTTGGCTAGGATGCTGTATCTGTGTAATTAATGCATCTTACATGATGTACATACATGTAAGATGTCAGCTGGTTAAATAAAGAATATACTTACACTTTTTATTTCTTTGTTTTGTCGATTTTCGTGGAAAGTGACTTTCAACCTGTAGAAATGTGATTAGTGTGCGCTAGTAATTTGTCCTGGGTCATTACACGGAGTTGACAGAGTATCGCGAAACCCCAATCGCTGTATAACAGATCTGAGTCTTACCGGAATATCATGTGATAATTTTTATAATTCCTGAGGGAGCTGAGGTACCTCGGGTAAAAAAATAATAATAATAATCTTCGTTTAATTGCAAACTGACACAATGCAGGACGATTACAAATCAGTATGAATGGATAATCACAAGTTATTACAGGAGTCGAATTTTAACTGTATACGGCAGCCATGAAAGGCGCCAATCACGTCCTACATCTCATTTTTCCGAACGCGCCATCTCGCGAATGGTAGGCTGAGTGTATATTTAAGAGTTGTCGGGAAGCGATCCTGCTTCCTACTGCTCTTCACGTCAGTGATGTTACCACTACACTATGGACTCCCGGGGTGATGTGATGTAGTTTTGCACATATCCACTAGGGATTAAGGTTCTATCTATCTATCTGGGAATGCATTCGAATAGTATGCATATAAACCACGACAGATGCACCCCGAGATACCCTATCTACTCTATCTGAACCCCACCATGTCTCACTATGCGCCGTAATTTTGTTCATTCGGTTCACGATCTGATAAGTTTCGCAACGGTAAGCGCAATCTCCAAACTTCTAAAGCTCCACTTGAAAGTCAATCGTTGTTCACCAGCTTATTCGCGAGCGCTGTGTCGAGTCAGATGGGTTGTCCAAAAAAGGTAGTCCGAAGTTTGGCCACCTCTGATTACATTTATAGCCTAATCATATTCAATCACAAACAGTAAGACAATATTGCATCTAAATATATCACATCACATAGCATCACTGGGCTAATAATACGTCATATCACATCACGGAATTTCACAGTAGGCTACTTATCTTCCCATTACTGAAACTATATATCTAGATATTTTTATGATGCCTTTTAAGAGCCAACCACAGAGCATTAGATTCAGTCATGATATAGCATCTCATTACATCACCTTACTGTACAACCAACTTTGGGCAGATACTGTAACAGCTGTCAGCTAACTTTATTAACACGCTGTGTTCGACAAGGTGAGAGCTGATATAATCGCCGTGAGTTGCATTTTGGAAAAATGTATTTTAATTGTGAAAAGTGACGTTGTTGAACGAGAAAACCCCAAAAAGTGAAAAGAAAAGCAACTTAGGCGTTAGTTGAGGAAAATATATTGGCTTGTGGGCATGCTGGCACGGTGGTTCCTGAGATGTCTGGAAACCCGAAGACATACCTTCATGATAGCTGGCATTTCATAATTTATAGCAAAAGGAAAAAAGTAATTTTAGATGACAGGAATCACAATCAGAAAACGATGTCATTGTATACAAGTAATTTTAATTTAGTAGGCCTAATCCGTAGGTTAACACAACAAAATTCTTTGATAAAGTGGAACAAAAGATTTTCTTACCGCTAAACAAGGTCACTGCCGTAAACAGGAGGACAATTATTCTTAAACAAGATAAATTCCCTCTAGATCAGATATTAACCCTGTTTTAAATTCCTGTAAGAAACTCGTTTTTAAACATGCTATCTGTCAGCGGTTGTTTACAGTCAACAGATTTCATGTTTGCTATTCAAAAGAAAGACACTAGAATGCCCATAAATAAATTTGAGAATGGTTCACTATAGAACGACCGACGTAGAGTCAAAGTTAAAACAAAATCTGCTACAGCTTGAAGCAGTCTCTTCACATTTCCTAGACAGTAATGTTACTTTTCAGCATTTATTCTATATAAATTATACTTATTACGTGTGCAAGATCAGTAAGCCCGAGCTGTGGCGCAAGAGAAATATGTGCGAACATCTGAAATCGTTGCATCATAGAACCAGTGCGCTACCGAATAGGCCAACATAATAATGTGTCAGTATATGGCCATTTACAAGAACCTCACGAAGACGCCATGTTTTTCTATTAAATTCGACTATCGAAGGCAATGTGCGCGTTGCATGGGAATGAAACTGCTCAAGTGGTTCAGGCTACCTACCACTAGTACATTTCTCTAATTTATTTAGCTCCAGTCTGTAGCGCTTACCTCCACTTTGTTCATACAAGAAACTATTGAAAATACATTCTCACTCATTTCGCTCCTGTCAGATCTTTCTTCCAGCAGGTTAGGACTGTCTGCATTAAAGAAAAAACGCTACTCTCACTCATAACATTCCTCTCCATAGATCTTTTCCCCATTTCTGACAATCAGAAATCGCAGCTTGATCGCAGTTCAAGGTTACACAGCTGGCTAGGCTATTCGTCAAGTTACACAATGCTCACAGGCGAAACAGAATCTTAGTCATATACTTGTACCTGCCGTTTTACGTTTTACTGATAGGCATCTGCGGTAACAGTTATTCAGGTCCTCATGCAGCCTTAGATGCCTTACAAATAACGTTCTTTTAAAATAAACGGAATTCTGAAATCACTTGTTCACAGGAATGTCTACGCAATGTCCTAGTTTTTCATATGAATTTCTGCTCTAAGGTCGATAACAAGTTGGAGAATTTTAGTACACTGATTAAGGGTGTGGTACTTACAGCAGGGATGTCCTTCCAAAAGTGCAGAGGTCAAACCCCAGATAGATTGCAGTTAAACCTAATTTCTGTTCAATATTTTCGTTTATGGCTTAAGATAAGGTGTCAAACAAATGTTTGATAAAAATACATTTATCGAACCGTTCCTTGCTGCTTAATTAGTGCTTCACCGTCTCGTGTGTAAGTGAAGCTCAAGTTGGAACTCTGTAAGTGTCGAAGTCTGAGATACCTTAAGTTTAAAAACATTAAAGCCAAAGGAAAAATATTGCTAGACATATTCTTGCCTTTCAGTTGCCAAAGCGTTTTACTTGCATAAAGTAATACTATAATAATACCACTAATGTACAATAAAGTTAATAACGAAGAAATAGCTATAAATAATACTAGTAATTATGATGATAATTATGATGATGATGATGATGATGATGATGATGACGATAATGATGACGACGATGATGATGATGATGATGATGATGATGATGATGATGATGATGATGATGATGATGATGATGATGATGATAATAATAATAATAATAATAATAATAATAATAATAATAATAATAATAATAATAATAATAATGACCTAATGGAAGTAACGGTAATTGCATAAATAGTCTCTTGAAACTCAGAACAAAATATCAACGAATCTAATGAAGTGAAATGCTAATTAAAGAGGAAAGAGAACAAAAAGCTACGATAATCTCAGCAACTGGTTCTTTCCGTTAGAATCGTCCGTATACCCGGACAATTAATCTTCACTTTGCTGCGCACAAGAGTTCCAAATATACAGATCATATTCCTAAAATAGTGTGGCCAGACACAGTCGTCTTGTGGCAGACCACGCTAAGTGTGGCCTAGTTACACCTGATCACCATAAGTCTAACTGTGGCTTTACAGGTAATCAGCAGTGTCTGTTGGTGCGCTGTCGGAAATACATTCTGCATCTTCACGGTGTCCAGAGAAAAGAAACTCTATGAAAAATTACAGCAGCGTTTAGCTATTACATGTAAGAGCCAGATATGCCAGTCTTTTGCAGGAGTTATTTTTTAGACCGCCTAGGATCCATTCTTTATTTTGAAATTCTCTAAGCACAACGTTTGCGTAATAAATCTTAGCTCGAAGTAAAACTTTAATAACATTTCAGAATCTTTCACGGGAAGCTATGACTGGTTAGAGTTATAGATGACAATAATTTGACATTTTAAAGCGACCATTCATAAATTTTAAAAGTACTAAGAGTAAATGAGCATGGAAAGAATCATTTTAGTTCGACATGAATTTCATAAAATAATTTTTGCTCATGTAATTATAATGTTCCTACGGGGTGTAACTCTTTCTGGACACCGTGTAGATATATTGGTTTAACTGGCATTCTATATACCAACATTAAGAGTTGCTAAGAGACAAATCTGTATGCAGGTCTGCTGTTGCATTGGGCTAATTCACTTGAGAGTGATTCCGTTTACTGGGCGTTGATTCTGAGTGATTCTGCTTGTCTTCGTTATCCTCGTCCGTCTGATTGCTGTTACAAACAGGTGACGAAATGGTCCATTTGTGCTCCTTACTGACACATTCCTGTGCGCCCTTGCTGTTGCCATTTTGTAGTGCGTCGCCTAACGAGTGGTCTTTGGAGTCTTCAATTTGTGCTGCTATGGCGAGTGTCTCCTTCTCTTCGTGTGTCTGCCTGTCGTTCTCTGTCGATTCCCTTATCTCTTGTTTTGAAACTCGTTCGTTCGTATGCACTTTATTTCCTATTTCTGTCCTCTCTTGAAGTCTCTCCATTCCTCCTGCTACGTGTACTATTTCATTCTTGTTCTTGCACTCCAGTTACAGTATGCTACTTCATAACTCCATACGGTATATTTTCCTCACATGTATTCCCACGTCAAAAGTTTGTTTCTGGTTCCATTCCAATTAGCCTACTAAACTGCAATTCTCCTTCTTCCTTTATAATAACCTGTAGACAGCTAATTGGTTTTTTCAAATACCTCTCGAGTTTTAAGCGCCATTGATTCGCAGTTGACTTCTTGCAGATGCATATAGACCGACATTATACTAACACATTCACTGAGAATAATCACCAAAGCGTCCACTCTCGGCAGCAACAGTGAGATCCATTTCAGAGTAGCATAAAGGACGTTGATGGCTACTTTTGAGGAGATACATCTCCAGTTAGACCACCCAGATCAAAGAACCTCACAAAACAGATGGAAACCCGTTCGCTGGCAATGGCTGACTGCCATCTGACTTGACTACTGTTACCCTATTAGAACTTGGGAGTGCTCTGAGCGTCCGCCGTTCTACCATCCCAGCCGCGAACATTCGAGGCCCGCCACTGTCTCGGCTGCACACAGACCACCTGAAACGATATGTAGAAGAGGCAACGTGGGAAGACAACGGGCGGCGGGAGGACCGGAAGTGGAGACGACTAGTCCATTTCCCGGATGAGGTGGATCTGGTCAGTCCTCGGCGCTGCCTTCATTGGGGGGTGGTTGGCGATCGGCGGTTGGAGCTGTATGGTTGTCAGTTGGTTCTTGTGAACGGTTATGCTCAGTCGTCGTACCTCTTCCTGTATCGAGGACAGAACGGTGACGACCGTCGAAAGAGCGTTCTGGTTCTCCGACATGAGTCGTCGGATGTGGTCGATGTCCTGCCTGGCCCGGTCGTCGTCCTTAGCGTTGCTCTGGACGTGCTGCAGCCGGACGTCAAGGATACGCAACGTCCTCTGGATGGCGTCCAGCTGCGGAATCGACAGAAGCTGAATCTGCGAGGTGCAGCCGCCGCCACCGCCGGTGCTCCCGACGCTCGGTGACGGGCGGGACCGCAGCGCTCGGCCAGTCGCCCCGCCGGACCGGATCGAAAGACGGCGCTTGAGGTTCGGAGGTCCGACGCCAGGGGGAGCCATCGAATCGACGTCGAAGTGTGGTGGCATCTGGCGACCGGTGGCGGACTTGTATCCTGGCGGTGCGTGTAGACTGTCTCGGTCTCGGTTGTCTGCGATGGAATTAGAAGAAGAAGATGACACCGAGTTAGGATCAGTATAATTATAGGCCTACATACATGAGTACAGATATTTCGACATGTATAAATACATGCATATATGCATATTCACGTAGAAAATGCCTAATTATACTTGAGCTCTTAATAAAATGCATAAATACTATTTAAACGCAATACTGTGTATACCTTAATGTAGAAGCGCTACAATAAGTCTTTTCAAGTCAAAGAGGAATTCAAAGCAATTGTATGGTTGATTTTGAAGAGCGAACTCTATTAATCTTATTAGGCTTAATCTTATCAGTCTTGTCTTATTAATTATAATTTATTAATTATTTATCAGATTTCTGAATTCATTCATTAATTTCATTCATTCATTCCAAAGATTTATATAGCACCCCTTCAAGGTTACTACTCAGGAGCGCTCCCGACCCAACCCCGGCTGAAAAGGATGGTTTTAAGGCTAGAGTAAAACGCATCTACCTGGACCATTCTGATCAGGACCGTCGGTGCTAACGGTTGTTCCAGAGAGAATATTATCTGTTGCGATTCCAACGCTGTCTTTACCTAAAATAAAATTTTTAGATACAACTTAGCTGTAAAAGAGTCGATCGAGCAGCTGCATTTAAGAGACATGGCTTTCGTATATCGAAAAATCTCTGGCTTGCCAGGAACAGGACTTGTCTTGCTCGCGCTATGACCAGAATTAGGAGTCAGAAGATCATTTATGCAGATATCAGAACGTTTGAAAATATCTCCAAGAAAGTGCTGGTGCATACATGGCTATCTAAACTGGGTCAGAAAGGTGCGTCTTAGGCTGAACAGAAATTACATATTCATACATGCTAAATGGACTACTAATTTGTTATTCTGATCCGTAGCTCTTTATATCCCTTAAATGGACTTGCATAACGGCGGATTCAGGAAGTAATTGATTTGGCAATTCAGAATCATGGTTTATATTATATTCCAAAGGATGGCTTAGGGTGTAAACTCATTTAAGACACCTTTATAATACCGTCCTACAAAAATATAGAACAAGATATTCGTGTCTTACTCCGGCATATATACTGCTGCAACGCTCAAAATGAAAACAAGGGTTAAGGTAACATTGGTGTCAATGAGCACTGATTCCATAACATTTGCACCTACTTTAATCCGTACTGTAATCACTTGATGTGAGTCACCTGAATATAAAATGCTATTTTGTTTACTTTTTTTGCATTTCTACAATCACTCGACTATAGTTAGTTGCAGGCGCTGAGAGCCTAATCCAAATTTAGTTGGACCTTCAAAAGCAGCAGTTTAATCTCAAAGAGAAATGCTATGTGGATTTCGTCTGCACGTGTTACTTTTAACACGTGCTTGCTATAAGCAACAAACGCATACTAGTATGCCAAGACAGCAGAAACAAAGACCATCGAACCTCAAACATTATGTGAATGGCAAGTTGTAGGCAATTATACCATAGGCAAACTGTTCCGTTCAACAGCAAACAGATTGCCATGAATATTTACAATCAAACATCTATGCAGCAAATTATTTGGTTTCTCGACCCCTATCTATCACGTATTTAGCACCAATAAGTTACCCAACTACTTGGCACCTATCTATCCTCTATATAGCAGCTATTTATCACCTATCCGGTAAAATATAAAACTAAACATTGCGAGTGAAAGCAGCAAAAGGTCTTTGTGCTTAAAAGCGACTGAATGCTAAAAGGTCTTCGGACAGGTCAGTTCTCTTTTTGAGCAAATAGCAGGCTAGACTCAGACTTGCCTTCTTCCTTTTGTCGCTCGAGTTTGAAGAGATATCGTCGGACAAGTCTCTGGAGAATGTCGGCGTAGGAATTGTGTGGAGTCTCGATGTTCATATTCTGGCAGACTTTCTCTCGCCGCATCTGCCAACGGAATGTGAATCTATACTGAATGTAAATGTGACTGTAGCTGTATCGAACTATATCACTGTATCACTGCACAAGAAAATAAGTAAGTAAGTAAATTTAATCTTAATTTAACCGGTTGCAGAGTCGCACTCCTGTTTACAAACGTTGTAGGACAAATACAAAAGCAATAGTACAGCATTCTTCCTATGAATGTTTCCTGATATTGTTGTCTATAAGAGTCAGGACCATGTCATGAGACCGTGTCATGAGACTGTTATCCTTTCATGCTACCTATTGTTAAATTTAATGTTTAATTTAAAGAGTAGATGTATCTTTGGTTATAATTCACCGTCCATGCGAGTCTATAATTACAATCTGCTCCTGTTGCAGTTCATCTCAAATATGTTTATGCTTGTTTATTGAGCTTGAATCGATTATCAATCAATCAATCATTTATTTCTGTAACCATCAGAAGAGAAAACGAAAAATGAAACAATAAGGCAACAGTTTGACATGTACTGGCTACACGGAGGCCCAGAAGGGATCATGGATCCCGCTAAATATGGACACCTAAACATGTAAAAAAAGTACACAATATAGGAAAAGAAAGACAGCCAATAGATACTTAAAGTGGAGTAAGCCGTGGTCTCAAAATCAAACAAACAAACAAAAATATAAGATGGGTCCATCAAAAAATCACATTAACAAAAGAATATATAATCTTAACTAAAATAGCATTACAGACAAAATCATCTAATTTACCACAATCTTAACTAAAATTACATGACCATGCGCAATTATCATTTTACGTTTACAATTTCACAGACTAGAACGCAAACAATAGCAAGAAAAAAGCAACCACTTAACTAAAGCAATGCGTGCACGAAATTAAAATTTTTACGTTGATGCGATAGACGATTTACTAGGAGAAGAAGCTGACAGATTACCTAGTCATCCCCGTAAAATTATTAGACATTCATTTCATTCAGAGATTTATAAAGCGTCCCTTCAAGATTATCTACTCAGAAGCGCTTCCGACCCAAGCCCGACTAAAGAGAACAGTCTTGAGGTTAGAGTAGAACTTGGCCGCAAGGGCTGTAGGCATTAGGCGTAGAGCCACAGGAAGCCCATTCCAGATTGCAGGGCCAGCAACAGAAAGGCGCTGCATAATAGAAGTCGGCGAACGGGGAGAAGAAGCTCAGCCTGCCTATAAAAGCCTCCAGTCGAATCCAAGACGTCTATTTAGATCCAAATTACAATCAAAGTTGCGCCAATTTGCTAAATCATGTTATCATTTGTAGAGATTTTAAAATGCATTTCGAGCTGTTACGAACGGCAGATGGAAATGGTTGACTCTAGGATAGCGATCTGGCTGCCGTGGCAGTACTACGTAGAATAATGGGTAAATCAAAAATGACTTGTAAGACAATTTAAAAGCATTTAAGGAGAATAATGAACGCATGTAATCGTTGTATACAATGTGATGCATGTCCGATTGTCAGATTTAAATAAACTTCTCACTTTACTTATCTATAGCAGTAACTGTAAATCTTCGAAGTCTCTGAAGGTCACACAAAGCTGAGTCAGCGAGACCAGCTCTATCGCAAGACGTATTACGTGGCACCGGAGGATAGGCGCTATATAAGCCTGCGCTTTATATGATGGTACCAGGGACGTAGCCAGAAAAATTTCGGAGGGGTTTAAAGCTTTCGGGGGTTGGAGTTGGTTGTTACATTGGAAACTGTCGTATTTTTCTACATTTTTAGTTTTTTTTATAACAATAATGCATTTGTTGGGGGCGGTTTGAACCCGTAAAACCACCCCCTAAATACGCCATGGATGGTACCTTGATGAAGGTCTGCTTCTTGACCAGTTCGTTGCCTGTTCTCGATTCACTGTTTCCGTTACAGTGCTTCTTGAGCCAGCGCCACGCGTAGCGGCCAGACTTCGGAGTGGGGATCATGTTGAAGGGGACCGGAAGTGTTCCACCCTCGTCGATGTAGTTCATCCAGAGACCGGTCCTCGCAAACTTCCACTCTACGTCACAGTCCGTCTACCAGTCAAGGTTAAGAAATTTAAGCCCCTAAACGCTTCATACAGATAAATATTCCATATATCCTTATACATCTGCCGTTCATTCACTCATTCATTCATTTCAGGAATTTATATAGCGTCCCTCAAGAAGCCTACTCAAAGGCGCTCACAGTCCAACCACGGTGAATATTCTATAACACTTATTGTTTTAACTTTAGCCTACATGAGACGGTTACTGTGAAGGGAATTTGAAAAAGTCCTTACCGGCAACTGCTGAGCGCCATCGATAGCATGCTTTAACATTAGGTATCGGTTCTTAATAAATGCAGAATGGACATTTTGTCAGAATATCGAACGAGAGGAAGGAACGGAGAAATGATTGAGAGGAGGAAGAGAAGGAATGTGGGAGTGTATGAGCGATAGACGGCAGGAGAGCAGGAGGGACTCGGAGAGGATAGCGATAGGGAAACGTAGATATCTAGAGAGCATTTTTAAAATAGACATTTACGAACTATACCGCAGACATTCTGAAAGGGCTTCCTCAGGAGGTGCAATGTCTCCCTCGGGTCCTTCTCTCACCGTTCTATCGACCTCTTAAAACTGCTTTTTTTGCAGTGGCCGGAGTGGGGGGCCTATATAAATTTGAACTGATTGATTGATAGATTCAAATGACTGATTGATTGATTGAAATTGGCTGATTGATTGATTGGTTTTCTGCGAGGGAAAATCTCGTCAGTATATTCGCCGAAACGGTTATAATTTCTAACACATGCATGATCAGTTCAGTGATTTTAACCTGAATGTCTTCGAATGAGTGACTCATCATAGCGATGAGCATGTTGATGAGAACGATGATGATGGCGACGTGGTAGAGGGCAAAGAGAAACATTCCGACGCCCTCGACGATCGACGTGGCGTGGTTTCCACCGGGGAAACTGTAGGCGTAGAGGTTACCCTTCTCCTTCTCCGGGTACTTAATCTCGACGCTGTCAATGTTGACCAGGCCGAACATTGACCAGAACAAACTGTACAACGTTCTAGGAAGCCTGTCAACAGAAGTGGACACGAACCTCCCCTTCAAGTCACACGATAGGCAGGTTTGCGTGTAAGTAAACGGATATTGAGACAAACACGTGGACGGATAGACACACATACAGACACACATAAAAGACAAACTGGTGTAACTAAATGACTGACTGACAGAAAGACAGACAGACAGACAGACTGACTGCGAGGTATACAGACAGACAGACAGACAGACTGACTGACAGTCAGACAGACGCACATACAGATAGACATACAGACAGACATTAAGACAAACTGGAGTAACTAAATGACTGACTGACAGAAAGACAGACAGACAACATGAGAGACAGACAGACAACCTGAGAGACCGGCAGACAGACCAGTCAGACTGACTGACAGACAGACAACCTGAGAGAGACAGACAGACAACCTGAGAGACTGACGGACAGTCAGACTAATAGGCAGACATACAGTCAGACTGACTGACTGACAGACAGACAACCTGAAAGACAGACAGAAAGACTGATAGACAGATGAACGATGTCTCAGTCCGCCTTTCTCTTAAAAGACTTTAGTCTCTGCACCCAAAAGTAATAATGACTAATCAGAACGTTTTTTTACATTCCAGCACTATACAATAGTACACAACACATCTTAAGTTGCTGACATGACATCCCAGCCTAAGAACAGCGTGTTACGCGCCAGCTATGATTCAGTTTTTTGTTTTACTGCGCACTGATATCATTATGATGTGAGTACTTCTCCTCTGAGAAAAGTTCCGTTATTGTACAAACCCTTGAAATGCTTCCGACGTATGAACCAGCTTGTCCTCTTTTTTGTACGTTTGTGACCCGTAGTACCAATAGAGATTGTGTAATCCAACCATGAACGCAAATAGCACCTGTCATAATAAATATTGTTTCATGTACTCTAGCCAACGACAAACGTCTAATGATATGTGTATACTTCTGGTCAAAATCTGGTCAAAATCACTATGTAGCCTACACCTTTTCGATCTCTGGATCGTTTTGACCTTTTCGTTCCTCTGGTTAGGACTGCCATGGACCAATCCCAAGCATTTGCCTGCATTGGCACATCACTGTCTCTGTCTCTGCCTCTGTCTCTGTCTCTGTCTCTGCTTCTGTCTCTGTCTGTCTGTCTGTCTGTCTCTCTCTCTCTGCAGGTCCTATATTACTGCGCCAAATAGGTTCATTCGGTACAATCATATCTACATTATATTCGTCTATTATCAATCGGGATGACAAACCGCAACCCGTTACATGGCAAACAATACATACATGCAATCAATAGGAAGGACAAAAGGATGAGTTTTATACTACGCTTATTGTTCAATGGTTCGTTTGCTGCAAACCTAGTAAACCCGTTTACATGGCAAACAGTACTTTTAAAGAGGACCCTCCATATGAAACATGCAATCAATAGGATGGACAAAAGGATGAGATTTTATATGACGCTTATTGTTCAATGGTTCGTTTGCTGTTAAACCTAGTAAATGTTGTTTACTATGTTTATTTTTAGTCAGGCTTTTAAAGAGGACCCTCCGTATGAAATTCTTGTCATCCTTTGTAGGTAACCCCTCTGACTCGGCGCCCTGCGCTGCAGTACGTTAAATGATATAAGTGATTCTCGTAAATGATGTCATGTTGTTGTATTATCTTATGTTATCTTACGCTATGTTATTTGGCTTGTATATATTTATATATATATATATATATATATATATATATATAAAAGAATCTATGTATGTATCTGGCTATTTATATAGCGCCTTTTGATAATAACCTCATAGAAGTACTAACCAATGTGAATAGAACGAGGAATCGCGTGATATCTCCGATCATTCGACCGAGTGAGATCTGCAGTGGACCGAGCACCTCGAACGCAGGCATGAGGTAGGTCGTACGAGCGATACTGAGCACGTTGGCAATCGCGAACAACACATCGGACACGATCTCCGGATCATTCGGTTTCCATGCGAACCGAGCTACAACAGAAACGCAGCGTACAACATAGGATTATATGGTATGTAATGTACATTGCCGTAATCGTAATCATAAACTACAAATTTCTAGAGCGCCACTTTGAAAGCTAAGCACAATACGACGCAATGCAATTAAAACTATAATCCCATAGGTGAGACTAAGCTGCAGTGACTCTAATTCAGATTAAAGGCTTTGAAACAGCTTAGACTCCATGTCATGTAATTTTATGCCATGTTTATGCCATGTTATACTACGACATGCTAAGCTAAGTTATGTTATTCTCTGGTATGCTGTACATGCTGAGCTGTGTTATGTCGTGTTAGCTGTGACCAATGATAGATAGGTCTATATAAATTTGATTTCTGTTTATGCACTTTTAATTCTTTATTCAGTTGTATTCTTTACATTGTAAAGCCTCCTCATTTCGGGCGAGTAAACGTTCGTTAAAAATGTATGACAAATTTCTGAAGTTTAAAACATGAAATTTTTTAAAGTGTGCTAAGCCATTCCTTCCCTTCATGGAGGGTAACAGGAAGGCTACGAGTCCCAAAGAGTTATGAACTTTTTCTTACAGGCCTTCATGAAGTAGCTCTCCCTCGGAAGTCTAAGATCCTTGAAGATTTCGTCTTTGATTGCTTCGTATAGAGTATCGTTCTTGTTGAGGAGTGCCACCCTCGCCCGGTCCGTGCCGTTGTAGTGAAGGTCAGCCACCTTGATCCGATGATCGACGAGAAACCGGAGGACGTAGGAAGACAGGTAGACGGATAGGACAATGAAATCGATCCAGTTGTAGCTGTCCAGAAGGTAGACACGGATTCCAGAGTTGTACAGAGCCTTGCACTCCGTCCACAAGAGACCTGTAAGCATCAGTATTGTATTGTATTGTTTCATTCATTCATTCTGGAGATTTATATAGCACGCTTTCTAGAAATCTACTCAGAAGCGCTCCCAGCCCAGCTACGGTAAAAGAAAAAAGAATTGAGTGCTTTATAAAACCCATTGTATTGTATTGTATTGTATTTGATCAGTTATAAAGCGCTTCTCACAGCATAGGCCTTTCAGAAGCGTTCCCAGTGCGAGGTACTCCGAGAGAAAAGGAAGGTTTTATGGCGAGAGAAAGGGGTAGAGCGTAAAGAAGGAGGAAGTCCATTCTAAACGCACAAAAGATTCTTAATAGCTTCAGTCATTCATTTAGAACAGTGCTACTTAAACTGTGGTCCGCGGCCCGATGCGGGGTTCGAAAAGTGATTGGTTATACCAGGCCGCGGAATAAGTAGAATCACAATCTTTGGTCTTATTCAAATAAACAATTTACGTTGTGTGTTATAAAGCGTAACAAATGAGAATCTTAGTCTTATTCAAACATAGGCATAGGACCTGGATTGAGGGCAAAGGATCTGAATTGAGTAACACGAAAGGCTCATAGGTTTTGAGATGGTGAAAGGAGCTCTCGAAGTAGGTGAATGCATGGTCTAAAATAGGATGTTTTACAATACAATAAAATGGGCCTACAACTGTAATTTGATAATGCCCTCTTTTAATACAAAGTTCAGAAGTGCACAATGAAGCCGGGCAACCATTAAGAAAAATAAGTAGACTGGAAGAGGTAAGCTTCTTGCATAAAATGTGCAGTTGACTTGCCTGGAGTGTGCAGTGTGTTCTATATGAGTTTTTGAGATATTAGCTCAAGTCAACAACATAAGATTTCATTTTAATATCTTAAATATCAAGTACAGTTATTTAGACACCAGAACATGAGGCATATTCGCACATTGGTCATTAGAATATACACTTAGCTAGAAGCCATGGCAGAATATGAGGCATATCTATACATTGGTCATGAGGTTATAGGCATTACGTAGAACCAAGAACATGAGGCATATCTATACACTGGTCATTAGAATATAGACTTACCTAGAACGCAGAACATGAGGCATATTTGTACATTGGTCATTGGACTATAGACTTATATGTACCAAGAACCCAAAACATGAGGCATATTTGTACATTGGTCATGAGGACATAGACTTACCTAGAACCCAGAACATGAGGCATATTTGTACATTGTTCATGAGGACATAGACTTACCTAGAACCCAGAACATGAGGCATATTTGTACATTGTTCATGAGGACATAGACTTACCTAGAACCCAAAACATGAGGCATATTTGTACATTGGTCATGAGGACATAGACTTACCTAGAACCCAGAACATGAGGCATATTTGTACATTGTTCATGAGGACATAGACTTACCTAGAACCCAGAACATGAGGCATATTTGTACATTGTTCATGAGGACATAGACTTACCTAGAACCCAGAACATGAGGCATATCTGTACATTGGTCATGAGGACATAGACTTACCTAGAACCCAGAACATGAGGCATATCTGTACATTGGTCATGAGGACATAGAGTTACCTAGAACGCAGAACATGAGGCATATTTGTACATTGGTCATGAGGACATAGAGTTACCTAGAACCCAGAACATGAGGCATATCTGTACATTGGTCATGAGGACATAGAGTTACCTAGAACCCAGAACATGAGGCATATTTGTACATTGTTCATGAGGACATAGACTTACCTAGAACCCAGAACATGAGGCATATTTGTACATTGTTCATGAGGACATAGACTCATGAACAGACTTACCTAGAACCCAGAACATGAGGCATTCTAGACTTACCTAGAACCCAGAACATGAGGCATATCTGTACATTGGTCATGAGGACATAGACTTACCGAGAACCCAGAACATGAGGCATATCTGTACATTGGTCATGAGGACATAGAGTTACCTAGAACCCAGAACATGAGGCACATCTGTACATTGGTCATGAGGACATAGACTTACCTAAAACCCAGAACATGAGGCATATCTGTACATTGGTCATGAGGACATAGACTTACCTAGAACCCAGAACATGAGGCATATTTGTACATTGATCATTAGAATAATACACTTACCTAGAACCCAGAACATGAGGCATATCTGTACATTGGTCATGAGGATGTTGGCCGGTCGGAAGGTAGCCTTCAGTAAGGCTTCCACTTTTTCCCTGTACAGAGGTCCATCACTCGGGTACTCGAATAGATCCGTCGTCAGATTCACGGACATCGGATAAGTCCTTTCATCGAGACGAAACGTAGCAGCAGCCAGCAGGATGAGGAAACAGATGTGTGATAACGTGTGCGTTATGAACTTTGACGCAGGACAGCGAAGAGCATTTGCCACCTAAACGCAAAAACGATTCTGAATATCTTCGGTTATTCATTTAGGACAGTGCTACTTAAACCGTGGTCCGCGGCCCGTTCCGGCTTCCGTGAGTGATGAGTGTTGGACCGCGGAATGACAAGTAGAATCACAATCTTGGTCTTATTCAAACAAACAATTTACGTTGTGCCATTTTCTTCATTTTCTACTCGTTTTTCCTTTTTCTCTACTACACGAGTTTCTTTGTTCTATGCAACTATAAATTCACCATCTTGTCTAACAACTTACACTTGGGTTACCCAGGGTTAGCGGGACTTATCCCTTGGTGGGTAATAACCCATTTTGAGGATCCACCAGTTATCATTTTCCAAGTTTATATTATGTCTATTATCCACCTGTTTCTCTTTTTGTTTCATTTATGGTTGATCTATAGGAATAAACGAGTTTTGATTTGATTTGATGAGGATGATGTTTACCTTAGAATCTGGCGAGAGGATGTAGACGAGGCAGAAGAATGGCAGCAGGGGAACGCAGACGATCCAGAGCAGAAGTTTCTTCGACAGGGTCAACGACTGCATGAACCCCATCTGAGGTCCGTACCAGATACTCGTCAGGTGCTGCTGGCAATTCGGATGAGCAACAAACTACACACACACACAGACATACACACAACACTCTGAACACCCATGCTGTCATCTGTTGACGGGAATCTGTTAGTTGGCTCTACGTGTGTGCGTGGGCCCACAATTGGTGACTCTTTCGAGTTTACTGTGCATTTGTTTGCTACCTGATAATATTATAATAGTCTAGTTGTAAATGACATTTAACATCACATAGGCTAGCGCAGAGAAAGCGCTTTTTGAGATACTTAAAATGCGCTATAAAGCTTTTCCATCTGACCTGGGTCTATTACCAGCTTTGCACGGGCCTGCAGTTAACCCATGTTTGATTACTTCCAGTCAACTACTACCGATTACTATCACCTAACGTAATATTGAATACTCGCTCTTTCGACTCAATACCAGTCAGCTTCGCACACATAACGCAATACCGACTAATTTCACGCCACTCTATTACCACCTTCTTTCTTCCAGCCGATTTCGTTTACTTCCACTTAACCAAATTTCCAATGCTGCCCCTCAACTCAATTACTAATCACATTGCTCCAATAAAATTCCAATCACATAAACCCAGCGCAATTCCTAGCTCTGACGTAGCCTAACTTCGCCACTATTCTGGTAGTGCCAGTCCCAATCCTGGATGAAGGAGGAGGGCGACGCTAATGATCTTTGTTATCACACACTGTCGTTAAATTGAAACTACTAGGCTACTAGTACTGCCGTCTGACGTCGAGCCGACTTTTTATTCTAATGAAAAAGGTCGCGACGATGATCAATAACGTAGTCTCGATATTTCTATAGCTCTACTTAAAAAGCTAAGCGCAGGGCACCAGATTATTCACAAGCGCTGCGCAGTGTCAAGATGGGTTGTCCAGAAATGCCAAGTGGAGGTCGAAGTGCGGTTACCAGGAGACCAGAGCGACGAAGAGGCAGGCAAAGAGCTGCTCGAAGATGGTCATAACTTCGAGTACGAGAAGATATATTATGCTATATTACACACAATATATGATATCGGTCATGGGCGTAGCCAGGAAAAAAAATCGGAGGGCGTTTGAGTTTTCGGGTGTTTTCCATTAGAGATTGTCGTATTTTTCTACATTTTCATATTTTTATCAACAGTAATGCATTTATTGGGGGGGTCGGGTTTGAACCCGTAAAGCCAATCCTAAATACGCCCATAACATCGGTGATATACGATATATGCTATATGATACATGAATAGCTGAGAAGGCGGTGTTGATGAAATCAGTTATTCACTGGCCTTTTTTTCTTCGTATTCCATGGCCATCTTGAGTCGGGCGAGGGGGTCCCTCGTTCCCTCTTTGTCGCTACCCTCGCTGAGAACGGCCTCGACCTCTTGCGTCCCTCGACAGAGGTCCATCAGTTCACAGGCGAAGTTCATGCACTGCTCCACGAGACTCAAATACTCGTTCTGGAATAACGACAACAAAATAATCAGTTAAGGTTGCAATTGTAATTGTAACCGAACATTTATATAGCGCTGCTCAGAAATCAGCAGCGCTCTAGACTTGCGTCAGTGAACAAGAAAGTCTTAAGGCGTCTCCGGAACCGGGAACTCGGGGACATCCTTGATGTCGACAAACTAAAACTATTATACCACACCCTACTTGAACCAAACGTGACATACTGCTGCTGTGTATGCCACAATCATGACGTACCGCTGCTCTGTATGGTCGTGGCCAAACAGAACCGGGTATCTATAGACCGGATATTGATGCTCCATCAGCTGCTGTAAGAATAATTCTTCTTACTTATCTCATTCCAATCCTTTATTCCGCACCTTGACCATAATAAAAATCTATGAGTTGTCTCATTTATCTAAACACGTGCTCATGTTCAAGTTTTTACATAATATGTTACCGAAACATTCTTCAATTACTTCATAACAGTTGACCAAACCCACTCCCATAACTCTCGGAGCTCATCCTTATGCACGCACTGTATGCAGAGCGGACAACCTCCAGGTCTTGGGATCTCGTTTGTGGAATTCATTGTCTGATGAACTTAAAGAAGAGAAATTCCTTTCCACATTTGAAAGTGAACTGAATATAGGCTACCCTTTAAAATACAGTGAAAAATAGCTTTGTTTGAAATAATAGGTCTTTTTCGAACAAATCAACCCTGTGAGTTATGTCTTGATCAACTTGAATGCACACATTCCTCAGTTATGTATTATTAATAGTACTTTCTTTTGTTTTATTTCATTTTCGTTTAATTTCATTTGTCGTAATCTTGTAATAAAATTTGCCTCTATTTGTTTATTTTCCTTTGGTTCTGATTTCTGTCCTTTATTAACTTGCTAATTAGTTGTCTAATGTATAATGTCTAATACTAAAATTGTTTTGACTCAGATGCCTGTCAACAGCGTAATTTAGTCTAGATATGCGTGACACTTAAACGTTGATCGAAATGTGAACCAGGTACTAGGGGTCAGGGTGGTATAAGCGTTTAGCTTTTTCCTGGCTTCCTGTTGCGTAGTGATTAATCTGTTTCTGTCATGATTTGTACTGTTATTTGTTTTCTGACGCAAGAAACGACTAATATGTAGGTATGTATTTATGTATGTATGAGAACAATTAAAATAGCACATTTTATGTAACTCACAAAAGCGACTTTACCGCAGAACGAGACGATAAAACTAATGTAACTTCCAGAAAAGGAGATTCCTCGGCGACACTCAGAAACTGTATCACCCAGCCATCATACCCATGAGCATTTCATGGGAACCAAATATTTGCCACTTGGAAATATGGGTTCTAGGTCATATTGACTGCCACTCTCTCTTCGCAGCTCAAATTCACTTCCTTCCATCAAAAAGCGGTTCAAACTCACTATATATCCTTGGCTTTAAAGCACTTGAATATCTAACTGCATCTTCTCCTGGCGGCTAGCTATCCGCGCCTCAGATTCAATATTTGGTGCGACCTTGCGTGAGTTACAAATTTAATTAATAATAATAATTATAATCATGCTTCAAGTTACGCACGGGATCAATAAGCTATTTGCCGGTCTCTTTCAAGTCAGTCTTTTAAAATAACCGTAGTATTTGTGTTTTTTTAAATACAAAAAGGCATGACATGTTCATGAAGAGTTTTATGGTTGGAAACACTTGTAGTAGCAATCACTTAGTGAGCGCCCTTACACCTGACTTGTACCCATGAGAGAGGTAGACATAGACGGGCAGACAGACAAACATACAGACAGACGATAGAAAGACAAACGAAAAAACCAAACATACAACGAAACAGCCAAAAATAAAAGCAGATAAAAACATATACGCAATAATGACAATACAATTCGTGTTTATTGATAAACCACAATAAGTATCATCGAAACACTAAGGTACAACTTCCATGTAAGATCTTATTGAACACACTTAGGTACCTACTCATTTTACAGCTGCCCCTAGGTAGTGGAAGGCTGAATAGATCTAGATTTGGAACGGGTATAGAACCGAGTCTTTCAAGGTTTATTCGTTCTACAAGCAAGAGTGCTACCATTTAAGTATCCCCTTGCCCAAACAGACAGAAACATGCATAGCCATAGGCAGGTCAAGGACAAAGACATATGTAGACAGAGACATAGACAATAGCGGAAATCTAGATCAAAAAGAGACAAAGGCTGAGAAAAGGATCAATTATAAAAAATCAAGCAAAGGAGACGAAAACAACCGCTAAGTGCGTGGCACCGCGCACAGTGATCGTGCGAGACTCGAAGGTCATAAGGATATCAATCTCACCACACTGAATGGATTCAGAGTACAGTAACCTAGCACCTACTTGTTTACTCTACATCTATTGGTCGTTCATGTTTATGCTTTCCCCTCCATAAACGAAAACAACAGTTACTATGAACTAGATTACTGAACAGTTTGGGTTGCTGCAACTCCTTCTTATGAGTTTCTTTATTTCATTTACAAATATCTGCTTTAATCATCACCGAACCTTCCGAATAATACTTCTTGTTCTTGTTCTCGTTCTCGTTCTCCTTGTTGTTGTTGATTTTGTTGTTGTTGTTGTTGTTCTTCTTCTTCTTCTTCTTCTACTATTACTACTACTACTGCTACTGCTACTGCTACTGCTACTGCTACTGCTGCTACTGCTGCTGCTACTGCTACTACTACTACCACTACCACTACCACTGCCACTTTCACTTTCACTACTGCAAACTACCACCACTACTACTACTACCACTACTACCGCAACTACTGTAGGCTAATTGTAACTGCTACGACTGCTACTATTTCTTCTGCTGCTACAATGGCTGCCATGTTTATGTCGTCGCCATCTCAATTCAATTTCACGGTTAACATTACTGAGTGTGTTTCGTCGACTTCTTCTGGTGTTGGTCAGTAGTGGGTCAGAAGTGGGTCAGTAGTGGATCCAGCTGTCCATCATTTGTCCACTAAAGTAGATTTCTTGTCTTCAGCCGGACCTCCCTCAGGGACAGTCACCGTTAACTAAGACATAGATCAATGTATCCTTTTCCTCCGTTGATCCTTAAGTGCCTTTGGCTTTGTGTGCTGTGAAAAAGCTGAAGACGGTTTCGAGTGAAATGCTCGAAGTAAATAGATTCTGGCATGTGACTGACGACTGAGAGGCTTAAGCTGCTTAATACTCGGAACGAAACGCTTTCTGTGAGACGTCATCTGGTCTGATGGTCGAAGGAGAACGAGAGGTCAATGCTCTCTGCTGAGAAGTTAGAAGCAAGAATTTGAACTCATTCTTCATTCAGTCACTCGTTCGTTCGTTCATTCATTCATTCGTTCGTTTAATAAATCATTAATCCATTCATTCACCCATTTTTTCATTAATTCATTCATCCATTCTTTCGTTCGCTCGTTCATTTATTAATTAATTAATTAATTAATTAATTAATTAATTCGTTCGTTCATGCATTCATTCACCGATTCTTTCATTCCGAACATTTATATAGCGCCTCTCCACCGTCTCCAGATCACTACTCGGAGGCATTCCCAGTCAAATCCCGGCGGAAAACAATAGTCTTCCAAGTGTTTATAGAAGTGCATGTAAAATTCCTAGCTAAGACAACGCGCAGATCCAGGCTATTCCAGGTGGATGGTACAACCACCGAAAAAGCGCGGTGCTGCATTGACAAGGGGCGTGCAAAAGGAACAAAACAGTTCATGCCGAGCAGAGGAACGAAGATTTCTCCGGCCAGTCAAACCAAATGTCATTTCGCAAGAAACATCACCCTCTCGGTTCTATTTTCTTCACGATTGATGATTTTAAGGCGGAAAAAGAGAAAATGACAGCGTTTAAAAATTATTATTTTTAGGTTCTTCAGCTTGTTTATTGTCGTGAAGCACATATGACAAATACATGAAGAACATAATAATCAATCAGTCGACGAAAATGGGAGGCCCAGAAGGGATGAAATCCAGCTATAGGGACACCAATTTTATCTAATTTCATAAACAGGAACGGTATATTCTTAACTATAAGCTTAATTAGTTCATTAAGAGGGTTGACAAGGAAACTGTAGAGAAGCCGAGAAGAAGTTGTAGTGTAGCAGACAAGTTTAGCAGAGTTATCCAACTAGGATTTTAAAGTACAAGGATAACATTTATTAACAGGTTATAAATGTTAATTCAGACTGATGACCTAGAGAAACCTAACTTAAGTCCTCATCAATCAGTCCACTAGTTAAGTCAGAACGCAATGATTTTTTGAAGAGATAAAGATTCGGGGCTTGTTGAGTTGTTGGAGGAATGCGACTCCAAAGAGTCCAAACCCGTGGACCATTGAACCTAATTGAAAAGCGACGAGTATTAGATTTGGCAAGGATGGAACCATAGGATGAGGCTCCTCTGGTACTATATGAATGAAAATGAGTGCCAACATTGAAGTAATGAGCAAATCCCAAGGGTAACAGGTTGTGAGCGTATTGGTACATGAATATAGCTGTCTGGTAAAATCTAATTTGCTGAAATTTTAGTAAGTTAAGATCAAGAAAAATAGGGTCAGTATGAGAACCTATTTTGGTGTTCCTGAAATTATCCTAATTGCTCTTTTCTGTAACATCACTAATTTTTTAAGACTAGACTTATACGCATAGCCCCAGACCACATTGCAAAACATTAAGTAAGGATAAATTAGAGAGAAATATAAAGTAGTACGAATATAGGGGGAGTAGATAAGATATGCGACCTAGTATCCCAACGTTTTTTGCAACCTTGGCCGTTATAGTACTAATATGGTCTTTCCACGTTAAATGGTTATCAATAATTACACCAAGAAACTTAGTAGAGTTCACTTGGGATATTACAGTGTTGTTTATAGACACTTGCACAGAAATGTTATTAGAGCACATCTTCCTACGAGATTTAAATATGATAAAGTTAGTTTGTTTAGGTTCAAGGAGAGCTTGTTTGCAGTAAACCAATCAGCAACCGCTACTAGCTCAGTGTTTACAGTCTGAATTAAGGAGTTATAGGATTTATTAGAGTAAAAGACATTAGTGTCATCAGCAAATAAGATAAATGATAAGATAGGGGAAATTTCAGTTTAGTTTCCGGTTAGAAACTAATCTGTACGTCAACTCGCTCTATTTTCAGTGTAGCCAAAGAGTTAGCCGGTAAGGTCACGTATTTTGCAAAAGGTTTTCTGAATAAAACCATTTTCGTTAAATTCGGTGAATTCGGTAAATGTCTAGATGCTGTTGGAGTGAATTAAAATTGTTATGTAATGCAAATGATAAATCTCTTAAATTTCTCAGCAACACAAAATGTGGCGTCTAGCTACGGTACACCAAATATATCGTTGTTACTAGCAGCCGACTTTATTAAATGTTCTCAATGAGTTGCACGATTTCATCGGAACCTATAAGCTGTATTGGGCTCAAGGCATGCCTTGAATGTTGGTGTTAGGCTCTATGCATGCCTTGAATGCTGTCTGCCAGGTTGATTTATTAGCTGGCTGATTGGATGCTTGGTACGATGTGTGGGTTGTTGATCTCGTAATAGTCGTCTCGATGGTTCGTTGACTCGAAAAAGTGTTAGGTTTTTATTGGTTCAATCCAGGTGCATAATTGGATTTATGCTTATGAAATGCGGATTTACATAGAAACGACCAAATGTTGATGTCTTGCGCATTCGACAGCAGCGCTATTATAGTAGTATAGATGTTTCCAGGTCAGATTAAATGCAAATGTTCGCGTTTTTCTATATGTATATCTTCTATTATTATGGCCTCGACCTTGATCATTTTTCAATGAATTGATCGGGTGAGATCCTTCACCACCGCTCGCCCGTTTGAATGGACGCCACGCCATTTATGGTTTTTCCCGTGCAAGAAACGTGCTATCCCGAGATTTAAATCTCTGAAATAAGTCAGCATCTGGAAGCGAACAGCGATCCGCATGCCCTCTTTCACAGAGGCGCATGAGACGCAGCCTATACGCTCTAACCAATGTAGCTGACTGGGTCATTAGATTATTATAGTAGTTGTATTAGACAATAAGAGATGTTGAGTAGCTGGTGAATTTTTATCTACTGAACTAACTGATCAGTGTTGGCTAGTTAAACAAAACATGCTTTAGCAGCTCGTCTGTCCGTTCTGTCTCTCTGGTCTCTCTGGCAACCGGACTTGGACATCTATTCATATCTCTGGACAGAATAATCTGGTGCCCAACGCTTAGCTCTTACGTGGCGTCTTAGAAATTGAAACTTTACAATAACGAGTTTGCTATTACTATTAATATGAGCTTTTCGTTTCATGGTTTAATATTGCCTAGCATTCACTCGTAACTCTTGTTTAATCACAATGTACCTGATAGCGGTGTGACTATCAGTTTTTTTTGTTACCAATAAACGAATATAATAATAATAATAATAATAATTATATTACGATTAATTGTCTAGACATTTAAGAAGCAGATTTACCGACCTTGAACTCTTTTTCGACCTGAGCTAGTTTCTTCATTTCCTGCCGCAACTCGAATGTGCTCATGATGGGATCTGGACTCGACAGGGCCATGTAGGCGGGACTGGCCAGCGCCCGGTAGGCGTTCAACCGAGACCGTGATCGCTTCAGGGAGTCGTAGTTCTGCTTCGTCACACAATCAGAGCATTGACATGAGATGGGATGCGGCTTTTCGATCGTGTGATTCCGCGACAGAAACATCTGGATGATCTCGTGGTTGTTGTAGTGCGCCGCCAGAATGAGCGGAGTGATATCCGGCGAGAACTGGGACTTTTCGTCCGTCCGGAAGAACGGGTCCTTTTGCGTCCGTTTGTACAGCTCGGCGCCGGCGATGTAGTTCGGGTGCTCGATCATGACCTTGACGATTTTTGTAGCGCCTTTGCTGATGGCGTGCAGCAGGGACTCTTCGATGCACTCGAAGTTAATCCGATCGAGTAGGAGTTCGACGGCCTCCATGCTGTCGCTGTCGACCGCCAGGTGGAGGGCGCTGCGGCCCATGTAATCGACGCAGTTGACGTTGAGCGTGACGTCATTCTCCTCCAACGACTGACGTATTATGGGGACGTCACCAAGGGCGGCTGCGTTCAGGTAGACGCGTTCTTCGTCCGTCAACTGAAATCAAGTGAAAGACAACGGATGATATACATGCTGTATCTGTATTGGTCAGAGAGGGGTAACTAAGCGATTAGATTCTAATCGATTAGATTCTAATCGATTAGATTCTTGTGAGGCATCGGACAGGGTTCTACAAGTCCCTCAAGTCTTTGTTCTTTAGTCATGGCTGGGCTGGGAGAGCTCCCGAGTAGGTTCTTGAAGGGGCGCTATATAAATGCTCTGAATGAATGAGTGAACTAACTATGAAAGAAATTTTTATACAAAGATCTGCGATGTTGCAGATACAATGACTGAAAAACACCTATATACACATGTGTAAGGACGTTGTACTTAAATTAATATAGGAATCCATTTAAACTGATGCGTCATGCTTTCGTATGAGTCTATTGAGCAGAAGAGGTCGATGATAATTCATTATCCATTCCTATCTGTAGAGGAAGACTACAGAATATATATTCCTACCAAACTATTCCTCCTGATTTCAATTAATTGACCCTTGACCCCATTTCCAGCAAACAACTTTTAGCTATATGCCTACGTATGACCTGATCTCATTACTTGAAACCTTCCACGTCGTCGTTCGCCTAATAAATTCCTGCCAATCGTTCAACGAACAACTGATTCGCAGCGTTTCCTTGATGCTTTGACGAGCCACGCGATCTGCGCTGACTCCAGCCACTCTTCTGAACTTCGGTCCGCGGTGATTCCCGTCACAGAACGACGCGAGGACGTAGCAGATGATAAATCCTCACTTCAAACTAACTAGACCACAGTTGACGGTCACTATAATCAAGGATATTAACTTACATAGCGCCTAAATGAGATTTATCCTCGTTGAGGGCATACATGCCTCCGAAAAGTTGGACTTAAATTATAGACCTACAAAAGTCCTACATGTAGGCCATTATGCCTTATCTGCTTAACCTATTTCGTACCTTACCTCCCTCACTGACTTTGCTTTGACTGAGCGCCGTGAATTAGCTGCTTTTCACGACTTAGAGGCTTCTTAAGCGCTGAAGAAATCTCGAGATTACGATATATGAGGTACTGATTATGCAAGGAATATGTTCCGAATACTTATGTGACTTAGTTTTCACAAACCTTGTAACGCTTTTACCACATTATTAATCGATGGAGTGCCAACATGTGTTCAGAAATCCGATAAATTCCAGGTGAATTTGGCGACACATAGATACTCTTAACTTCCATGCAACACGTGTTCACAGGATCAATCTAGATCAGATCTTCATAAGAAATTTCTAAACCTTGGACGAAGACTTCTATCGAACAAATACAGCCTCGGCAAAAACGACAAACGATCTTTAAAACAGCCTCTTTTACTGTGTCTCACACTGCATTTACATGTACTCAGATAAAGAAAAACAATGGTAGGTTTGAAAATGAAGTTGGATGCGACGACTACAGTACTCAAAAATGTCGCCCTTAGCTTAAACATTTGTAAGCTTACATGTATGCATAAGGCAGGGCTAGGATAGGGAACCATACGGTAGAATATGGTAACAACAGTTTTCAAAGGCGAGTCGTTATTCTCTCATGCATAAACACGACAGCGTCCGTTAAATCAATGGATGATCTCTCTCAACGTGTTGCACATGATTCAAGAATGAAATATCAATTTCCTTTCAGCGCCGGGAATCGAATCCGTGGGGCGTAGCAGAGGAGGGAAAGGCATTACCAATCTACCATCGTCGATCCTTAGCCATGGAAACCCAGGAAGCCTATCTCAACCGGTGACACTGTTTCAAATGGACTGTCAACCTTTTCCGACAAACGTGGAGGTGAAAGGTGCTTGCGTTAACAATCAGTCACTCAGTGAGCTCTCCTCTCTAGTAATTATCTTTCATAATTATAACGATATCCTATCTCTCAACCACCGGGATCTGATCTCGCACCGAAACTCACCAAACAACCTGGCTACGTCTGCAAATTTTGGGAGATTTGCTTTTGCAGATATGCTTTATACGCACGTCTGTATATGTAGCGAAACCACTGTCACTCGTTACCTGAACATCTTCGAAGTTGGTGAAGAGCGAGCCACGTGATGAAGGAGGAGTCTTCTTTGAGTCGGCCATGTTGAATTGAGGCCTGGAAAGAAGACAACGAAACAAAAATAGCTAACCATCGTCTAATTCTATGAGCGTACGTATATACATGTATGTATGTATGTATGCATGTATCCATAACCATAACCACACTTTTTATTGAACCAATGAAACAGAAACGGTTTTGACATAGGCAATAGGATACAAACGAATAAATTGGAAACAAAGGGAGAGTCCTAAAAGGGCCTAAGCCCCCGCTAGCAAGAGTCACCCTAGAATAATCTTAGAAGTAAACCGTTATAAGATGGTGATCGGGATATTACTGTGGGTCTATGTTCGAATACACAATAATAACAGAAAGTTTAAAAAGAAACAAAACTTAACTAGTTAACTAAAGTACACGCGGAATGAACTCAAAATACCTGTGAACAGAGATATGCTTATAAGTGCATGTATGTATGTATGTATGTATGTATGTATGCATGGATGCATGTATGTGTGGATATCTATGTGCATTTGGGCATTTATAATAGCGACTTTATAGCGGTACAAAGGCGTAAAATATTCACAACAAACAGATGGTATGATATAAACCTGCACTGCACTGTTAATAGAACTGTGTAGTGGACGCATTTTTTGCCTACGTGTGCCTAAGAATATACAAGTGTGGATAATATTAACAATTCGTGGCCAAAATGAAGATTTAGAATGCTAAGGTTAATGCACCTTTAGGCGTAGATTAGCATTGAGATTCGATGGTAACCGAATGTTCTCCTATTGTATGAACAGGAGAATGTACAGCTGGCAAAATGGATACACATTCCGCAGAGGTTAATGGGTGTTGGAGGCGGTTATTTTATACGCAGATGCAATAAAGCCGATGCACTTCGTAGGCTTATATTTCGTCCTAATTGCCATAACTTTGCACGCGTTTCTTGACCCCCGGTCACTACTCATCTCAAGTTCTCCAACCGAGCCACACCCAACACTGCACCACGTCTATGGAACGATCTTGTTTACCGTAAATTTCGCATCCTCCACCATCGTTACCAATCACCCACCATCATCTGCCTTAGGCTCCTCTATCTATCACTTCTCGGACATTCCACTCAAAACTGAAGCCTCACCTGTTTAATAGTTCATACCCCGACTTATCTGATCTTCCAGCTTCCAGTTCTCGACCTAAACAACACCCACCTTAACAGCTACCCTGCCCCCTCTCACTCACAACTGGACTCGGACTTCCTTCGGACTACCCTTTGGGCAACCCCTCTTATTCGACGCAGCGATCGTAAATAAGCTGGTGCCTTGCACTTGGCTTTCGACTGGCGTTTGAGAAGTCTGGAGTTTACCTATACGATTACGTTGTTTTATCTGAGGAAGTCTTAATTGCATTGGCGATTGAAGATATAATACTACAATCCTACCTTAATTTACAACTCTGGTTTTCGATTACCTCTATCCATTTTCCTACTAGCTGCAAGCATCTCATACACGATGAGGAAATCTTACAGAGTGTGGCATGAACCCTCACGACAATCATTCACCTGGTTACAAGGGCCAGTGTTATTCTAACTGTTCGACTGTCTGTTTCAGACCCTTTTCCCCTACGCTATGGTTCGTACAGCCATTGATCTCGTTACATTGGACAGTCTCCTAAACAGTGATCCCATCCAAATTAAATTGAACCGGAACGCCGGCTTCAGGCGCCATGTTAGTCTAGGAATTTTTACTGGAACGGCGTTCTGATCGTCAAAAAAAGAACCGGAACGCCGTTCAGACGCGTTCCGGTTACAACCGATCCCTGGTCCTAAATGGTTTCAGACCCTACCCCTAAGTTTGTATATTCACCGACGCCGAACCTCTTCTTTGGCTCTTGTATATATAATTAGTCATCCAGTTCAGCCTTGTCACTCGCGGTTTCCTCTTGAATTTCGGTTTCTCTTTTCTTCCATCGGCGAAAGCCCTGAACTTCGCTACGTTGCCTTTGGTCATTCTCTGCATTCTCTGTCAAGACATCGCTTCCTTTATTTTCTGTCGATCTCTGTAAGGGAGCTTGCTCAAAAACCCACAAATCGCCCACGTTAGACAAAAATTCAGTGTACACTTGATTAATTTAATTTCTCACCACCCTGTAACCGTGTTGCGGCTTATCAACCTGATCTTTATTAAACGAATATGTATTAGTATGGTTCTAGGACGATTGGTCATACGGACGATTGGTCATAGGACGATTGGTCATAGGACGATTGGTCATAGGGCCTACCGGTCATAGGTCCTATCGGCAATGGGACTATCGAAGGCTATCGAAGGCTAAAACAAAGAAGTTTTTAAAACATGAAAACTATTTACTGGATCATTTTACTGTGAAATACGTAATACAAAATACGAACAATACGTAAAAGTCTAGAACGTCAACAGATTTTTCACTACTTGAATGAAACATGAGACAAGGCACGCAGATATGTGAGAATGTCGGTTTTCCCGTATGTTCCCACTGCCCGCATGACACGATCTTTCGTGAGTTGAAGCCTGCATGTAATTATCTTAATAAGTTTCTTGATTGGCACTGATTGTATTTGTCTGAAAACGATCAATGTCCCTAATTGATGCCTTTCATACTTGAGTTACATACGGGTAAAACGTGTACTATTTTGACCAAACGTTAAGTTCTTTGAAGTGAGTTGATCCCTGTAAGTATTACCCTAATAAGTGTCTTGATTGGCACTGATTGTATTTGTCTAAAAACGATGTATGCCCCGGTGCGTTAAGCTTAAAACTAAGAATGTCCATAACTAACGACTACAACGAATTATGTCGGTTTATTAGCGCATATGACCAATATGACCAATCGTCCGTATGACCAATCAACCGTATGACCAATCGTCCTATGACTAATCGTCCTATGACCAATCGTCCGTATGACCAATCGTCCTATGACCAATCGTCCGGATACCATTAGTATTCTGTCTATGCATATTTCTGCCTCTAACAATCAATCAATCAATCAATCAATCAATCAAATCAAACAATCAATCAATCAATCAATCACTCAATCACTCTATCTATCTACATTATCTATCTATCTGTCTATCTGTCTATATCTATCTATCTACCTGTATGTCTGTCTGTCTAATCTATCTAACTCAATCACTCAATCACTCTATCTATCTACATTATCTATCTATCTGTCTATCTGTATATATCTATCCATCTATCTATCTATCTAAATCTTCTCCTCCCTCCCTTTCTCCCTCCCTCCTTCTCTGCCTCCATCCGTCCCTCCGTCCCTCTCTCCCTCTCTCTGTGTCTCACTCTGTCTCTCTGTCTCTCTTACTCTTACTCTCGTTCTCTCTGTCTCTCTTTCTCTGCTCCCTGTCTGTCTGTCTCTTAGTCAGTCAGTCAGTCAGTCAGCCAGTCTGTCTCTTTCTTTCTACCATCCTCAGTCTGTATGTATCCCCGTTCTTCTCCTTCCAGGCTTCCACATATCCTAAACCAGCTCCTTAACCTCAATCCCATGTTGTTGAATCCGGATTCTCTCGACAGGTGACGCCACATTCCCCGCAACGGCGCATGCAACGTGCTAAGCCTCGACGGCCGCTGAGCTTCCGCGCCGAGCCAGCAGCGGCGCTTGATCGATGGCGAGCAGAGAGGGAGACACAATCACACGGCCAGCCGCGGAACGAGACCAACAGGCCTCGACGGACGGACGGTCGGACGGGCTGATGAGGGATTCCTCGGTCGTAGGCGACCTTCTGCAAGCGACGATTTATCAGCGGCTCGAGCGCTTTTAGCCGTTGACTCGGAGCAGAACAGACAACGACCTACGACGTCGATTAGTTTTTAATGGGCAACGCCAGATTTCTAATCATTGTAGGGAGATATGATCACGACCCAGATAAAACACGCTACGAGAACGCGTGTTTATAATTTTATTATATTCGTGTTTTATTAATTCAAACTGACAAACCGCAGGAAGATTATGTGATATAGTAGTAACACAATGATAACAAGTTTAACTGGAGTTGAATTTAACTTTGGGCATCCTGCTAGGCGCCCATCTGTCCTACTCAGTGGCGGCTCTACAGAGTGCCCCACCAACTGAGTAATGCCCCCCCCAGTTGTCCCCCCAAATTTTAGTCCAATATATTATGAACTCTTGTATTATTTAATTTTGATATTTTCAAAGTATAACTTACTTGCTTAAACATGATGCATAGATGAAATCTGATATTATTATTATTGAAATGGGTTGAAGCACAGAGTGAATTATATCCAGATGAACGTGTTATGCAACTTAAATGGCTCAAGGATACTAAATGGGTGTGTCTTGTAGTTAAAAGCACTCTGTACTATCCAAACAGTGTTTTCGTAAAATGCCCAGGCGCTTTTCGGGCACTGCTGCAGATACAGCTATGGGGTATCGTTCTGAAGTGTACCACAGACTGCATTTAGGCAATTTATATATCATCCAGTTATTATATAATTCCGAACAAAATGGACAATTCTCAGACCATTTGCTTACTGGTAGGATTGGTATACAATCTTTAACACCAAAACACAAGTCTTTCTTATTATTATGATTATAATGAGTCCTTTGCACTATAATTGTATAGCAGACTTCAGCCATGAAATTCCCCATGCAAGTTAGGTTTTAGTTACAGCAACGTTCAGATTCATTTGCAACCAATAATTAGTGTCTATATACTTGTGGCTACAATGTTAGACCTGCCTTGCTTTCTGGAACCATATAAACTTGCTTGTCATGAAATAAAAAGACTGCTGCAGACATATATAGGCGGTTTAAACGGCGCCATTGTAATTATTGTGGAAACGATGCTAATTTTGTAAACCCTTCCCCCCACTTTCTAGACCAAAGTTAGGCATCTCCTGGGATTCACGTCATGGCATTCTGGCAACATCAGGCTGTGATGACTTGTCCCAGGTTCAATGTTTTGCCTCTGCTAAACGAATTTTTATAGGCGCCCATTCTGGCGAATATTGATTTATAACTGTGCAGCCAATTTTTCCTATTTAACAATGATTGGCCACAAAGATGTGCATTCAGCAAATGGCTGTTCTGGCCATTTGTATTTGCAATGCTATTTGATATATCTATTGCTTTTGGTCGTTCGAATAAATTCATTGACTTTAGATGGACCACATTAATTCTTTATTTCCGCGTTCGTAAAAGCCAAAGAGATTTATGTACAACAGGTTCCTGCTTTCATTACGAATAGGCTACCTTGTGTTTCAATATGAAGCTGTATTGCTAACGCAATTCGGTTTGTGATGATAAAATCATATCATCATCAGCATAGTTGTCGTCATATTATCATGATCGTCGTCGTTATTGTCAACATAGCATCCACACCATCACCATCGTTGTCGTCATCATCATTAATCGTCTTCATATTTTGATCTTCTTCATCATCAGCGCATCATGATTGATAAGAAGAAAACAAATATCCGTAGTCATATTATTCAAATAGCAAGCAGTTGCAAGTTAGCCTACTTGCTATACGTTACAAGATACTAGTTTTAATATTAATTTAATTTAATTTAACATTTAATTTAATTTAATTTAATATTTAGTATTATTGTGCACCGCTTTCTGATCTTTGTAAGGCGGTAACTATGATAGCGAATGTAAAATTTATACGTTGTAATATAGCGGCCGTATGTCCTCGATCATGCTAATTTTTCAATGAATTGATTGGGAGAGATCCTTCACCACGGCTGCCTGTTTAAATGTGTGCGATACCATTAAAGGTCCCCATGTACGGACCGTGCTAGCCCGAGATTTAAATCTCTTAAATAAGTCAGCATCGGGAAGCGAACCGTCATCCGCACGCTCTCTAACACAGAGGAGCATGGGGAGCAGCCTACGCTCTGACCAATGTAGCTAACTGGGCCAGTAGTGCGCTTTGATAATTGACGACGTTTTCATTATGTGGCGTCAATTGGAACGGACGACAGTAACAGGTTCGAGCGGCAATAAAATGGGAATAGCAATAATAGATTATGTTTAGAGAAGACGATTGTATACGCAGTGCATATGCGGTGAAGTCGCTTCTTAGTCATTCTGCTCTCATGCTCTGACATAGTAATATTGATTACTTGGATACCATGGACGTCGTCCAATGCGTTTTCTTTTCAATTCTCACTCGCCAAACTGTGACAGGATGTAGGTCATCTTGCTCTCCATATCTGTCTTCATATTGTCTTTCTGTTTCTAAATATCAATTTGTTCTCCTTTCTGACTTTCTGTTTTCTCTCCTTTTCTCTCTCTATCCGTCAGTCAGTCAGTCAGTCAGTCAGTCAGTCAGTCAGTCAGTCAGTCAGGTTTCTTCTTCTTCGTCTTCTTCTTCTTCCCCTCGTCCTCCTCTTCCCTCTCCTTCTCCTTCACATGTTTATCAGAACAATCTATAGGCCTATAATTAATACAGCCTTGTATGCGTATAGGCAGTCAATGTCGATACATACGACTGAAATCTTACTAATTTAATCCTTGACAATCAAAGTCAAGTTCCAATATCAAGATCCGCTAAGCTGCACAGAATTTCAAATTCGTTAATATAATTATCGTCATAAAATTGACGTAACTACAGTTTGACAAATGTCATGATTATGTAATTTGCGACATGACCTTTTTCTATGCTCGATTTCAAAAGCAGTTGAAAATCGTCCTATTCGATCGAGGTCTTTGTGTAATCAGGTCGGGATAACCACTTATGAATTTTCATGAAGAGGTTCGATACAATAAGCATTTACAGTACAATTGTTAGCAGCAACAGGTGAATTATACTTCCACACGAAATACATCACATTCTGCGAGTATTGGTTTTTAGCTAAATAACAGAACTGATAAGCTACAGAATCTGGCGTCTCCAAGGTCTGGAAAAAGGACGAGGACTACGCTAATCGTAAGTCTTATTTGTTGTTACACTCGATACAATCTGCAGACAATATCCCTAAGCCAGATTCGATCCAAAGCGTTGTAGGTTAGAGTAAGGTCAACGTAGAAATGGAAAAAGATAGAATTGCAAAAAGCATAAGATCGTAAACTACACATCTCTAGAGGGAACACTCCTAAGCTAATAATAAAGATGAACAGATGCCCGGCGTCTGATAGACAAGTAGGAGTCAATGGTCCGTTGCAACATTGTAGCGTGATAGAGATTAGACAAAACAATACGAGCCGAAGCTTATCTGGTCAACTGTCATTGTAAAAAAAGATCTGAGAGCTTTCACATCAACAATCGATTTTGGAACTCGCTGTTAGGTCGTTCATGCTAGAACGACTGATATTAGAAAAGTCTAATATCTAAGCTTTGTAAAATGTAAGCAGATAGGTAGGTAAGTAGTAGGGTGGATGGTTGGTAGGATGGATGGATGGATGGATGGATGGATGGTTGGATGGATGGTTGGATGGACGGACGGACGGACGGACGGACGGACGGACGGACGGACAGACAGACAGACAGACAGATAGATAGATAGATAGATAGATAGATAGATAGATAGATAGATAGATAGATAGATAGATAGATAGATAGATAGATAGATAGATAGATAGATAGATAGATAGATAGATAGATAGATAGATTAGATAGATAGATAGATAGATAGATAGAAAATTTCTTTTTCAACTGTGCTATACGGGTGTCCAATTACAATTAAAGTAGACCTATAATAAAGCAAATTTTGCATATATTAGGCCTATATTACACATATTGCATTGTACATTGACATTGCACATATTTTGTATCATGTCAAAAAGCGGCTTGAATACTCAAAATGTGTTTTGGCAACAAAAATATCGCTAGTTTTTAAAACTAACTTGATAAACTCTTGAGAATATATTATGAATTGAATACACATTGGGTTTAGCAAACAAAAAATATGGCTAGTTTATTAACTAATTTGCGTGCTTAGGCTAATTTATGAATATCTGTGTATAAAGCTAATTCACCAGCTTAATTTCTTGCTTTATTACCTGCTTGTGCATTGAATACGGCTAAAAAGATCACTAACTTACTTGCCGACTTGTTTAAAACACTTACGTCATCGTGGAGACCTACTTTCGGTGTTTTCCGGTTGCAAAGCGGGCGAAGACCAAATGAGTGTATTATGGATCGGCGATTCACCTTGAATACGAATTGCGAGAACGGGATGTGACTGATCAAGGGCAGAATTTATCGCTTCCTCACAACGTGACCCCGCATGCAGTTCAACGCAGAAACAGTTTAACGGTGCCTTAGAAATAAAACACTATGCACCCGGAGTGAACGATAAAAAGTGTTCTTACTTCACTTGTTATTTCAGGTCACCTATACATTCAGAGATATATGGGTATACAGTAGGCTGGACCGATTAATCGTTCCGTAATCGGTTCGGGCGAGATTTTACACTAATCGGTATTAATCGGAATCGGTTCATCCCAGAACTGGCGATCCAAATACCAAAAAAGTAATAGTTTTGACCAAAAACAATTTCTTCTTTCATTAATAAAAAAATAGTAACATGTTTTTGTCGACCTCCATCGGTAATCTTTAATCCTTACCATTGAAAGACCGTGTAAAATGATGAAATAGTTCAGTGAATAAACTCTCGTTTGAATTACATCGCTTGGTTTAGCTTTACTTGTTACATCTTTGCAAATGAAATATTGCTGTATTTGCTGATTAATCGGATCGATTCCGGATTCGGCCGGAAAGCAGATCAAATATCCGGTTACTATCCGGAATCGGAAAACGGCAAAATGCCAATCGGCCATTCCCTAGTATGCAGTAACAGTAAGGCTTTCGGCGAAATGCAGGTGATATCCCCTCTACGCGCTGTTGCCAAAGGAAAGCCTTAGTCAAGAAACAACTTTTGACTGTCGTAATCTACACGCTGGCCTAAGAAAGGTTTTATTTACGAATACGAGTGGGGCGCTCGCCTTGCTGTAACGCTTCATGAGAAGTAAAATGTGAGATCTGGGCTGAAAAGGAGACACCGAATTATTACTTCCTGCAGTTTTCTATGCAGTTAGGGGCCCGAAAGCCAAGGGGCCAAAGGTGCCGATGCTCACACAAGTTTTGGCTGTGTGACACCGAGTCAGGAACATGCTCACACAACTTTTGGAGACATTACTACTATTAAAAAATACAGTGATTTATACTATGATATCGGATATAATGTATAATTTTATCCACCTGAGGCATGTACTTGGCTGAGGTTGGCTCATACAACTTTTGAACACTTCCAGGACCACTGTGTGCAGTGTTCGTTGGCTTTCTGAATTCCTCTCCTTTTGATCTCCGTTATATGCCACAAGGTGGCAATTATTTTTCTGCGGACGCATCGTTCGCCTTTATAAGCCTGACAAAGATTCAATTTCGTTTCAAAATTGCTTTCGATTTATAAGCACTCGACGACGGACTGCGACGATCTGGTTCATACGACGTCCGTTTCCTCCGTGATTCGCAGCCAATTCTCCAAGTCATAAGCGTCGCTGAATAAGATCCACGAAGCAGAACCGAATTACGACATTAATCTCCGATGCATCTTTTTAAATGTACGGACCGGTCGACGCCGGAACAACAGATGGAATACAATTGTGTAGCAGCAACAATAGCAGCGGCGGCGGCGGCGGCGTAGCACTAAGCCCCGTCGGGAGCTCCCTTCTGAAGTAATGGAATCGGGTTTAAGTACTGGTTTCTGAACACAACACTCGATATGTTCAACGCACTTAACGGTGCATGTGTGTTCAGAAGGCCAGCAGAAACTGAATGGACGATAAACAACTGGTCTCTGATGTCTGTGGATGCCTTTGGTTGTAGTAAACTCATCAGACACATGTTAGAGCAACATCTGAGGCATGTAGTACACGCCTTGGAATGGACTTACAGCCTACACCCACTATACATGTAGGGACTCAATCAATGATCGTAATATACGAGTCTTCTATGGCGCCTTAGCACCTTATAGAAACGATTTTCGGTCATATATTTCTGTAATTATTTATTGTAATTGTAATTGTGAATACGACAATTTATTTATATAGCAAGGTAACAAGCTACTTCTAGGATGCTGTACAAGACTGTTTACAGTTAGCGCAAATTCTAGTGATCTGGATTATGGAGAAAGTGCAGTTTAACTGTTTTTGAAAGCAGAAGAGATTTTGGTTTCCTATTTATTTATTCCTATTTATTGGTTACATCCTTACAATAGAGACAAGATAACATGACCTAAACTTTATTCCTCGAACCATTTATACGAACCTGTGTTAATCGGAGCCCATGGACATCCTTAGAATTGTTTTGTCCCGAAATAATATTAACATTAATCCAACATATTCTCGACGCCATACATAAATAATAATCCAGATATAATACATATTTACATAATGCATGTATACATATATTCATACATACATACTTTCATTCATACATACAATGTCACACATACATATATTCGAGATATGTATACATAGGCTTTCAATAATACATGATACTGATATAAATATAAACATGAATACAATCATAGTACTTGCTAGTATACCTACCGATTCATCATACATACATTGTATTATATTATTATTATAATTATTCCTAGCTCTGATCTCGGAATGTATGAATCCCAAAGGTTCGCCATTAACCTCAAAGCCAACGTCTACGGAACATTGTCAACATGAGCAGTTAAAATGCCAACGAGACAGCCTTCAAGCTCCTATATAATAGTCGCCGCAATGTCAGAGACGGAACCTTATTAGAAGACGTTCGTCCGTCAAAAACCCTTTGATGCTCGAACGCAAGCGACGCCAAATGACAAGGATTTCCGGCAGCCACCTTGATAGCGGACAGAATATTACTCGCACATGAAACTGTGTCTGTTTTAGGCTGCTGTCCTCCGTCATGTCAGACTGACGGCCCAATCTCACCTATTAAACATTTTGTGATGCCAAACTGCTAACACGGTAAACACCGTGATGTCAGATTACAGAACCATCGAGAACTTGTAATCAGATACTTCTGATGGATACATAATTCAACATCAATCATTGTCTATCTACACGTCACTTAATATATTTTTTATATCAGTATCATGCATTATTGAAAGCCTATACATGTCTCGAATGTACATGTATGTATGTATGCATGTATGCAATTTAGTCAAACCTTACAAATTAAGAAGACCCTATGTTATAGGGTGACTAGTGACTCCTCTGGGTCGTCATCGCATGGAACACACAAACGACTTTGTTCGCAAATATCTTCTGATTAGGGACAAACTCTGCAACGGTTCTGACGGTAGCCGGAACACGTGACTTTCATTTCCGGTATATCCGTTTGATGGCGTTCTAAACCAATTGCTGGAGTAAAAGAACTCGGCGAAAAGGGAAATGGTGGAAACGATATATGCACATATGTGTATATATGTATACATATATACATGCACAATGCATACATACATACATACATACATACATACATACATACATACATACATACATACATACATACATACATACATACATACATACATACATACATACATACATACATACATACATACAAACAAAAGGTTTCGTGCCAGCCATATATCGATATCCTGTTCGTTCCTAAACGTTCAACAGATCATTACATACCGAGAGCAGATTATGTAAGATGAAACATTTGCTCGTCTTGGCAAACAGAGATGGCCAGCCACAGCTGACGTAATGCTGTATAGCAATCCATTGTTTTCCACCGAAATCAATTCTTTTGTAGTGTGGTGATCCATATTGTATTTCTCACGACAACAAGCCTCTAGTATTTCAACTCCATTTCATTTTACACGCAGATTATTAAATAGTGCAAGATACTTGTACTCTACATAGGCTTTCATAAATACACGAGGAAGAGATGAAGAGCAGCCCGTTAAGCTAGCCCTGAGGCATCCATGGATATGAAGTGTTAGCGACTTCTTTTTCTTAGCCTCGGCATATGAGGGCGGGTGGCCAGTCTTCTCCTTCGCCGTCTCATCTTCCCACTGACAATCTTTGTTCCGTGTTAGTACTGATAATAGCCGAGTTGGTTAGGGGGTGCAGGTGGAACAGAAATCTCAAACAAAATGTTTGTATTGGCGGAAATTTGAACCCCCGACCTCTAGACTAACAATGCAGCAACTAACCCCAATACTATCGAGCACACCCATTATAAATATATTTGTAGTCTTTATAAATCGCCCTACATATGTGTATACATAATTACTGTTCACACCATGTAGGCTAGCGCCAAATCTCGAGGGTACGTACCATACGTATTCTATTATTCGAAAGGTACGTAGGATATTAACGTAGGCCTACCCTATTTTAGGGTACGTAAACAATACAAAAATAATACAAAAATACGTTAACCACGTAATGGTCAGATTATACGTAGGCTATGGGTCGCCGAGTAAACCATAAATAAACTTTTCTGATACGTACCATACGCGTATTCTATTTTTTGAAAGGTACGTACGTATTTTAACGTATTCTATTTTAGTACGCGTACCCTTGAGCTCTGTATAGCGCAGAGATCGCCTCTGAGTAGATATATCTTGGAGTCGCGCTATATAAATGTTCAGTTACATTACACTGCATTAAACGTATACGTAGGATGATAGTTTAGGTTACGCCTGACAGAGAATGAATGAATGAAGAAGGCGTCGTGTATTTCTGTGTGTAGACGAATGAGTGATGAATGGAGGAATGTAAAAGACAAACGAAGAAGGAAAAGACCGACCACACACGAACAAACTATGCAGATGGTGGCTAACGATGAAGTGGATCTTATGTGTACGGCTTCCACTCATTAATCGTCCTATTCCACCTCCTCCTCTTCCTCCTCCTCCTCCTCCTCCTCTTCGTCCTCCTCTTTGTCCTCCTCCTCCTCCTCTTCTTCCTTCTTTCTTCCTCCTTTTGATCCACTTCCTCATCTTCTTCCTCTTCTTTTTCCTCCTCCTCCTACTCCTCCTCCTCTTCGTCCTCTTCTTCTTCTCCTCCTCCTCTTGCTCTTCCTCCTGCTTCTCCTCATCCTCGTCCTCTTCCTCCTCCTCTTCCTCCTCCTCCTCTTCGTCCTCCTCTTTGTCCTCCTCCTCGTCCTCCTCCTCTTTCTTTTCTCACTCTTCCATCGTGTTTCTTCTGGTTCAGTTGTTCGCATAGCCTCCTTTCTGCTTCTTACTCTTCCGCAATATCTTTCTTCTCTACATCTTCTACCTCTTCCTCACCTTCTTCATTGTTGACATCTTCATCCTCCTCCTCCGTCTACTCCTCCTTCTCTCTGTCTGCTCTGTCTGTCTGTCTTCTCTTCTCTGTCTGTCTGTCTGGCTCTCTGTCTCTCTGTCTCTCTCTGTCTGTCTGGCTCTCTGTCTGTCTGTCACTGTTCTGTCTGTCTGTCTTTCTGTCTCTTTCTCTGTATGTCTTCTGTCTCTGTCTGTCTCTGTCTGTCTGTCTGTCTTGTCCTCCGTCTGTCTCTTCCTCTCTTTCTCTCTCCCTCTCTTCTCTCTCTCTCTCTCTCCTTCACTCTCCTCTCTCTCTCTCTCTCTCTCCTCTCTCTCTCTCTCCTCCTCCTCTCTCCTCATCTCTCTTCCTCCTCCTCTCCTCCTCCGTCTACTCCTCCTTCTTTTCTCTTTCTCCTTCCTCCCTGTCGTCCTTTCCTCCGCGTCCTTCCTCTCTCCCTCCCCATTAGGGTCTCCTCCTTCACCTTCTACTCATCTTCTCTTCTATGTCTCTGTCTTTTTCATCATCCTCTTATTGTCCTCTTGTCCTCTTCTTCCTTTTCTCCTTCTTCCTTTCCTTCTCTTACTGAAGCCAATCCTCTTCTGTCCTCTTATCTCATCCTCTTCCTCCTCTTCATCATCATGTTTCCTCTTCTCATTCACTGGCCTGTTTTTGCCTCCTCCTCGTCTTCTTCCTCCTCCTCCTTCTCCCTCTTCCTCCTCCTTCTTCCTTCCTACTAAGGTTTCTCCTATAATAGACCCCTTTCTTCGTTCTCTTCTCTTCATTGTCCTGTTTTTTACCCGTAGTTCTCCTCCTCCTTTTCTTACTTCTTCTTCTTACTCCTCTTGTTCTTCCACTTCTGTTTCATTGTCCTCGTTTTCTTCCACCTTCTTCCCTCCTCCTAACGTTCCACCTATTCCTACTCTTCTTGATCTCTTCCCTCTTCCCCTTCCTCCTTCATTGTCCTGCTTTTTACTCCTAGTCCACCTCACCCCACTCCTTTTCCTCCCCTTCGTGATCCTCGCATTCTTCGTCTCCGTCGCCCTAGTCTTTGTATTCATCCGCCGTTGTATTCATCCGCCGTTGCCACGGAGCGTCTTCAGCCGGGCGCTGGGTCGGCCCAACGTCGGCCGTCGTCCGTCCGCCCGCTCGGCCGTTGATCGCAAAGGTAAACAAAGCCAAGACGGAGACGAGTTACAAAGCCGGACGCATACCAACCAACCGAAGACAAACTACACTAGCCAAATATATATATTAACACACGTCGTCTATGTACATAGCGGATATCTATCACATGCACACAACTCACAACATATGTATATATTATATAATATTATATTATCGCTAGACGGTCGTATGATACCTATGTATTCAATATGTATGCATTTGCAACAATGTAAATAGATTATATGGACCTCAATGATTCATTATTTCATGTTTATAGGGGCATGTACATAGGATTCTTCTTCCGTACACTCTGACAAGGAAACTCTAGAAATCTCTCGAAATCTCTAGAATATGGAATATAGAATTTTGAATCGCTAGAAATCGCTAGAATCTAAACATCTCCAGAATCTCTAGAAAAAGGGCTACTTCAATAATTAATAGAAATTATGTTAAAGTTTCATCCGAACTCAGTAATGAATATTGTAGATCGAGTTTAATCCAAACACTAAGAAATTTAATTCAATTATTACAGATTTAATTTTCTGTATTCTGACTGCTGAGGCTTTAGGCCTAAAGATGACGTTTTGCTCCATATAGGCCTAACCTACATTTTGTTTTTTCGCAGAAACGACGGCACTGTTTTATCAACAACAACATCATCATTATTATTTTACCAGAAGTAGGAATAATCCACTAGGTGATGAAAAACTTGACCAGAGACAGAAAAATAAGCATCTGGAACGGTTATAATAATAATAATAATAATAATAATAATAATAATAATAATAATAATAATAATAATAATAATAATAATAATAATAATAATAATAATAATAATAATAATAATAATAATAATAATAATAATAATAATAATAATATTATTATTATTATTATTATTATTATTATCATTATTATTATTATTATTATTAATTATCATTTATTGCTAGGCTTATTATTATCATTGGTTTTATTATTATCATTGAATTTATTATAAGGTCTATTATTGTTTTATTAATCAGAACCGTGCATCGCGTTAATTTATGAATCCACCTCAAATGCGTAAAAGCAGGAAGCGGATAAACGCGAGCGGAATGAAATAAGAGAAAGAGAAAATATATGACTTATAGAAAGAGGAAGGTGCTGACAATGAATGCATACAGACAAGCACACAACCACTCACACACTCACAGACACACTCACAAACACACACAAACACACACAAACACACACAAACACACACACACGCACACATACACGCATACAGACACACATACAGCCACTCATACACTCACAAAGACAAAAACACACACAGACACACACACACACACATATGAGGAGTAAATCTGTTTGCAGTATGTGGTATACTTCTCTGTATGCACGACTCCGTCAACAGGGCAAGTGCGCGCAGTTGATGGTCGTGAATGAACAATTCGACGCACTCTGATGTAACAGGGACTTAGGATTTCAAGGCTGAAGTTGAAGAAGACAACAGATGCTGGCGCTCTATAGGAAACTATATATAGATAGGGGAGAGAGGGAGGAGGGAGGGAAACGGAAAAATGGAGAGAAGAGAGAGAAGGGAGAAAGAGGGAGGAAGACCTAGAAGGGAGGGAGCTAGAGAGAGAGAGAGAGGAGAGAGAGAGAGAGAGAGAGAGAGAAGAGAGAGAGGGAGAGAGAGAGAGAGAGAGAGAGAGAGAGAGAGAGAGAGAGAGAGAGAGAGAGAGAGAGAGAGAGAGAGAGAGAGAGAGAGAGAGAGAAAGACAGAGAGAGAGAGAGACAGAGAAATAGAGGGAGAGAGAAAGAGAGAGAGAGAGAGAGAGAGAGAGAGAGAGAGAGAGAGAGAGAGAGAGAGAGAGAGAGAGAGAGAGAGAGAGAGAGAGAGAGAGAGAGAGAGAGAGAGAGAGAGAGAGAGAGAGAGAGAGAGAGAGAGAGAGAGAGAGAGAGAGAGAGACAGAGAGAGAGAGAGAGAGAGAGACAGAGAAAGAACGATAGAGAGAGAGAGAAAGAGAAATGGAGAGGGAAAGAACAGAGAAAGACAGAGACAGAGAGAGACAGAGACAGAGAGACAGAGAAAGGCAGATGAGAGCTCTATAAGAAACCCGATCAGAAATCGCTGACGTAATCGCTGTTTCTGATTCGTATCTTTGTCCCGTTGGAAGAAGCCGTATAATAGTCGCAAGTTGTGCGCCCACACGAAGTCACACAAGACCAACCAAACAAACAGGTTAACAGAGACATCAACACAGAAATATAGAGGGATCACCTGACTCAAACACACGCCCAAGCACACACAAACCGAAATACAGAGAAACTGACGTAAACAGTTAAATATATAGATTAACAGAGAAACTGAAACATACTTAAACTCACACATACATAAACACACGCGCACACACAATCACTCACTAAATACACACACACAGTCACACACACACCTACACGGTTCTAGGACGTAAATCGTCAACGTCCAGCGGAAAGTTACCAAAATTTAGGGATCAATTAATAGAAGAGGTTAAAGATTCTATTTATTTTTTGGTAATTTATCGGTTGTTGACCCTTCCATCTGGAATGATTAGCTCCGCTCTTTGCCATCCAACAGGATTTCTGAAAAGTCCTCAAGTCTTGTTTCTTTAGTCGTGGCTGAAATTGGAGCGCTGAAAATAGTAGTTTGGTGAAAGTAGAATTTGGAAATGCTCTGAATGAATGAATGAACGAAATACACATACGTCTGTAAAGACTGTGTAGTAACCATTTCCTGTGCATGGGCGTCTTGATAGTGCATGCGCAACGTTAAGGGGAACAACACAAAGTATTTTCTCAACGAAATTGACGTTATCATTTTCTTGAGAATAGACCTTGTTAGGTTAGGCTGCAGGCGAGGGCATGGGGCAAACGCCATTCTGAACAGTAACCCTGAGAAACAGGTTAAAGGGGTCAGACGCTCAGCCCCGTCGCCAGTGATTGCTATGGTAACCGAATAAGCGCCTTGGTAAATAGGCTAAACAGGTTTCATCATTGTATAATCTACTCTGATACAGAGCCACACCGACAGGCTACATACACACTTGCTTCACAATGTTTTAATTGTTACGTTTTTAGTGTTAGTATTCGGCCATGAGAAAGATGAGTATTGCCATTCGTCCGAATACTTTAAAAAGCTGGTATTCGGTACATCACTAAAACATGAATAACTAGAAAATACATAAGAGCCTAATAAATACATAGATACATATATGCACACACGTAATACAGCCGTACATAATTATAAGCAAACAAGCACAATAATATATAAAAACTATAATGCATGTATATGCATGATGAACATACAAATACATAAATAGGAAATACTTGACGCATACACACATGCTTAAATACACACAACCAGCGCTCGTGAATAGGCTGGTGCCCTGCGCTTGGTTTCGAGTGGCTCTTTAGATGCTTGGAGGTTATGATTACGATTAAGATTACAATCATACATACATACATGCATAAATACGTCCATTCATAATGCATACGTACATACCTACGTGCATAAATATAATTATGTGCATACATACTGCAGGTGATGATGGCTAGTGTGCGTAGTCTTACCTAGTGTCACTGCTCGGGGAATGTAGACCAGGTCCGACCCTGGCTGACACACAGCATCCGTCCATCTAGTCAACTTCAGATAACCACTGAAACTCAACTCGGGTTAAGTCAGTCACGAAAGACACCAAACAGACCCTGGGCTCATGAGCGAAGACGTTCACTGGTGTGGCTCAACCCAGGAGCTATTGCACAGCCACCCAAAGGTCCATACAACGTAAGGCAAGCACCGACCCGTCTCCTATAAAACTTGTCTTCTTTTATCGCTCAGAACAATTCGTCTCTTCATTTTGAAGAATCAGTTAATTCAGTCGGTCAGTTCAATACGCGTGCTCGGCCGGAAAGATCTGCAATTCTTCACGTAACAATTAATCGACTTAATCTCTGATTCATCCGCTACCATTCCGGCGTCTATAAGGCTCAGTTCTGTTGCGACTCAAACATGAAAGAACCTTTATGTTCGCCGCGCTGTCTTTCCAACTCGGATCGTGTCATCCGCCACAACGTTCGTCGCGTCATATCGCAGACGCATCCAGTCTCTATAACACAGCAGGGAGGACAACCACTGTGACCTGCGCACACGCACTGCACATACATACATACATCGCCCCTACAACAGTTACTACGCGAACGACGCGCACATTATAATACAGCTGGAGAGGTCCGTAAGGGATGGATAGCTATGGAACCGGTTAAAGGGTAGAGTTGTGTAACCATCTGTGGTTGCACGCTAAAGACGTTAAGGAGACGAGGAGGCTCAGTGATGAGTAGGGCACCAGCGTGCGAGTGTAAAGAAAGATATAAATCAAGAACGATGAGGTATAGACAGTGGCGTAAATCATGGGGGGGGGACAGAGGGGACTGTCCCTCCCAAAGTTTTGACTTAAGCCGTTCTGTCCCTCCCAAAAATCCGGCCCTCGTAGAGTATGCCCCCCAAGTTATGTATAGATTTTCGCCTCTGGGTATAGAGAGTAGAGACGCAAGTTAAATTTAATGATTTTATATTTAATTATTAGTATTTTACTTATATAGCCTATACATGAATATTCCTAAATATAATTATTTATATTTATATTTATATGGAACTGCGAGCAGATCAAGGAAGAGACTAAGCCCTTGTAGAAAAGATAGACAATTCGACGAATAGAATTCCATCGGAATGACATTTCCAGTTAACCTAAAATCCTAAATAAAAGAATTATTTCCCCATTGTCTCCTGGCTGATTTTTTGCAGCCGTCACCGATAAACAAGGCCGACTTATAACAGAAAAATGTCGATTATTTCAGTGAAAGCTCTCATCTTAAAAAGCGTTGACTGTTTCGTCTTGTTGAATCGTATACGGTTACGTATGAAAAGGCAGCCAATCGCATTAACGCTGCACATTAATTTTGTATTACATGTACGTACTGAGCCAAGTGCAATCTGTCGCAGTCTCGTAGGGCAGAATGAAAGAAGATGGCGGCCGTTGCTTGTTGTTCTCTGTTATTACGAGGGACGACTGTTACGTCGCGTTCTCTTTATCGTATAACGTTCTTTGTAAGATTAATGCAGCATAAAAGCAGAGGCTTTTGTCTGTTTGTATACGCACTGTGCATCTGTACGTACTATGCGACATTAAGTGTGTGTGTTTATGCATGCATTTATGATGTATGTATCATTTGTAGTATGTAATTGAACATTTGTATAGCGCCACTCGCAGATTCAGAGGCGCTCTCGACCCATGTCTAATATATGTATTGTATTTGAACACTTGTTATAGTATGTATGTATTCAGAGGCGCTCCCGACTACTGCGCGAACGCTGTCGGAGTTTCATGCCGAAGCGCATGAGCAATTGCGAGTGAAGGATGTATGGGTCCCTGAACGGCGACTTTGAGGTGGATCGAACCCGCAACCCTCCAGCTGTATGCACCGAACATACCCCTAAACCACATATATAAGATATAGTCTTCGGGCGTTTCCGAAACAGAGGAAGAGAAAGGCTGAGGAGCTCAAGACGCAATTCATGCGGAAGATGGTTAAAACTGGAGGGGCCGACATATGCAAAGCTTCTGGATTGAGCAGTTGCACCACGCATATGTATGTATGTATGTATGTATGTATGTATGTATGCATGCATGTATGTATGTATGTATGTATGTCTTTGATTATTGATTGATTGATGTGTTTGTATGTATGTATGTATGTATGTATGTATGTATGTATGTATGTTTGTATGTATGTATGTATGCACATAGATGTACGTTTGTACGTAATATGTGTATGTAAATGTGTATGTATATGTGTACCGTCTGCTCTTTTTCTACTCGTCAGACTGAACCTATCAGCGATTTTCTCTCTGGCCAGACAGACCGGATGTGTCGCTTCGATGTCCGTTACAGATCCTCGCAATTTCATCGCCAACCGGACTCTGGCTATTATCGAGGCGCATGCGCACACCGTCCTTCCGGTTTCCGAAACGATTATTAGCGACGGTGGTTGATTTAGGGTCCGACGAATATTATGGAAATTCTGGTCTGGGTATGACAGTAAAAACTGAACGCCACTCTGGCGACCGGAGAAGAAACTACTATGCATGGAGAGATGGATAGCATGGCGACTATGGCGGCTGTGGTGACTGCATGCGGGGCCAAACGCTAGGTGGCGTGTGTTGGGTTTGATTAAAGGCGTCTATGGAGATTGTTTTCCTTTGGTCGGACAACAGGACGACAAACACTTGCTGCACTGGAGGATGAGGAGGAGGAGGAGGAGGAAGAGGGGAGGAGGAGAAAAGGAAGAGGGGAGGAGGAGGAGGGCATAAGGAGAAAGGCACATGCTGGAAGAGGAGGAGGAGGAGGAGGAGGAAGAAGAAGAGGAAGAGGAAGAGGGGAGGAGAAGAGGGAAGGAGGACGGGAGGAGGGAAGAACAGAGAAGGAGGAAGGAGAAAGGAGGAGGAGAAAAAGAGGAGGAGGAGAGAGGAGGAGGGAGAAGGAGAAAGGCACATGCTGGGGAGGAGGAGGAGGAGGGGTGGGAAAAGGCGCATGTTGGAGAAGGAGAAAGAGGAGGAAGAAGAAGCAGAAGAGGAGGAAGAAGAGGAGGAGGGCAAAAGAAGGAAGACTTATGTTGGAGGAGGAGGAAGAGGAAGAGAGAGAGGAGGAGGAGGAAAAATGAGAAGGCGGGAGGGCTGAAGGAGGAAGGCTCATGTTGTAGTAGGAGGAGTAGGAGGAGGAGGAAGAAGAGGGCAGAAGGAGGAGGGCACGTGTTGGAGTAGGAGGAGGAGGATTAGAAGGAGGAGGAGGCACGGGTTAAAGGTGGAGGAGAAGGAGGAAGAGGAGGAGGTGAAGGGGCAGATGGTGGAAGGCTCATCTTGCAGGAGGAGGCGGCGGATAAGGGGAGGAGGATGGCACATGTTGGAGGTGAAAGAGAAGGAAAAAGGAGGAGGGGATGAAGGGCAAAAAGGTAGGGCAGTAGGAGAAAGCCACATGTTGGAGGAGTTGGAAGAAAATGATGAGAACCGAGAAGTTGAAAGCAAATGAGAAGGAATAAGAAAACGGAAACTGTAGGACGATGAATATGATTAAAAGAAATGTTAGAGAAAGAAAAGAAGGAACCGTAAGAGGCTAGGAGCGGAGCAGAAGGAAGAGAAACGAAGAAGGAGATGGAGGAAGAAAGGAGGAAGAGGAGGAAGAGGAGGAGGAGAAAAGGGACTGTTGGATGAGGGAAGGACAGGGAAATGTAGAAGAAGAATTAAGAGAGGAAGCAATGTTCGAGGAGAAGGAGGCAGAGAGGAGGAGGAGAAATAAGGAAGACGTTGTAAGAGGAGCACGTAGGAGGAAGAGAGATGTTTAAGGATCAACAGAAAATGAAAGCAGGACAGAGATAAAGTGGAAGCGAATCTTGATGCATACTAATAGGACGCTCGCAACTGAGGAGGAGGAGGAATAGGAAGAGGAGCAAGAGGAAGAGGAGCAGGAGAAAGTGGAGGAAGAGGAGGAAGAGGAGGAGCAGGAGGAGCAGGAGAAAGAGGAGGAAGAGGAGGAAGAGGAGGAAGAGGAGGAATAGGAGGAAGAGGAGGAAGGAGGAGGAAGAGGAGAACGTGGAGGAAGAGGAGGAAGAGGAGGAAGAGGAGGAGGAATAGGAAGAGGAGCAGGAGGAAGAGGAGAGGAGAAAGAGGAGCAGGAGAAAGTGGAGGAAGAGGAGGAGGAGTAGGAGGAATAGGAAGAGGAGGAATAGGAAGAGGAGCAGGAGGAAAGGGAGCAGAAGAAAGTGGAGGAAGAGGAGCAGGAGGAGGATGAATAGGAGGAGGAGGAATAGGAAGAGGAGCAGGGGGAAGAGGAGCAGGGGAAGAGGAGCAGGAGGAATGAAGGAAGAGGAGTAAGAGGAGTAGGAGGAATAGGAAGAGGAGGAATTGGTGTAGGAGAGGAGAAATTGGATGAGAAGTAGTAGTATGAGAAAAGAGGAGTCGGATAGGAAGAGGAGGAGGAGGAGGAACAGGCGGAGGAGAATGAGAGAGATTGCTTCCAGGTCATGTGGATTACCAGTAGGCCTAGCAACAGTGAAGCATGGTTGTGATGCTCATTCCTGCCTTCATGTTCTATCCTTTCTTCATTCCTTCCCCTTCTTTCCTTACTTTCTTCTTCACTCATTCATTTTTTTCGTTCTTTCATTCATCATCTCCACCATCTTTCCTTAATTCATTCTTCGTTAATTAATTCTTCGTTAATTAGTTCCTTCATGCATACACTCATTCATAAATTCCCATTAATTTATTCATTCTTTCGTTCGTTCGTTCATTCATTCATATCTCAATTAACATGTTCCAATGTGTTTTCCGTCGGCATGTAATTAAAATGCAAGCGCGGATTCTATTTCACTCTCCTCGAGACCATTACTTTTAAACAGACTTTGACATAAACGACTCAATCAATCATTGAACCATGGAATGAGCGCAGGGCCGCTGAGCCTTCATCAGATTGGACACAGTGAGGATAGACTGAGAATGACCATAATTCCTGATGTAGGTTTTGATAAATCGACGTTGTAAAGCGACATCTACAGTGTATATACCCTAATGTGTCTGTCCGAATCCGTGGGTCTATGCCCCTTGAGGGTCGTAAGAAGTAAAGATCCAATTATCAAGGACGTGGTTCCAATCGAGGTGGAACCATCAGAGGCAACTTCAGCATTAGTCGGCATTGGTGGCTCTCACCAATGCTGACCGAGGCCAACACTTCGGCGTGCACCATTCGGCAGTGCAGGCTGAATTACCGTGCAGTAAAATACGACCCTTGTTGGCAAAACCAAACACTCGATGGAGAGGCTTGAGCCAACACCTATACAGACGGTAATTGGTTGATCATATGAGATGCCAATCGTCTCAAGGCGTGGCTCTCTTCTGGGTACGCAACGGCTCTCTCTCTCTCTCTCTCTCTCTCTCTCTCTCTCTCTCTCTCTCTCTCTCTCTCTCTCTCTCTCTCTCTCTCTCTCTCTCTCTCTCTCTCTCTCTCTCTCTCTCTTTCCTGTAAGTCTTCTTATTTAGGGCCCATAGTATTTGCACTCGGTTGAAACAATCGGTCTGAAATGACCGGTTGATCAATTTCCCCGTAAAGCCGCTCTTGCCATGAGAATGCTATGATTTTAGCACCAATGAACAGTTTCCCATTAATAAGCTTTCCTGGTGAACGCAGGAGAGGCGGTTCCCCGGTTATTAATAAGGTGTAGAGAGAATTGAAATCTATCATCAAAGCAAATATGCAACCAGGCAGAGAGGAAGACATACATTGGATTATAGTAAGCGAATAAAGCGATTATTCACCATTATTACTAAAATAATAATAATAATAATAATAATAATAATAATAATAATAATATTATAATAATAATAATAATAATCATAAATACTTTCATCATGGAACTCGGCAGACGGTTGACCAGAACAACGGAAGATCCACAAGAAACCTTCTTCCTGTTTCAAAAAATCTCTGTTACGGTCCAGCGGTTCAACACTGTCGCATGCCTTGGTACAATGGGGCCCTAGAACTCTGATTTTAGAGGAACAATAATGGTTTTATTATTATCAATAATAATAATAATAATAATAATAATAATAATAATAATAATAATAATAATAATAATAATAATATAATAATAATAATAATAATAAGAATAATAATAATAAAATTATTATTATTAGTATTTCCAAAGCATTTCTCAAGTATTTATGATCATTATAGTATTATTATATTTTACCCTCAAGTCCTTAAAATGTCCACGGTAATAATAGCGAGCACAAAACAGCGATCGTCAAAACTCGATCACAAAATAGCGACGCACCATTTCGCGACTGTCAAAAAATAGCGATCATCAAAACAGCGAATAAATTAAAAGGTTTATTTGAAAGGATAAATCTTATTTGATTAATGTCCTTAATTTATCGCTTTGGCGCTCTTTATTATGTAGGCTACGCATTATGACATATCGTTTCATCGTTTATATAGGGCCTACATGCATTTTAATACCAATGTCCATGATAACTGTCATCAATCCAACTTCTATTTACACAGGCGTTATTTTCATGAATCACATTTCTAGTTTCACAAGGAACTATTTTCATAAATCCTACTTCCACTTGCACGAAATATTATTTCTATCGATTCAGCTTCTATTCGAGCAAGAATTATGATGTGCGAATAATTTAGGACTATAACACGATAAATTACTTAATGTTCAATGTACGCTCATGTAAATCATACAGGTCCACTCTGATGTTATTAAAGTCATGTTAATGTACGTTATTTGTTCATGACTGCGAACAAAGATATAACTTAATTATTACTACCATATTCACTTCAAAGGAGCAGTTGGACACAATTTGAGTCTTCACGTTTAACACTACACATTTGTTATATGCAATCTACGTCGTACATTTGAAACTTTATAGGCCTATAATAAATCGGTGAAATCACTGTATTGGGTATCGCTATAATTGTACACTTGCTGTTTTTTTATGATTATAGCCGTTTTGTGATCGCGGTTGTTAACATAAAACCCTAAAATAATATTCAGAGACGAATAGGTCTGGAAGTTGTTATAAGTTATAACTCGTCAAGTTCTGGCTGAGGAAAGAATTTCAAGACGTTAAAAGACAGCAACAGTAGGTCAGCGTTTCTCATAGTGTGTTCCGCGAAACCCTATAAGGTTCCATGAGAGGAAGACAAGGGTTCCCTGAGAAATTTGATTAAAGAGTTGTTTGAATGTGTCGGCGTTGACAGTGTTGCTACATTAGAAATCAGACTACGAGGCGGAGAGAAGGGTCCTGTGGAAAAATTTAATTAAAAATGATTTCCAATGTAATTTTATTGAATTTAGACTGTATATATAACCCGATCACTGTTATTAATTAAGCCTGTATTGGTCTACTTCGCGTGCAGGAGCTACGTATACCAGAATATGGTTTGGTTTAGGTCGGGGTTCCGTCAAAAATTCAGATCAAACGGGTTCCGTTGTCAAAACAGATTGTTGTCAATGTTGCTCTGCAATCTGTTGTTCTCGTTGATTTTCCTGACTGTGTAGTTGCTCTGTTGCTGTTGCTGTTGTTATGTTGTGCAATGATCTGGATGATGGTGCGGTCTCAGTGGACAACATAACAGCTTTTAAGAGGAAGCTATAAGAGAAATAGGCTATTAAGCATTACAGAATAACTTGCAATGGTTCTAACACAGACCACATGTCTTCCTAAACCACTTAAACCCTTGCAATGTTATGTTATTGATTGTTTATGTTCATTCTATTGCTGATCCGAATGCCTTTGGGATATCTTGATGCCGTTTTACATGTTTGGAATCGCTTTAGCGCAATAACGATGAGCTGCATTGGCTTCCCAGTCACTTTTAGTACACGCTCGTCATTAAAGTGTTAACGGCATGGATGGTAACTTCATCTCCAGTAAAAGACCACCGAAGCATGCTAATTAGCTGCTGCTGGTGCCTTGGTTGACCATAAATCACTTCCTCTGAGATAAAACGAAATCTGCTTCAGTGCCAGATATTTATTGGATTGTTCTGCACTTGAAAACACCATACTTAGGTTTTATTACGAAACGTTGGACCCACAGCTGCATGGAACACAGGGAGCTAGTGGCGAAAGTCATCGTAGTGAAAGCATAGCATATTGTGCATGTATGTATGTATGTATGTATGTATGAATGTATGTATGTATGTATGATGTATGTATGTATGTATGTATGTATGTATAAACCTGTATGTATGTATGTATGTATGAGTGTATGTATGTATGTATGTATGTATATGTATGTATGTATGGTATGTAGGTATGTATGTATGTATAAAAAATTCATGTATTGGTATGGTATGGATGTATAATGAACTTCAATGCAGGCATATATTGGTTGGTTTCTTCTTTATTGGTCCGTTTGCAATAAGCACACAGAGGCAAAGACAAAACATAATTGACAGAGTTTCAAGTATCACCAATGTTAAAGCATTAATTTAACAGCGTAAGTTAAGTATTTAATTTTTCAAAGATATTCAAATGTCCAAGAATTTATGAATATCACAATTGCAAAATCTTACGGAAAGAATTGTTATGTTAATCATAGCAATGTCGTTAGTGTTTACAAGAAAATTACTTATCACAGTGATACAAGAACAGTAAATTAACTTTTGTCTATTATGGATTTGAAGGTAACAGTGGCGTAGCCAGACTTAAATTCAAGAGGAGGCAACTTCACAGAATCTAGTCCCCTTGCTGTCGGGGGGGAATCGAGGGTTCTGGTATTGGTATCCAGCTTATTTAAAAAGTTGACGACCGGGGGGTGAAAAGTTGACGACCAGGGGGGGGTAATAACGAGTGTTTCCAAGAACAAGCGTTGATAAATTTTCGAGGGCGGGGCTACCAAAGACAACATCCACAGTAAATAGTAAATCCTCCCGGAATTATCCCTAAATTTACTAAATTTCTCTACTGAATTCACATGTCTTTATCTGCCTTTTTAGGACTTTCTTCTTCAAAAACTCCGATGACCTTTTTTTTTTTTTTTGTCATTTTACTGTTTTGTTCCACTTTACCACTTACCCTCACAGGCGAGACAAGACACTTCAATTCAAGAGGAGGCAAACTTGCCAAAATCCTGGTCATTTGCGTCGTTGATCAATTGAAACTCCACTATATGGAAAAACCAAGAGGAGGCAATTGCCTCCTCCTGCCTTCATGTAGCTACGCCTATGAGGTAATGCATGTATAATATCTCTGTTTGTTTGCTAGGATGTTTGTATGTATGTACAATTATTGTATACCTACGCTTGTTATTCCATCGTTATCGTAACTGCAAATTTATATTGCGCCATTTCGAGAGAAAACTCGTCAGAGGCGTTCCTGTGTTTGAATTGTCATTGTTGAAGGACATTAATTAAAACTTCTTCATTGTTTCTCCGTTGCGTTGAGATGTTTCATTATTCCAGTCAACAGATGTCGTCTGCTGTCCTCTTCCTCTTCTTCCTCTCCTTCTGAGCGTCCCTTTCTATCGGACGCCATTGCAAGTGTATTGCAGGCTGTCTGTTCTGTTAAGATTTATGTCTTCTGTCATTTGTGTTCTTGTGAATTGTTTCAACTGCATAATTGTACACTGTAACCGGTTGCGGTTTGTCAACCGGACTGTTTCAATAAAAGAATATTATTATTATTATTATTATTATTATTATTATTATTATTATTATTATTATTATTATTATTATTATTATTATTATTATTATTATTATTATTATTATTATTATTATTATTATTATTATTTTTATTATTGCAGCCAAAATTCAGTTGTTTTGCAGTAGCGATTAGATATTTCTTCCTGCTGGTCAAGTTGCCGTCGATGAAGTACTGCTAAGTGAATTCATTCATTCATTCTGAGTAAACTGCCATAGTTATTTATTTAGCGCCTCTCTGAGACTAACTACACAGAGGCGCCCACAACCAAACCTCAGCGGGGAAAAAAAGAACAATTTTCAAGTGTAGAAAGTGCATGCAGAATCTCTATCCAAGAAAACCAACAGATCCTAAGGGACGCCATTCCAGGTCGATGGCTCGACCACCGAAAAGGCGTGACTCTATATATTGTTGAGGTGCGTGCAAAAGGAACAACCAATTCGCCCGGAGCAAGGGTCGAAGATTTGAACCGCCAGCCAAATTGGAATCGGCAGCACAGCTCGTGGAAATACTAAATAGCCAAACCTAAGAAATATAGTTTGCACCGATAATATTATCACGGTGCTCAAACGTTCCCCATAAATGCCTGTATATTTATGCCTGAGCAATTTACTTCTTACAAAGCTTCGACAGCCCATCTTAGCTCCAAACGCATATATCCGATCAACGTAGCATAGGTCTGTCAGTCACATGCTTCCTCTACACAAGATAGGCCTATATCAAATAAAATCAAATAAAATCATTTTTTTATTGAACCATCATGTCCAGAAGCAATTACAGATGATATGAAAATACAAGTATTCTGAACATCAACCGAAGATTATTGAGTTAGAGACAATTGTAAATGCATTGAGGAATCTCTAAGGAAGAACAATAAGGACTGGAGAGAAGGGTCAATAAGGGAGACCTAAAGGAACCTAGGTCCCGCTAAGTAAGGTCCCCATTTCAATAAAAGAAGAAAATGGCCATTACCCAAATACAAGGCAGCATAATCTAAGTTACCCCATTACCCATAATCCAAGCAGCATAATCCAAGTTACCCCATTATCCATTAACCAAATACAAGGCATATAATCTCTGCATGGGCGTATTTATGGGATGGTTTTACTGGTGCAACCCCCCCCCAGAAAATATATGCATTACTGTTACCTAAAAACTTAAAATTTAGAAAAATACAACCATTTCCAATGGAACCACCTGTGAAAACTTAAAACTCCCTTCGAATTTTTTCCTGGCTACGCCTCTGAACCTCTGCATCTCTTGCTTTATCGCGAATGCCACGAACGCAATGATGTTTCTATTGAATTGCAGGAGGTGATAGAAAGATTGGTGAAATGGGTAACCGTCAGTGATTAAACTGGTTGGGTCCAGTTCGTGAATAAGCTAACCATTTGGATCATGTTTCTGGGCATTGAGGGGAGGTCTACATTACCCTTGAACCTTTACGTGGAACCGACTCTGACCATACCTACTCACGTTGTGCTAAATAAACTGGTTACAGCGACTTGGCTTAATATTGCACTGAAGAAATCTTGAGCTTACGATACAGTAGCGTCATCTGACGAATGGCCTTAGAAACAGTCGCTCGCTTGGCCTTAACGTACGTACATGTAGCCCAACAGCAATCAAGCGAACTGTATAAAGGAGTCATTAAAATTTTTACAGGCAACAGAACTCGATATTCCATTGGAAGGAATGTCGACCCAGTTATGGCTCGAACCGACAAGACAAGATTATGGTGAAAGAGACAATGGAGATTTAGAATTCTGAACAATGGTCAACCCAATCGATATCTTTCTCTATCAATATAAAGATGTCAACCAAGGCAGACGAAGATTCCCTGGTCTATAATTTACAGCATGCTCGTAAATTTTTATACGAATCGACGGACGTCTTTGCATTCGGAAAGATGCACTGTGTGTGAATAGAATAAAACTTAATTGACATCGGAACATCTAAACATTTTGTCCGTAGGGCCTATTGATGATTCTCAAGAATACATTTGAATTACTACATGCATGGATGCGAAATGGTACGCAGTACAGTCAGTACTGGTTTAATTTCTAAATTAAGTGCTTAGATAGCCTTTCCCTTAGCAAGACCTAAAGAAAAATGAAAAATCCACTAGGCCTGAATTATAGTCATAAAGTTTCGCTGTCGTTAAATTAGCATATGTAAGCTTAGATCGTACCTGTTGTACTGTTCTATTGTCTATGAATGTAAAACCTGAATAGCATCAAGCATCTGGTCGCTCATTCATTCATTCATTCATTCATTCATTCATTCAGGTGTCAGGTGTGGACTATAAACCATACAACACTAAGTAGATATTTGCGATTACAAGAACACAAGAAACTGTTACGACATGACAAGTGTAATGTATTGTAATAGACGAAGACCCGAATCTCAATCGTAAACTCCAAATTTCTAAAGCTCTACTCTACATGTAAGTGCAGAGCACCAGCTTATTGATGAGCGCTGCGTCGTATCAGAGGGGTTGTCTAGAGAGCGATGTCCAGTGGACGTCAGAGTCCGCTTGCCAGAGAGACCAGAGAGAAGAGGCAGAGGATCAACTGCTATAAGCGGCTTTCGCTTAGGAAAACTCCGCCACTGCTCGTACTCTGGTAGTGCCAGTCCCAAGCCTGGAAGGAGGAGGGCGACGAGGAGGGCGACTCTAATCTCTCTCTCTCTGTAATGACACTCCTGTCGGTTAATCGCAGCAACCTTTCCGTTGATAATCCCAACCATTCGCCCACATTGTCCATTCACCTCTTCCTTGGTTTCCCTCTTGCTATTGTTATGACACAGTGTCGTTAATCAGCAACAAACATTCGCTTAGGAAGAGAAGGCTTGTAAGGCGGAGGATCGGATGGATTAGGGTATTCTGCAAGAGGCGAGACTTAAATTTGGAGTGGAAAGCCTGTAGGGGTGATAAGTGGAGTACCCTGAGGCAGATGACGGCAGGTCAGAAAGGGTATTGGCAGAGGAGTAGTATAATAGTGGGCAAACGAATCGCTCCAACAGTGCGCACCAGTCTCATTATGTCGATGGAATATTTTCATGATCTCCGTGACAGCTTGTCGTTCTTCGCTTGAAATAATCGAATTATATCTTCTGAGGAATTCGAGATACGATCAGGATTTGGACGTAACTCGGTAATCGACCATACTTCAATCATTTTGGACGACGTCCTATGGTCGTCCCGCGTCAACTGTTGAAACCGCCGAATAAACAGATCATATTGGAGGATTTAACACCTGTCATGCTATCAAGATGGTAATAGATCCATTTGATGGACAGTCTTTGGGTTTAGCGTGCTCGACTGTCAATCGAGAGGTCTGGGGTTCAAATCTCCGCCAGATTTCTGCTCCACCAGCGCCTATAAGTCAATTCAACTTAGTACACTGACCGTGCACAGTCGGTGGTAAGATAAGACGGCGAGGGAGATGATTGGCCAACCGCCATCATATGCCGAGGCTAATAAAATGCGATCGCTGACACTTCATACCCGTGGCTGCCTCAGGGTTACAGGTACTTTAAAGAACTGCTCTTCTTCTTATTTTTCTGTGTGGACTGCGAATCTGTGAGCTTGGGTGTGTGGGTGTCGATTTCAGTTTAGTGGTTAGTGTGCTGGATTGTCAGCTAGTAGGCTAGAGGTTCGAATAGTCGCCAGGGTAGCCATTTATTTCGAGATTTTAGCTCCACTTGTGCCATCTGGCGAACTCAACTAACAAGTAAACATCTCGTCTTTTATATCTCAAACAAACACCAAGCTTAGGAACCGACAAATGATCAGATTTACATGTCCAGTTATCTCTTTATATTGACTTAAGGACTTCATTCATCACCCACTCACTCCCTCACCCTCCTCCTGCACTCTTCTCCCTGTATCACTTAATATTTAATATTTACATAGCACTCCCGAGTTGAAGCTTCCACTGGGGAAGATGGTGGGGCGCGGTGGTGTAGGGGTATGTTCGGTGCCTTGCAGCAGGTTCTTAGTGCCAATGTCACTAAGAAGGGTGATCATCACACACTCACTCCCTCCCTCACCCTTCTGCCGGTCTAGAACCGCGCTAACTCTCACCACTGCTTTTACTCTCAACCTTAGAAGCTCTAAATTTCACTCTCCCTCCCGATCTTTCATTCATTCATTCATTCATTCATTCATTCATTCATTCATTCATTCATTCATTCATTCATTCATTCATTCATTCATTCATTCATTCATTCATTCATTCATTCATTCATTCATTCATTACGAAGTTCATATGACGCTTCTTCCAGTCTACTACTCAGGAGCGCTCCCGACCCCAGCACGGCCTACAAGGACAGTTTTGAGGTGAGCATAGAGAGGCAGAGTGGACTCTGGGGAGCAAGACAGCACTAGAGGGAGCCCGTTGTCTTCCTTCTTCTCTGTGTCCCACTGTCAGACACGTTCTGTTCAACTAAGCGACGAATTCGTATTGCTCAACAATTCAGCTGCATACATTATGCCAGAAAACACACACATTTCTAAACCCTGGACGCACCAATCTAGAACTGCAGCCAATCGTCAAAATACATTTAGATGCAGCGATAACTTGCACTGACCTAGTGTTCACCAAATATTCCCAATTATAGTCGCGAATTTAGGGCAGCTCATTGTTGTGAGAAGAACCGATGCGTTTGGCGCATTTTTCAGCGTCCAACAGTTATTGACACGCACGGACGCTCATGGGCAACGCCGGGCACGGTTGGTAACGACGAACAACGTCTCTAATGAACCGAGACGAAAATGCTTGTTTTTGTATTCGGCGTCATCCGCCAGAAGCGTTTGTTTCAACGAGATTCGTTTCCGGTAATTATAACTTCCGGTCATACTAATTACCAGCAGCTTAACAAAGGCCTCGCTGGATAACGATAGATGGCGCTGGTGATGCTGATAGCTTGCAGCTCCAGGCTTTATTCTCCAGGCTTCCAAGCGGACAGTTTCAGAGCATAAATTCTCCTGATTGGGGCTATATAAGCTAGAACTTAGTTTTTGCATTTGCGATTAAACGTTGATGAACTATGAAACTATGATACTATCGCAATAATTATTATTAATATTAATAATATTAATGTATAAACTAATATTATTAATACATACATGAAACTATGGAACCATGATATTATAATAATAATAATAATAATAATAATAATATAATAATAATAATAATAATAATAATAATAATAATAATAATAATAATAATAATAATAATAATAATAATAATAATAATAATAATAATAATAATAATAATAACGATACCCTACGAACTTGCAAATTCAGCACTTACCGCTTGGATTACCCTGTCAGGTGCAGAACCACCAACAGGAGCAGCAACTCATCGTCAGAAAGAATGGGACCTCCGATGTACAGACAAGGCATGGACAGGCCTGCTCGAGTCCACTAGCTGTCCACGCGATCGTGCTCGCCTGCTAGCTTCACGAGCACCTCATTCTGGAGACTGGATGCTAGCTCCCCCTGTTACTGCTTTGGGACTGCGCCTCTCAGACGAGGAAGTACGAATCGCAGTCGGAGTGAGGCTAGGGACAACTCTCTATGAACCACATCTGTGCCACCACTGTCGACAAAAAGTCGACGCAAGAGGACTTCATGGGCTGGTTTGCAGAGGAGGCGGCGGAAAACATCAACGACACAGTATGCTAAACGACATCATCTGGAGAGCACTTGGCAGAGCAAAAATCCCCTCACAGAAAGAACCTCTCGGCCTGTCAAGAGAAGATGGAAAGCGACCAGACGGTGTCACGCTGAT
>JACEVL010000767.1:457500-500000 GCA_020284085.1 Aporrectodea caliginosa
CCCATATATGGGTCCCATCTGATGCCGATTAAAGTGCTGGCGGAAAGAAAGATCAGAGTGGCAGCAAAAGTGAGAGAGATTCATAATAGAGACAGAATAATGGGAAGGCAATCGAAGTCAATGGAAACCAATGAAACAGAACAAATGGAAAGTAAATGAGCGAATAATGAGAAATGGGAATTGACATCAAAGACTGGCTTCCCTATGACGCTGATCATGCACATAACTGTAGCCTGGTTAACGGAATGATTTAATGTCCTTGCATGGACACTGTCTGCGCTCGAAGCGAAACCACTTCGCATCGAGGTCAAGCTAAGAATGGCCTAAGTCATTTCAGGTATAGGCTAATAGAGCCAGGGACTACCCAACCCTCAGTACGTCTCTGACCCTCCTTGTCCTTAGTCCGTTCGTCGTCAAGGCAACCAACGGATGAGATTACCCAGTCACGTGACTCAAATACTGAACCGTTTCATTAATCTGTTTGCTTAAAGTACCTGAGGCAACGAACGTGATTTCATTTGGTCCAACGAAGTCACTGACCGACCAAACGACCGATCGTTATTCATTCCACTAATCTTTCTCCTTATTTTCTCATCTAGTTCCGTGCCCTCACATCTCTCGCTGTTCCGTGCCCCATCGTAGAATCCCCACCACAACCATCATGGTCGTCGCCACCATCACCACTATCACCACCACTACCACCACTGCCACTAATAACTTTAGATCGATACAAGAAATGTAATTTTGAATCTATTTATTTTAAATGTAGGGAAATCTTAATTCAATTTACGCAGTAGTAAAGCAATAATACAGTAGATGTTTCTCATTTGAAATTCCTCATTTGAAATTCGTGCTGGAAATATTAGTTCATCAATCAGACTCGGACTTCAGGCTATACCAGTACTCAAAGCCTATTCAAAGTTACAATCGAGTTAGCCATGCGCTCGAGTTAGCCACACACTCCAGGTAGCCATACACTCCAGTTAGCCATACATTCCAGGTAGCCATACACTCCAGTTAGCCATGCATTCCAGGTAGCCATATACTAACCAGGCTATTATACCAGTACTCAAGTTAGCCATACACTATTCATTCCAGGTAGCCATACATCGAGTTAGCCATACACTCGAGTTAGCCATACATTCCAGGTAGCAATACACTCCAGGTAGCCATACACTCCAGGTAGCCATACATTCCAGGTAGCCATACACTTCAGGTAACCATACACTCCAGTTAGCCATACACTCCAGGTAGCCATACATTTCAGGTAGCCATACACTCCAGTTCCAGGTAGCCATACACTCGAGTTAGCCATACAACCGTCAACAATTTCGTCGAGTATTTCTTCTGCGTGCGCTGTGTACACTGACCAGAAAGATAGCCTAGTTCAAGAAGTGAAAATTGCATTAGGCTATCTCAGATCTAAAACTGTTTTCTCTATACGTATTCGATCGAAACTCGTGATTTAAATCGCACTGGCATGCCAGCGGAATACCGTAGGCTACGAGGCTGAGTCGGTCATTGACCGCCATTAAATCTTTCCGCAATTGTCAACATGACATACGTCTGTCGTGTATTCATGCGGACTTATATACTGGGGAAAACAAAAGCTGGTTGTGAAGTCCCTTCGCTTTTACAGTCAAGCAAAGACCGATAAACAACCAACACTTAAACGGACACCGTTTCTTCTGGTTGATGTGAAGATGGCTGACAGATGCAGCGGAGTGGTTAGGCAAAGTAATATGAAGCTGGAGTTAGTGCCTCGAATACCAAGTCACCCAGCGCACAATCAGTCCTCTATTCGTTACTGTCCTATCCTGATTCTACTCTTGCGGCACCTCACGACATCCTTTCACCGACCACCGTAGCACCATGCTGTCTCCTCGGCTTCCTCCCGGATTTTGACATGGCACCGATTCATTCAGAGGAGTTTCTATTGCGGATTGATTGATATAGCGCCGGTGGATAAGCTGGTCTCCCTGACGTCGCTTTTGTGGGCGTTGAGAATTTTTCGAAGATTTACATTACATTTTTACATTTACATTACATTAATGATCAGTGGTGCGCTATGTCTGTTTTTCGTATGGTATCGTAATCGTAAATTTGTATAGCATCACTTCAAGAGAAACTCTATCCCTCGTCGTGTTTGCGCCTCAGCCAAATGATCCTTCGACCACGTGACTATTCATTCATTCATTCATATAGCGTATTTATATAGCTCCCCTCATTGATATATAGTAGTCAGAGGACTATGTTTCTGCAGAGTTCTAATAGAATGTAAACAAAATTAATAGATAATAATAATGATGATGATGATGATGATGAATAATGAATATGATGATGATGATAATAATAATAATAATAATAATAATACTAATAGTAATAATAATAATAATAATTAATAATAATAATAATAACGCAGTTAATATTACGTAAAATATAGTACTAACAGACGATTACAGGTTTGACAGGAGTATACACAGTAAGATTACGTGATATAGTAGTAGCAGCCTGCAACAGGTTTAACAGGAGTCCTACTGCTAATTTTACAGTCGCCCCCTATGGAGTGGAAGGCTGAGTCAACCTTATGGAGCTATTGAACCCGCGTCCTTCCGATCTTCGTGCCAGCGTATTACCATTCAACCATCTCTCCGCCCATAGCTTGTGACCCTTGCTCTCTTACGTTTGCACACTGAAGTAAAGAACTAATTTTAGCAGCGAAGAATCATCAGTCACACATGGCCGTCGACCTCATCCTCTGCCATCCATTCGACGTCGGTACATACGGGTACCAGACGGAATCGTGAGGTTAAAAAGGGTCAGAGAATCCAGCGTAGACATTCATGTTTGTTTTGTACGTTGTCTTTTCTTATCAGCAGACCAATCTGGCTCCTCCCTCCTTAATCCACTCCGCCGTTCCTTATCTCTGCCACCAACCAACAATACAGTTCTCAGGGGCTTCGGCCTCTGTCGTCATTGACTCCCCGTTTTTCTATCGTGCAATATGTCGTCGTTACTGCGTAGGAGGAATAAGCATATCCTATATGCGCTTCGGCGTGAAACTCCGATTCAGTGTCCGCGCTGTAGTCGGGAGCGCCTCTGAGTAGAAATCTTGAATATAAATATCTGAAATGAATGAATGAATGAATATATACCGCATTATCAGTTACCACGCTTTGCCAAGCGCAGCAATTCCAGATATGATGTCGACCTACTCATTCACTTCACATTTGGGGAAGCGTAAGGCTGTCGGTCAGTTCGGTCATGACCCCTGAATCTCACTCAGTCGACTAATTTGTTTACAGTGCTTCCTACAGGGGCGTTGTCCTTTGAACAGTGGGAAGCTGCCATGAAACATATAACTCATGCGGTATGGCATGACAACGATAACGTTGCCGTGGACCGAGTCGTACAACACACGATCTCCAACTGCGTAATCACGATTGCGTGATTACTCCCCGCCTAGTGCAGGCTGATAACCAACACGTTTCGGTGGAAAGTCAACCGGAAGAGTCAATGACCAACACCGTGGCTAGCTGGGTGCGACAAGGGAGGTGGTTTGTTTGAGGCTTTGAGCGATCGCTTGGAACGCTTGGAAGCGTGCGAGTTAGTGCCTCCCCTGAGATGGTTACAGTGTGGGAACAATGAGATGTCCTTCACGCACAGCTGCTCAGCACCATCGACTCATTCATTCATTCATTCATTCATTCATTCACTCATTCATTCATTCATATCGAACATTTATATAGCGCCCGTTCATGAGGGGTGTCAGTAACTGTTGCTCTGCCATTTGATAGTATTGCGGAAATAACAATGACGATTAAAGATGCATGAAATCCAGATTGAACTCTATCATCTGGATTTGGCATTGACCATTATCTCAACTGATTTGTAATGCAATGCAATGAGACAATTTATGTGACGCAATTGCGCAGGAGAGCTTCACGAGAACCGTGTAATGTGAGTAATGTTTTATGTAATATGATGCAATGTGATTTACAAAGACATTTATATAGCGCAATGGTCGAAAAGCTATACAAGACTGGTGCGTAGTAGTCTTCCTATTGGCCTGAGTCGGTAGTGTCTCCAAGTAGGTATCCTCATGGGCACTATATAAATTCTAATTGATTGATTGATTGATTGATTGATTGATTGATGAAACTTAATATCTGAGGACTAGAATATGCTGAGCGAACAGAAAATTTACTACTCGTTAACAGTCAGTGCAAATAAAACTCCTTCACTTAGTTTATAAGCGAGCTAACTGTGGATAAAATACCTGCAAAAGATCCCATTGAACGAGATTCGCGTTAAGTTTATAGTATTTTCCTACGCTATTCATTTCACGCCCCAACGGTACATAAAAGATGAACTGGGCCTTTAAGGCAAAGGTTACGCATTTTTCTGTATACGCCTCCATCCATACACTGCTCAGAGGCGTGACCCTGGGCTTGAAGGATTATGCGACTGAGACACAGCCACGGTCGCAGCAATCCATCCAAGAATATGGCACAGTTTCGCCTCCCAATCTACGTAGGTACTCATGCACCGACCTCGGAAGGATGGCTGGCTGAGTTACCGCTTATGTATGGCCTGGCATTTCAAGAAAGGATTTCCTTCAAAATGCTATACACAACTCGGCATTGCTTGCATTGCTTGCCAGCGTCGTATCGACAGCGCTAAACCAGTAACTAGTGCGATAATGTAGTGCTAGCATTAAATACGATTAAATATTGATACTTGTTTATGTTAAGGATACTACATTGTGCCGGTGTGATTCTCGTTATCGCAAACGGTAACGAAAATTCTCGTTAAAAAAGTGATTTCGTTAACGATAACTATAACTGCAACTAAAAATATCATAATTAAAATATAATACTAATCATGACTGTAACTATAACTAAAATGAGTAACCATTAACTATAACTGTAACTAAAATAAAGTCTGTAAGGATATTCAATTAATCACACTTCATTGCGCTTACCAACGTCCTATCCACAGCGCTAAACCAATAACTAGTGCTACAACGCAGTGCATATTAAAAATATGCGATTAGATGGTAATACTTGTTTGTGCAAAAGATACGCAGGTCTTTTGGTCCGTGTTTACACGAGTACCATACATACATATCACTTATGTACATGTATATGTCGGCGTGTTTATATGAATGTATATATATATGCATCGTATATATATATATATATATATATACATATATATATATATATATATACATCCTTGTGATATATTGAATAGTGACATGATGGATCTGTAGCTCAACGAACCGATCATCCGTCAGACTTAGCGACTGTAATGGACAACCCGAAGACGAATAGGGTTTCAGAGGAAAGAGATGCTCACTTCAATCCGTCAGTGGGTTCCGCTGCCGCCTAACAATGCAATGAGTGCAGTCTAAGCCTTACTGCACTCGGCTGCTGCAACAGATTGAAGTCACTGATCTCACAACTGCTGTCACTCACCTACATGTACGTCGTATACTACAGCCAAAGACCGCATCAGCCATTTGTAGTGTCGACTCATACACGGCAAACATAACCAGTCATCTGTCACACCAGACCAACAGGCCCTTTGTGAGGTACTGAAAAGGAGATATATTAAGTGTCCAGAGACACACACACACACATACACACCTACATACACACACACACACACACATATATATATATATATATATATATATATATATATATATATATATATATATATATAGAACTATGAGCGATTTGACCATACTAATGTTCACAAATATTTTAATACAGTATACGTCTAAATTGGAGCAAGGTTGTTGACCAGATACAGTATAATATCCAATGGAGCTACTGTGGCTCTGAAGCGACCACCGAGTGATGCTTAGTGCATTACTTATAACGCCGCTGTAGAAGGCATCAGATTAGCGCCAACTTTAGAGGGGTAGAATGTTGTCGATTCGACCATGTGCCGAAATATAGTTTAATAAAAAGCGTCTAAGACAAAAATTGATCTACAAAGTTAAAAAATTTGAAATTGCAACAGTAGCCTATAGGTCTCTTATGGATCTACTGTTTTCGAAGAGAAAATTATACGTTTTTTAACCATTCTCTTCTAGAAGTAAATAGAACTTCTTTACAGATCTTACGTTTATTTACATTTTAAGTACAAGAATACAACATTTTAAGAATTTGCAGAAGGACTCGGCAATTCTGTGAAAATCACTTGAAAAGCTATCAAAGGGACGGAAATCAGACTCAGTTATACGAATGATGCAGAAATATAAAAGATATTCTGAATTGATTTTAACTTACTGGAATCTCAACGGAGAATGAATCTCGGAAACTGGCAATATAGCGCAGTCTTCAAGAGATAACAAATCAGAGGCGCTCGTTTGAAAGATCTCAACTATCATGTACAGTATATGATCCAATTAAAGTCTTCATAGTTGTGATTTAGATGCAAGTTTAATTAGTACGACGACTGTTCTTCGTTGGATGGTCTGTAATTCCGTTAATTGTGGCGACCCAATGAAAGCGGAACTCTGGTTCCTTCTGGGTCTACCGGCTGTTTCTCAATAGCCTACCCATGTTAATGTTTCATGTCTGTATTGTCTTTTGTTGACATTTTTGGGGTATTCAATAAACGAAGAATGAATTAATTATCTCTAAATTTGGTTTCTAACTTGATATAAAAACACTTCTAACGAACGGAGATTTTGATGAACCTCTGAAACATTCGCTTGATTTTGGATTTTTCTATTTTTTTATGATGCGGATGTTGATGACAAAGAACTGTTATGCTGAGTTATGCGACTGTATACGATGCTGCTCAAAAAACGTGGTGAAACTTTACCAGAAACACAAGTAGATTTATTTGTATTCATAATATCGTATGGGGACGATGCCTTTCCAATATGCGCATCGCATTAGAAAATTTACTGGCTATTTCAATTTAATTATTTCAGTTATACAAAATAATGACCCATAATTATAGAAGACAAGGTGAATAGGTACTGGTTCTCGTACTGGCTAGAATTCATCTGAACTCTTCTGGCAGTTTTTGAAACATCTCTGCAAGCACTTCTGATTTGGGAAGAGAAAAAAGACATACAATTAGATTGCTATAGGGACCTCGGTTAAAATTTAGAGGGACGTGGTCGATTGGTTAGAGCGCTCGACCTGTAACGCAGAGAGCTGTCGATGTTCTATCGTGTGCACTTCTGAACTTTGGAAGGGTGGTGGCATATGAAATACAGTTGTGTTGTACTGTAATGTATAAATAGAATCTGGAAATTAAGCAAGTGAGCATTTGCCAAACAAAACAGAACTAGTCACGCTTATAGTTAGTATACGTTTTCTTACTTATCAGGTTCTCTGTCTTCCTGAAAGCAGGGATGTCTAGGAGACAGCAACATCCGGTTCGGGATCAGAGTGGATTCAGTTGCATCGTCCATTTCCAAAATGGCCGACGATAACTCTTTATATCCGTCCGTCTGATGGGCGTGACCATGCTTGGTCCGCGATGAATTATTACCAAACACCTTATTCATGATGACTCAGATTAGAAGACTGGCCAGTAAGAACTTTTCCAAAAACGACGAACCACTTCCCTTCGTCCCCTTTAGCACCAGCTTAGAGACAGGAACTGAAACAAGTTTTCGATGTCTAGAAGGTCAACGTCTCTAGCAAAGTTCTGAAACCAGTTTTATACAGTCACTTCTCAGAGGAAAGATTTCTCGGAGGTATCGACCATTCCATTCCGGGTGAACGTTGCCTAACTACTCGTCTTTCTTATGTCTTTATAGAAACCTGCTTACAAATGAAAAACATCGCTACAAAGTCGCAGATTTCGAAGTTCGGTTAGCACAAAGTGCCACGATTTTGCTTTCATTTAATCGGCAGCTTGAAAAGCAGAAACCATAAACTTTGTTCTGGTAAAGTCACAAAGAATTACGCATGAAAACTGTCACGGGGACAAAAAGGTCTGGTTTCCCGAATTTCTAAATATACATCACGAGCGACATTGTTGCTGTTAGAATTGTTCAATATTTAACGACGAAACTGCTAATAAAGCTGAGTCGTAACCATAATTCATATCCGTATATGATATAAAAATCAGCTGTAAATTGCAAAAATCTTCGAAGTCAACAGCGAAAACATAGTTTGTAAGGTAAGTCCAACTATTTTCTCAAATCCGAATCCATCTCCTAAGTATATGTCACTCCAACCGTCCCAAACGCTCTACCGCTTTCGATTGAACATCCAAAGACATAATTATTTCAGCGAAGTGGTTCATACACATCTTCTCCACTTTACCACAGATACAAACAACTTTTCTTTCTATCAACTTCACAGGTTTCCGTGGAAAGCCACCGCGAATAAAGTATCACAAAGTTACCGATCATCAACAGCATTTAACACAGAACGGTCAGTGCACCATAACTCGGCTAGTGCGTCCGCCGCATCCGTCCGTCCGTCCGTCCGTCCGCCTAGCGATTGGCAGGTAATGCTGGCTGCAACTGAGGCAGCATTCCGCCTGATCGCTTGACAGACTGCATACTAATCCTCGCCGTCCGCTGCTATTATTCCGTTTGACCCCGCTGCTGCAGCTGCTGCTGTGGATCGTCAGTGGTGCCATGGTTGGACAAGTGCACGTCGAGTGGCGGGAAACCATTCTCATTGGCCGGGCTTTGAAGCATCGACGGCAATGACGTCATTAGCTACTGCTGCAGTATGCGAACGGTGAATCAGAATGGGACGCAAAGTAATGAAGACTTTTTCGTCGATCAGTATTAGTGTCGTCAAATTCCCAGTGGCTCTAACGAAGCGGAATTAAGTTATAGGCTTATCGCGTTCTAATCGTCCATTTCTCCACTTCTACCTTGATGACGATGACAGCGAAGATGAAGATGACGATGACAACGAAGATTACGATGACAACGAAGACGAAGACGACGATGACAAGGAAGACGAAGATGATGAATATGAAGATGAAGATGACGATGAAGATGACGACACATCATATATCTATATATGTGTATAATTATATATATGTATATATATATAGTAGTTTCAGTTTAACGACACTGTGTGAAGATCATTAGCGTCGCCCTCCTCCTTCATCCAGGCTTGGGACTGGCACTGCCTGGCACTAGGGAACGTTTTAGACAGACACCAGTCGTCTTCTGAGCATGCTCATCATTGGCTGCTCCTTCTTCTATTCCCCAGGGGTCGCCGGCGGCAACGTTCCTAGCTTTTATTGGCCGATAAAACTCTCAATTAGTTCGATTAGCGATGTCGATTGCACGCAATTCTCCGCCAGGTGTTGACGAATATATTTCTAAATGTATGTTCGGCGATTCGCAGGTGGCGCCACGGTGTAATAATAACTCTACACGCTGCATCGATAGCGCACTCCGAAGCAGAAGACAACGACTAAAATGATGGTGATGATGACGACGACGATGATCACGACGGCGACGATGGTTGTAGTGAAATAATAGAAAGGGCGATGATGATAATTAGTTTACTTATGTTATTGGTGTGTCATTAGTTTTCTCGTTAATACGTATGTTCAAACTTTATTAATTATTATTAATCCGCATAGTCTAGATATTTGGATCTGTAAAATTATAACGGTCCAGCATCCAACTAATAATTACTACGAGTGATACACCTTTAGATAGAGAAGAGAGATAGAGATAGATAGATAGATAGATAGATAGATAGATAGATAGATAGATAGATAGATAGATAGATAGATAGATAGATAGATAGATAGATAGATAGATATATAGATAGATAGATCGATAGATAGATAGATAGATAGATAGATAGATAGATAGATAGATAGATAGATAGATAGATAGATAGATAGATAGATAGATAGATAGATAGATAGATAGATAGATAGATAGATAGATAGATAGATAGATAGATAGATAGATAGATAGATAGATAGGTAGATAGATAGATAGATAGATAGATAGATAGATAGATAGATAGATAGATAGATAGATCGATCGATCGATCGATCGATATATAGATAGATAGATAGATAGATAGATAGATAGATAGATAGATAGATAGATAGATAGATAGATAGATAGATAGATAGATAGATAGATAGACAGACAGACAGACAGACAGACAGACAGACAGACAGCTAGATAGATAGATAGATAGATAGATAGATAGATAGATAGATAGATAGATAGATAGATAGATAGATAGATAGATAGATAGATAGATAGATAGATAGATAGATAGATAGATAGATAGATAGATAGATAGATAGATAGATAGATAGATAGATAGATAGATAGATAGATAGATAGATCGATCGATCGATCGATCGATCGATCGATAGATAGATAGATAGATAGATAGATAGATAGATAGATAGATAGATAGATAGATAGATAGATAGATAGATAGATAGATCGATCGATCGATCGATCGATCGATAGATAGATAGATAGATAGATAGATAGATAGATAGATAGATAGATAGATAGATAGATAGATAGATAGATAGATAGATAGATAGATCGATCGATCGATCGATCGATCGATAGATAGATAGATAGATAGATAGATAGATAGATAGACAGACAGACAGACAGACAGACAGACAGACAGACAGACCGACCGACAGACAGACAGACAGACAGACAGACAGACAGACAGACAGACAGACAGACAGACCGACCGATCGATCGATAGATAGATAGATAGATAGATAGATAGATAGATAGATAGATAGATAGATAGATAGATAGATAGATAGATAGATAGATAGATAGATAGATAGATAGATAGATAGATAGATAGATAGATCGATCGATCGATCGATCGATAGATAGATAGATAGATAGATAGATAGATAGATAGATAGATAGATAGATAGATAGATAGATATAGAGAGAGACAGACAGACAGACAGACACAGACAGACAGACACAGACAGATACAGAGACAGAGACAGAGACAGAGACTAAAAGACAGACAATGACACAGATACGTGGAGACAGAAAAGATAGTTGAGAAAGGATTCGTTATTTCCAATCAAGCCATGGATGCTGTTGTAAGTTGCTGTTTAACAACACTGTATCGTAACAAAGATGATTAGCGTCGCCCTTCTCCTTTTTCCAGACTTGGGACTGGCACTGCCAGAGTAATGGCGCACTGTATAATAGGGGCTCTAATCGAGTGGTCCGTGAGTCAAGCAGACAACAACAGACTCTGAGGTCAGAGGAGCTGAGTGAAGAGAGCAATACCAGGATCCAAGCTGAGCTAAGAATAGGTAGAGGCCTATAGTGGAGCTGAGGGTACTGAAAGCCTGGACCTGACATTATGTATGTATGTCTGTATGTATGTATGTATGTATGTATGTATGTATGTATGTATGTATGTATGTATGTATGTATGTATGTATGTATGTATGTATGTATGTATGTATGTATGTATGTATGTATGTATGTATGTCGCCTATGTATGAGCACTTGTTATAGCACCCCTTCAAGATTTCTACTCAGTGGCGCTCCCGACTACAGCGCGGACACTGAATCGGAGTTTTACGCTGAAGCGCATGAGCAATTATTGCGAGTGAAGGACTTGCCCAGGGTCCCTACGCGGCGGCTTTGAGGTGGATTCGAACTCCGCAACCCTTCGGCTGCAAGGCACCGAACATACCCCTACACCACCGCGCCCCCACGTAGGCATTGTATTGATCTTGATGCAATTAGCCGTTGCCGTTCCTCTACAATAGATTGTCGAGACCTGGATGAATCGGAAAGTGTGTATACACTGTATAGTGTAGGTTGTTTGAGGATGATTCTTTCTAGTTAAAACGTCGTTTATCAAAAATGCCATAAACCATTTTGATTCCTGGTCGACTGAACTTATCAAAATAGTTATCTTTAGAGGGGCGCCATACAATGATACAAGTGCTCTGAATGAATTGATATATGATGAATTAATTAATTTATATAAACTTACTGATCGCACTATAAAGTCACTTTGGACTGGAGTCAGCACTGCTCTGTGATTGTCCAAAATTGAATCCATTTTCTATTATTTCACTACAATCAGAGGCACTGCCAGCCAACTCGGGCGATAAACAACAGTTCTCAAATGCTCGTGAACGGTGTATGCAGACTTTTGCTGAGTCCTTGGTTAAAACTGAAACGATTATAAGGTTATAGGCTAATCGTCTCAGGTTTAAAGAACACGCAGATACTTATAGGCTAATCATAAAATGCCATTTGGATTTGGTCATACTGTGCTGTTGGTCTATTTTACTGACTGAATATTCCGGTGAGATAATAATTTTTATGCCGTCACATTAAATTTTATAGACCTCTAACTTGGCAGTTTGCCATTAGCACGCCTGACGAATGTCACATGATCGCAGAAGTTCGTTGATAATAATAAAAAATAGGCCTACTATTCTTTATTGAAACAATCCGGTTGACAAACCTCAACCGGTTACAGTGTAGCCTACAGTTATGCAACTGAAACAATTCACAAAAACACAAATGACAGAAGACATAAATCTTAACTACTAGGCCTAACAGAACAGACAGTCGACAATACACGGCGCTAATAGCAGCCTACAAAGCATGTCCGCCTACGAAGCTCGATCTCGGTACCTCTCGCTCTCTATGCCAGTGCGTTATCCAATGCGCTATCAATGCGCTATCGGACCCTCTGAAAAACTGCCTGAGCAGTGAGCATCCCAGCGTTTTCTGTTGTCACCAACAACGCCACATCTCTGAACATAATATTGGACTGAAATGATCAGTGGCGGTCTCTAGCGAATATGTCTGAATCATATTCTGATTCGCAGATTATTAGCAAATCCACTTATAAAGGCCGGTGGGTAATACAGGACTATGACTACAAGACCACATTAATTAATTTGAGAAAATCTAACCTTCTTTAAGACATCAAACTTGATAGGAACAAAAATTACAAGTGTTCTGAATTTCAGATAAACTGATTGACGGAAACTGATTTATCTGTGAAAGGTAGCACTACTGAAATTCACAGTTATTTATAGACGTTTGTGCAGATACCTAAAACACCATCTTTACACAAAGAATTCCTTCGTTAAATACTACAATGGCGACTGTTTAAGTGATGTGATGGTAAGAGAAATCATATACCAGTATATGAATAACCGGCTACAAGGCCTAAGTCTATGTGTACACATTCTATAGGCTAATTCAGTCAGTAAGTTAAAAGTCAATTAAATATTTAAATCATTGATCAGTGTCAAAGAAATGATTGAATTGGAGCAAGCGATACGTCTGCATTGCCTTCTTATTTACTATAAAAGAGGTCGCTATAGTGGCGCTATACAAATGTTCTGTTGCAATTACAATTTGTTTGCTTCGGTGCTTCTGACCAACAAGATTTATTTCTAAATTCGGTTGTGGGTCGTGGCAGGAGTCCCTCAGTCGTCTGTGAATTGAGTCTCGTCCTCGTGACCTGACTTGACCTTCGTCTTGAACCTCCATCAACAACTGAAGCAATCCTGTTCAGAAAACGTGCCAATGTTACCAGGTCAATGCAAAGCTTCCTTGGCGCTCTATGAAGACAGAATCTCTGTGTCATATAATTTCACTGTATTACTCTGAGCACGGTATTTCGAACAATAGTCACGGAGACGTGGGTCTGGGATAGGGCTGCCTACTTTTGACTTTGCCAATCCGGGAAGCCCACTTAATTAGTACTCGATATGGATATGCCATTACCAAAATTTACCCTGTCCACATCACTGTGTGTAACGAATGTTGCGTCTGCCTAATGCTACAGTTACGTAACTATAGGGCTTTTCGTTTGTGGGGGTGGGCTTTAAGCCTTGATCATGGCGATTGAGGTAGCACGAGCCTAGAGTTGGGACGGGGTCTTGATTATTTTGGGGGCTTCAGCTTCGTTTGGGGGCTTCAGTCCCTTCCCCAAGCCCAACGCTAGTTACGTCCCTCTTCAGTCTACTGCAAATAGTTTTTTTTAAAATTACGGTAAATCATCGAAATACAAGTGGGCTTTAGAGTCTATATAAAATTAGAATCAAGTTGTTTACAGCCAGCTGTTCGAGTTTAGTGTGCTAAAACAACAAAATAGCATTAATTTAGGTGAAGTGGATATTTACACCAAGGTCCGGGACAATTTGTGATCAATACGGGACACGGGACACATAAGACCCATTCACTGGAACGTCCAGGAGAATGCGGGACGGTCGGCAGCTTTAGGCTGGCACTTAACAATCGCCGCATGGCTATAGCTCGCCGACAACAATTGTTCCCAACATTGTATTGCATTTTTTAATGTGTTGCACTGCATTTGTCAATTTACATAGCGTCTCATACGCAAACAGCTACTCAGAGGAGCCCCATGAGGCAATGATGTGTCTTGAGCATTTAACCCTTAAATACCGAGCGTGCAGTAAAGCCGCATCATATTTAGTGTCTGTACTTAGTAGATGACTTGGGATCAAATAATCTGTTTCACATCATACATTGATATAATTCGAAATCGAAGCTATAAACCTAGGTGCAGGATACTTGTATAGGGATTATATTTAGATCCAGTCCATATATTTAAACCTGTCTGAGAGCCTCTAACTATGCAGCGTTCCGGTACACATGCTCTGATCTCGTGAATAAGATTGGGCCCTGCGTTTGGCTTTGGAGTAAGCTTATATAGCGTTTTAGACATTTGGGATTTAGGAATACGATTACGAAATGCGTCCTTATACTTCATGAAACCTTAGAGGCTTAGACAGTGGGTGATTCTTAACCCATGCTGTATAAATTAGTTACTCTGAAAGTAGGAAGCAGTCAAGCCGCTTCGCTGTGTTCAATTTTCGAGCATAGCAACAGTGGAGGGGCCAGGATTTTAGGTGTGGGGGGTTAAAGCTCCAAGCCCTTCCCTTTTGTCCCCTCCTCCCTGTGATTTGCAGTGATTTCCAACTTTGGGGAGCTGAGCCGCAGTTGGGGGGGGGCTAAGCCCCCTCTCCCTCTGGCGCCACCACTGCATAGCAATTAATTAAAATTATGTATAAGTATATTCTTTAATGAGAAGCGCTATAGCAAACGCACATCACTGTACATAGCGCCATCTATAAGTCGTTCTTTCCGGTGTACGACAGAGGTCGCTCCAATCGCCATGATTACCGACCTGTAATCATAAATCGGCCTTTGGTCAGTTGGTAATTGCATCTCGCCAGGTTTTGAACCTGACGTTGCAGTTCAGCATATAGCTCGGATCGATCCGATAGGCAGCGCTGTCCGTTAGGTCGCACGGTTGTAGGCTTCTTGAGCCGGGCGTCTTCCGTAAGGGTGTAATCCGGCCGGCGTCGGGCAAAGGGCTGGTATCACCCAACTTCGTTCGATTTGATCCACCTTCTCTTCCTTCTTTCCTCATCACTCCTCAAGGTAATGGCTACCAAGCGCAGAAATCAAGGAGATTCGTTGGACTACTTACACTTTGTCTGGTAGAGTTATAATAGGTATACTAGACAATAATGACACACTAAAGAGTCGGGAATGGGGAGCTTTGTTTGGCACCAAACCGAGGTGTCTGATAGTTCATTCATTCTGAGAACTTATATAGCGCCGCATAAGGATATCTACTCCGAGGCGCTCTCTGCGCTAGACTATTATGATGACAAGTGTCATTAGGAACGAAAATATTAAATCAGTCAGCAAAACAATACACAGTAAGCATAACACGTGTCTGATTGTTTTTCCCTGACCACACCCTTACCAGACAATTTACTTCGTCTTTGAACGGGTTGGACACACTATTTTCAAGGTTACAGTCTGCCTCATTGTTCCATATTCGGTTGGGACGAGCATGGAACCGATTGTCTGCGACTACGTAATGTGCATAATATTTCATTAATGCACAAATATGGCCGCTGATATATTGGTCGCTTCCGGAAGATATTAATGCGTGAGTATTGTCGCGGGGAGAGATGATAGACTGCTCGGCAATTGGGGCGGTTATTTGGGCCGGGTACAGAGAACGGATGTGACCCCATTGGGGTTTAGTCTACATATGCGAATATGACCCACAGTGTAACGAACTCCTCCTGGTCTGATCTCCTGGTACTATAAAGACGAAGGATTCGATTGCTGTTTGGTTGTAAAGCTACAGCTTCAATGCTTCATCGTGCTATGGGAATGTACACGTAAGGCAAGGTTATTAAGAGACCGCGTTGCAACTCAGATATATAATAAGAGGAGGCCACGCAACGAGTTCCAAAGGTCAGCCGTCATGAAATGCAGTGCCCCATTGTTGTATTTACAGCCGTTCATTATTCCTGTTCAAGGCTACTATAGCCATGAACGTACCAACGTATATGTAAGCTTACTGTATACAATCATGTATGCTTACACGTAGGTATGCATGCATGCATGTTTGTGTATGTCGTATACGCGTATGCATGTATGTATGTATGTTTGTATGTACGTAGGTTGCACGTTGTGTATGTATGCTACATATGTATGTAGGCCCTACATATATTTGTTTGGTTGTTTGTAAGTGGCATTTATATAGCCTTATGTGAATAACAAAGGCTTTAATATGTCTGTCTAACAGTTCCAAACAAGTACTACTTAAGACTTACGATAATGTCGAAATAATATTGTTTCTTGAACATTTGCCGCTGAAAAGTAGGTATATTTCATAGCAAGAATGTTACAGAAGAATTTATGTTTTCCATGGGTCAAGAGCAAAAGCCAGCGACTACATGTTTTGTTTGTCGTAAATCTCAACTCCAGCCATAAGTTAGCAATTCCTCATTAGATCTGAACTATCGGCGTGTTTGCATAGTGACAGCTCTGGATGTTTATAAGTTATTGTGGCCTGTATTTTGACCCAACCTCTATACTTCGCCAGTGTTGTCTTTGGTGACCACCTGTGAATGCGCTGGTGCCAGAGCCAACAGTAGTTTGAAGAAGAACAGTACATTAAGCTAAACCAGGGAGGCTACCAAGGCCATGAAGTGTTAGCAATTTCATTTTCTTAGCCCCGGCATATGACTAGCCTTAGCCCCTCGCCGCGTAATACCTTAATAAATTCTCATACACGATACTACACGATGAAGGCGGGTGGCCAGTCCGTCTCATCTTCCCACAGACAGTGTACTGTCAGTGTACTCATTACAGCTCATTGATGCCTGCTTGGGTCCATGGGCGTCCGCAGGGGGGCGCAAAGGGGCGCATGTGCGCCCCCTGGATTTTGCGCATATTTGCAGAGAATTTTTGAATATTTGGTTATTACAATTATTACACACGATTTTCAACGTGATTATCGGAAAAACACTATAGGTAATTATTTAAAATTAACACAGGAAGCGTAAGGCACCGACCGTTGAACTTCTTTTATATAATAAGCTCAATGAGTAGGCCTAATAAAATAAAATTGACAGTGTGCCTGTGTTTAACTTCTGCATTCAGTTTCGTGGTAATTAGGCTCAATATAATAATTTAATTATTAACTAACGTTTTTTTCTTTTGCGCTGGCTGTTCAATGTGTTCATACCGAATAAATACGTTGCCCAGAGCTTGCCCACTGTTAAGTCAACCTGCAGTTAGTATAGTCTATAGAAAGTATGCAGTGCTGATAAATTATATTATATTATGTAGAATAATATAGGATTATAGGTCGATTGGCTATATTGGCATGAACTTAGTAAAAGTTTCAATTCAATTACATAAAAATATAACGTCTCCAGACGATTGCAATTGTTATTTCAAGAATAAGGTCAGATTTCAGTCATATAAAATTTAATTATCATAATAGTTTTTGACAAATGTTCGAATGTCTATGAATGTTTTCGCATGTTGGGATTCGCGCCAGAGGATCGAGAGGTAGCCAGCGCCGATGAGTGCGAGCGTCGAAGGTGCAGTGATCGGTTGCTTTCGACACCCTACTTAGTCCCTGTGACTATTTAAAAGTTTGCGCCCCCTAGAAAAATTCCTGGGGACGCCCATGCTTGGGTGAAGCATTTCGGCCCTGGCGGTTATTTGAACCCCTGACCTCTCGGTTGACTGTCCAGCACCCTAACCACTAGACCATCGATCTGAGTGTTAGGTAAAGAATTGTAAGGAGATGAATACACGTAGGCCTATCTGATAAATAAATGCATAGATAATATTCATACAGAAAAAAAATAATTTATAGATAGATGTATCTGATAAATAATAAATATGCAGATGTCACGAATAATGCAAATTGATCTATTGCTAAATTGTCCGGTAGACGCGTTTTAGTAATAGCAGCAACCCAACGTCAAGCGGAACAAATGGTTTTGGGGGTACTTGAACTGGTAAGTAAACTTTCAGGTATTAGAATCAAACCGTGAGTAGTTAAGTTGTGCTAATCTCTAAAGATTTCATACTACACACTGTACACTCCAGACAAGTGAACTGCACACTTGACAATTGGAACTTCACACTTTTTGTCAGAAAACACACTTTGGGCTCTGCAATAGAATATAGCAAGGCAGTATGGAGTGGGCTGCTATATTGAGCAAACTCAAGACAGAAATTTAATGACGCAATGTTCAAGAAATAGACCTACAGTTACATGATGTTGCTGATGCTATGATATTCCGTCCAAGATACTTAACGCAAAAAGGCACCAAATCAGGGTAAAGTAACTGCAGTAAAGTAAGGTATGGCATGATAATCTCTCTATGTACCGAAAATAAAGCAATAGCAGTCAAGTTACGAAAACGGTTTCCATTAAAAATGCCGAGCAGTGCAGCTTTCATTTTCTTGCGCATAGATACGTGCATGCATACTTAGCCTACTCAACAAGAGCAGAGATGCAAAAGAATTTTGCCTCTGGAGTAGAAATCTTCTCTGAAATGCAATTCGGAACATTCTTGTTGTATTTTATTCACCGTTTCAACTGTAACTCCTTTAACATATCACCTTTCACGATCTAGAGAGACAAACACAAGACCGGCAGACATTCCGATAAAGATACAGACATACAGATAGACAGAGAGAAAGACATGAAGACGGTAAGACAGACAGACAGACAGGCTAACCGATTGACTGACTGTATAGGGAGAGAATGTAACCAAATCAGAGAAGGGACCATGTGAATAGCTGGATGTTAGGATAATAGTATTCAAGGTACAGGATAACAGATAACTACAATGTAGGTGTCCCAAGTTAGCGGGATCTTGATCCCTTTTGGGACTCCTCTTGCGGCCAATCCTGATACTTTATGTTGAAATGTTATGTGTTTTTCATTTGGCTTCAATAAAAGAGATTTGATTGATTGATTGATTGATTGACTGAAAATGTCAACCTAATAGCACCTCGCCCTAAACGGATGTAAATAAACTCCACCACTTCTAAGGAAACAGGTTACGGTTCATACTGGTCACCAAACTACACTATCCCCACCCCAAGAGAACGCTTTAAGCCTAGATGGCGGGTTTTTAAAAAAGAACATCCTAACAGCCATGCAGGTCGCTTTTTCCGTTCAAGGTCTCGACAGAAAAACACGGCGTAGTCGGCAATCGCACACGTTTATCCCATTTGTATCAGCAATGCCGTACAAGACAAATGACCAACGGACCAAGAAAAGCCGAATTTTTATTTCACAGCATCTACACATACGCAGGAGGCTTGGGCGCGAATCGGCCAGTGCCCCTCGCCGGTATACCCATCCACCCCCATCTCGTCCCTCAGCCGGGCAGAAGGAGAAGACGAAGAGAGGCCGCTTATTAGACATGGAAGTGCGATCCAGCGCTGGGTCGGATAATTGATAGCGTCGGCGATTGTCGCAAGAGGGAAAAAACCGGGCGTCCTTATTGATGCTTAGATGCGTGTCTCCGTGTCATAGCTCAGAGTATACGTAGCGGCGGAGGCGGCCACGCATCTCGTTCCATCCTCCGCCAGACGCCACCTACCGGACGATGGAAAAAAACGATGGCCTGTGAGACGACAACTGTCACCGGTCGTTCGCTATCTCACACTTGACGAGACAAAGTTGAAGACATTCGTCTGGCACGCAGCAGAACAGCAGCAGCAGCAGCAGCAGCAGCAGCAGCAGCAGCAGCAGTGGTGGCACCAGCATCATCCGAGATGCACGCACAGGCTGTAAATCTATGGGACCCTCATCGTTACTTCCGCACGCAAATATATACATATATGTGTGTATGTATATGTTCGTACATTCACATATGTAGTTATCATGAATGCATACATGGATACATAAATAATTGCATATACATGTAATTATGTATATATGTATTTATATATAATAATATATATATATATATCAGAAAAGATCGGACGTAGAGGATAATTAGCGTATTAGACATCGTTTCTTCTTGTACTAAGTTGCGGTTTGTCAACTTAATGTTTCAATAAAGAAGTACACACAATAATACACACACACACACACACACACACACACACACACACACACACACACACACACACACACACACACACACACACACACACACACACACACACACACACACACACACACACACACACACACACACACACATACGTGTGGGAGGTGTAATTCCATGACATGCGAATTTGTAATGCATAGTCATGACCGACTTTGACAGCTTATATCTTCATAACCACTGGCACTAGAGCTACGCGGTTTTCACAGAATGTCGAGCATGGCCAGGTGAGCATCTGGTCCAAAAATAGTTTTTTCATGTGTGTGTGTGTGTGTGTGTGGGCAGGTGTGTGTCGTCGGTTTCCAGTGTAATACACTAGCAGTGTGTGTCGTGTTTTCAATGTTTTCTGCGAGTGGTGTGTGTCGTTGGTTTCCAGTGTAATACACTAGCAGTGTGTGTCGTGTTTTCAATGTTTTCTGCGAGTGGTGTGTGTCGTCGGTTTCCAGTGTAATACACTAGCAGTGTGTGTCGTGTTTTCAATGTTTTCTGCGAGTGGTGTGTGTCGTTGGTTTTTCCCGTGTAATACACTAGCGTATGGATATACATGTATGGATGTACATTTATACTATATAAACATGTGTAGGGATGATTGTTTGTATCTTTTATACATAGATTAGTTTCAAAACACACATAATCTTATATTTGTTTATCGAAAAGTACAAAATGTACGCAATAATATAAAATATTGCTAATTAATGGGTTCCGTTGTTAAAAGTGATGTAATTTCGAGGTGTATTCACATAATGTACAACTAAATATACCGTTCTGTGCAGAAATGAATGCTGAATCCATTGCTATATTACAAGTTATGATATGTAAAACCAAACACGAAATCCAGGGGGTGGTAACCACCCCCCCTTGGTAGCCAGTGTTACAAAAAAGCTTGGTAGCCCTAGGGTTAAGGTAGGCCTACATAGACCAGCCTATATTAATCTGGCAACCGGACTCAGATTTACACTTGTATACTACTTTTAAATTCGAACCAATGTCTGAAAATCTGTCAAAGTAGTGATATGTCACGTATGTTAAATGTTTTTGAATATATAAAATCTAGTTTAGTACAATGTTAACTTCGGATTTGCAACTGTAAAACTGCAGAGTGAATTTGACACCTCTTATAGTACGATATAAACTCCATAGTTACTTGGTGAGCACAAACAATGATGACGTCACTTACCAGTGACTTAGTCTACGAGGTAACGTTACAAATCTACTGTTTAAAAATTAATTCACATTAGTCGTCAGTATCAATCAGTCTTTGCAATTTCAAATTGCTTTTCTGTTTCAGTAGAATGATCCGTTTTCGTTATTATTATCAGTGTAAAGTCTCACAACTAGCGGACTGCAATTAGTCAATTATTGTGGCGTTTGCATATGCGTCGTTCGTTTAGTTCGTCAATAATGTAGGCTGCTTAAGTAAGCAAGTAAGTAGGTATATTCTTTATTTATCCAACTGCATAACCGAATTTGGTTTACATGAAACTACGCAATATAAAGCATTCTTGTTTTTCTCATTAATTTGTCAGCCTGTGATTAATAATAATTATATTCGTTTATTGAGAAAGACAACTCTAATTGGCACACCGCAGTTAGTTACAATGTCAAATCGGTCATGCGGCCTTGGACGCAAGGAATAGCAATTAAATCGAAATTAAGTAGGCCTATCGGTATTTCTGACCATCAACTTTCCAGACATATCGTTTATTAACAAAGTTCTATTAGGTTTTAACGGGTTGTGAAACGAAGAAAAAGTAGTTAAATTAACAAAATCCTATAATTTATGGTTCTTTTGTAAACTCAGCTAACTGTAATTAGCACATGTTAAAGTACAGTCTCCGGACATTTCTCCTCGGACATTCCCTTTTCCTCCGAACAGTAAGTAGGTAACTTAACCATTGTCCATGGTAACTGTCATTAATCCAACATCTATTAAAGCAAAGACCTTCTTTCGTGAATCCAACTTCCATTAAGTACATAATTTCGTTCATCAATCCAATATCTGTTGAAGCATATAATCGGTTTCATCAATACAGCTTATATTTAAGGAAAATAATTTCTTTCATTAATCCAACTTCTGTTAAAGTAAAGAATTATTTTCATCAGTCCAATTTCGGGGGAAATGTCCGGGCGGAATGTCCTGGGCGAAATTGACTTAGTCCCTTACATTTGTTTCAATACAGTGTGCAAGGACCATTTTAGATAGTGGAATACTGTAGACGGTTTGTTCATGTTCACTGTGTATTTTTTAGATTTCTACTGAATGCTTAGAGAGCTTCAAACTGAAAAAGGCAAACAAATGGCAGGCTTGGAAAAATAATATCACTTCACAGAAACTTACAAGGGTTTCAGTGTCTTCAACTCTAGCTATGTGTAAAAATCATATCTGAAGCACAAACTCTGTTACTTTATAATCATGATGTCGAAAAGCATTTCGTTTAAACATTGATTAGGATATTCCATCATAAATGCAAAACAAGAACAGATAGAAAGTTCCCAGCTGCAGAACCATATTAGAATCCATGCTGAAGTGATGCCTTATCAATGCCAGGTATGTCAAAAGCGTTTTACCCTATCTTCAAATCTAACGCGTCATGCAAGAACTCATACCACAGAGAAATCTTACCAATGCCAAGTATGTCAAAAACGTTTTTCTCAAGTTTTCAATCTAAAACGTCATGCAACAATCCATACTGGAGAGTTGCCCTACCAATGCCAAATATGTCAGAGCCGTTTTTACGATTCTTCAACTCTAGCATGTCATGCCAGAATTCATACTGGAGAGAAATCTTACCAATGCCAAATGTGTCAAAAGAGTTTTTCACGTCTTTCCAGTCTAAAATATCATGAAAGAACCCATACTGGAGAAAAGCCTTACAAATGCCAATTGTGTCAAAAAGGTTTTTCCCAATCTTCAAATCTAACACTTCATGGAAGAATTCATACCCGTGCGAAACCGTACAAATGTCAGTTATGTGAGTTTAAATCGGCGTATGAAGGTTGTCTAAAGATTCATTTGAGGAAGCATACTGGAGAGAAACCATACCTTTGCCGGGTATGTCAGAAAACATTCTCAAGCATTTCAGGTCTTACAAGTCATGAAAAAACTCACTCTGAAGCGAAACCATTTCTTTGTATTCTTTGTAACAAAACACTTCTCACATCTTCAAAGCTACAGAGTCATGTTAGAATTCATACTGGAGAGAGACCATACCAATGTCAGATATGTAAGAAGAGTTATCCCCAATCTACGCAACTGCGATATCATGTTCGAATCCATACTGGAGAAAAACCATACCAATGCCAGACATGCCAAAGACGGTTTATCCAATCTTGTAGTCTTATAAGTCATAGAAGGATTCATACTGGAGAGAAACCACACCACTGCCAATTATGTGAGTTTAAAGCTTATTATAAAAGTAATCTAAACAGGCACACGAGAAAACATACTGGAGTGAAACCATACCTTTGCCAGATATGTCAGAAAACATTCTCGTGCGCTTCAGGTCTGAGACGTCATGAAAAAACCCACTCCGTGCTTGGCTCAAGTTTTTAAAACCATTTTCAAAAGCTCACAGTCTGCAAAATTGTGTTTGAATGCATACTTGAGAAAAATCGTACACATTCCAGTTATACCAGAGAACATCTCACGCGATTATTTGAGATAAGTCTGGAATCTTCTCTATGAACTTCCTCTGAAATACATGAATGAACCCTAAATGGAGAGAAAATACATTTTTGCGGACTTCGAGTCTACGAAGAAACAAGTCTCAACCAGAAATTACCTAAAATATTTGACTTTATTGAGTTCACCAACTACTGTTGGTGAACCAATAAGAAAAATGGAAGTGTAGGTAGAGCTAATCAATCTATGATGATATGTACGAACGAATTAATGCATACCAGTATTGTACTCAACGTAAAAGCTTTAGTTTAGTACAACTGATTATTCCTGCAGGACTGGTCATATTCAAGGATCATGCTTTTGTTTTGCGTTTATTGGAATATTTTTGGTTCAATTCACGTGAGCCTATTATGCTTTTGTCTAATTTTCAGCATTTTAACTATTGAACTGTTTTTGTTATTGCTGGTATACTTCACATGATCTCCTGTAATTTTGTTCGTGTTTTCACTTAATTCATGTTTCACATAGTTGTACTCTCACGCTTTTACTCTTCCGTAAATGCAATCAGAAAGTAATTGCATCGATGATTTCATACATAGTCATGGTAGCGATTCTGTTAAGGTTGAAACGTTTTAGCAAAATAAAGTTTTTTCGTTCTTTATTTGTCATCGATAACCTAAATTTGAACTCCAGCTTCATTTGAGATCGGCAGGAATAAGTGTGAAGTCCCCAGTGGATCAAGGGTGACGTACCTTCTGAATCTTCCCAACACCGATATGAACTATAGTCCTTCACAGCTCTACGCTCCGCTACTCTTCCAGGAGTCCACTACAATGACATGGGAGCCAGTGATAGTGAGCACTTAACCCTATTGCACGCAGTAGCTTGGACGGCGGCTTCGCCAGTTCTAATGGATGTGTGAGCATGATGAGATATGGCGTGTTTGTGGGACACTGTCACATCCCATGCCAGACAGCGTCCACGTGACCAAAGGATGATTGTGATACCGTTTGGCCTCTTTCCGTCTGCTCTTGAACAGCCGTGAGGCTCTTTCTGTGCAGAGATTTTCTCTGCTTAGCGCTGTCTAGATGGTGACGTTTAGGACACGCTGTTGCTCTCGCCTTGTCCTCCTCTGCAAACCAATCTCGACGTCGTGCCTACTCTCAACCCGACATTGATCCGTGCCTCCTCGTCTGATAGGCGCAGACACAGTGCGGTCGCAGGGGAACTAACATCCAATCACCAGAATGAAGTGCTCGTGAAGCTAGCAGAGAAGACGATGGCGTGGATACCTAGCAATCCTCTCCATGTCTTGTCTGTACATAGGATATCCTACTCTTGTTGGCAAATATATGGTGTTCCTGTTGGTTGCGCCTTACCTGTCAGGGCCTCCAAGCGGTGAGTGCTGAATTCGCCTGTTCGTACGATATTTCAGCCGACTCTGTCGGTAAGATGCATGCCTGAAGTTCGTTTGTGCTATCAGCAGAAGCCAGGAAGGCGGAAGTGCCAGCGTAGATCCACAACGGACTTTCAGAACACCATCTCTCACCAGCGAAGAATTTTGGCTGAGATTTAGGTTGAAGGTAAATTAAAGTGTCACTCAAGCCAGAGAATTCTGGATACGTAAAAAGCATGTTGTCTTCTATAGATTCGAGGTCACTTACCAAGACCGGCAAGACATTTTGGCTGAGCTAGGCTATAGGTTGAAGGTAGCATTTTGGCTGAGATACAGGTTGAAGGTAGAATTTTGGCTGAGATATAGGTTGAAGGTAGAATTTTGGCTGAGATATAGTTTGAAAGTTGATACAAGTACCATGCGAGCCAGAGAATTTAGGATATGTAAAAGCCTGTTGACTTCTTAATCGGAGGTTAATTACCAAGACCGAGTTGGCATACTCCATGTGAGAGAAGACAAGAAATCGAGCAGGCTAAGAGTAGAACTTGTGTGACGTATAGCACTGATATGACGGAAACATGATTTGCAAAAGTTTGTGACGTGGGGTCAAAGTGTAAGATTATTCGATTGGCATTTAAGGGTTCAGGTTATTTCTTATTTGTAATTCAATCTAGGCCTATAGGTAACTATATTTATATCATGTATAGGCCTACAATAATGACTAGAAATGATATGTTTTAATACGCGACTTAACTAATGTTTCTATCAATGATTTCTAAATGAAAATTAATAATATTATGTAAAATGACATAATTATTTAAGGTACATAAACCAGTCTATAATTATTAATCTGGCAACCGGACTCAGATTTTCACAAATAGATTATTTTCAAAATTCGAACAAATTCTGTCACGTGTGTTAAATGTTTTTGAATATAAAATTGATATTTTTGTGCAATGTAATTATGTGAGTTTAAATCTAAGTATGAAGGTAGTGTAAAGATTCATATGAGAAAACATACTGGAGAGAAGCCATATCTTTGCCGGGTATGTCAGAAAACATTCTTATCATATTCAGGTCTGAATCATCATGAAAAAACCCACCCTGAAGAGAAACGATTTCTGTGTATTCTTTGTAATAAACCATTTGCCACATCATCAATGCTACAAGAACATGTTAGAATCCATACTGGAGAGAGACCATACCAATGTCAGATATGTAAAAATAGTTTTGCGCAATCTTCTCACCTACGACATCATGTTCGAACCCATACTGGAGAGAAACCATACCAGTGCAAGACATGTCAAAAACGGTTTATCCGATCTGAAAATCTTAAATGTCATGCTGTAATTCATACTGGAGAGAAACCATACAACTGCCACTTATGTGATTTTAAAACCAATTTTAAAAGTAATCTAAATAGGCACACGAGAACACATAGGCCTACTGGAAAGAAACCATACCTTTGCCAGATATGTCAGAAAACGTTTTCATGCGCTTTAGGTCTGAGAATTCATGAAAAAAACCACTCCGTTTCTGATTCAAGTGGGTAAAATCATTTTCCAAAGTTAACAGTCTGCAAATTATGTTGGGAACCATACTTTAGAAAAGCCATACAAATTGCAGTTATACCAGAGAACATAATATCTCATGCGATTATTTCAGATGTGTCTGGAAACTTGTTTATGCACTTTGTCTGAAATACATGAGATAATTATGTTCTCTGGTATAATGGAGAGGAACCATAAAGTTTGTAAAACAGAAATTCGCGATCTTCGAGTCTGCGAAAAACAAATGTCTCAACCAGAAATTAACTGAGATATTGGACGTTATTGATGTTTACCAAGAACAGTTGGTGAACAAGGACGGCAATTGGAAGTGTGGAGCTACCCAATCTATAATTATATATACAAACGAATTGATGAATTTCAGTTTTGTATCAAAGTAATTGCTTTAGTACATTACAACTGAGTATTTGTGCAGGACTAGACATATTCAAGGATCCTGCTTTTTTTGCGTTATTTGTGACACTTTTAGTTCAGTTTTAGTTCTAATGTTCATATGTCTAGTTATGAGCACCTTTACTCGATCGAACTGCTTTTGTAATTACACTGCTTGTATAATTCACATGATCTACTGTAACTTTGTTCGTGTTTTGAAGTTTTACATGGTCGTACTCTTACGCTGCGACGCTGGTACTGTTCCGTAAACGCAATCACAATGTAATTGCAACGATAATCTCACACATAATCCATATTGAGGATAACGATGCTGTTAAGGTTGAAATGTTTTAGCAATAAAGTTTGTTCGATCTTTATTTGTCATAGTTAACCAGTAACGACTCTTCGAAATGTAGCATCCATTTACAGCCGAAGGCATTAGATAGATCCGCAGTAAATTGCCGACAACATAAAAATTATATTGAAATGTCGAAATATTTGTCACCCGAATAGGCCCTATAAATCTCTTGTATGAGTTTATTATAATTAGTTGGGTCTAAGTTTTGTTTCGCTTCATTTTGATTGATTGATTGATACTGTTTATTGAAAATCCACACAACACACGAATCAAATAATGATAATTCCGCCTGTATGTAGCAAAGGTTTTGCACTCGTATGCGTCCGCCGTCCGATAATAGGCCTAGGCCCTACAGTTAAAACATTGTGTGAAGAATAAACTAGCCTATTTCCGACCTATTGTACTTTGATGTTTCAACTCGGTACCTTATCCTGCAGATCTAAACTTAGGCCCGAATATATTAGTGTATATTAGTGCTGAACAATTTCTTTTGATTTTTATTATAATTCGATTTGTGAAGTTCAAAAAATGCAATTAATCGCAAAACAAATGCGCTTATGCAGTTGCTAAAAAGATCACATAATTTTTATTAGGCTAAACAAGTCATTCTTCGAAATCTTTTGAAACGTTTACAAGTACGATATCTCAGGATTCCGAAGCACACCAGGCAGATCATTCATTTTTTAATTATTCAGCCTGCATATAAGGTCAGATAGGGCTAACGTCCTTGCTATGGATCTTCTGGCTTTCTCCGAGTCCCCGACAATACCAGATTGTAGGCCTAATCATTATCAGATCACAGTTGAAACCGTCCCGCAACCAGTAAAGTCAGCGTGACGATGGCCCTCTACTACACATCACTATGTTATTAAAACTTTGTATAATGTTGTGAAGTTATATTCTATGCTTTATGTCTGTCTGTTCCTGAATCTCTGTTTCCGTATGTTTGCGTTTTCCTTTCTGTTCGTCTACACCAGCCTATACATGGCCTACATCCACCTATCACACTGGTAGAAAATCACACATTCATCTGTTTCACTAGAGAGATACAATTGTCTAGGATAAGGTTATCAACCGCCTTCGTGGTCACGTGACGCAGTGGGGCGAGGCGCATTTTCGCCGATCCAAGGTGAGTACAGCAAAAATTATCGGACTAGAGTAATTTATCGTTTTTGCTTTCTAAATAATTTTATATACATGGCATTTCAATACCAATGTCCATGATAACTGTCATCAATCCAATGTCTACTTACGCAAGAAGTATTTTTCATCAATCCAGCTTCTATTTATGCAAAAATTATTTTCATCAGCCCAACTTCTACTGAGGCAAGAGTCATTGTCATCAAACCAACTTCTATTTAAAATTATCCTATATAAAATAATACAGAGCGCAAAAACGATAAATTTCCCTGATTAGTCCGATATTTTCCAAATTTCACAGGACGACTCTGACTAGATCAAAGCGTAAAGCACCAGCTTATAAAAGACACATCATTTTCAATCTGACTAATAGATGCACGTAAGACGCGCTATACAAATGTACTGCTACGGTGCATTCAAGGTCGTTGAGTCGTGTTAGAGGGGTTGTCCAGAGATCGATTCGGGTTGATCAGGTCATGAGTGATTTCGGATGGACGAATGGTTTAGCGGATGAGAGATATTGACGAAGTTAATGGACCTGAACTTTGTGCGAATCTGGGTGACTCTCGGCCTCTCCTGAAACAGATCGTAGGCCTAATCGTAATTGTAATCGTAAACTCAGAACTTCTACAGCGCCCACAAAAGCGAAGTCGCGGGAACCAGCTTATTCACAGGCGCTCAATCAAAACAAAATCGATAGGCAGGGGTCAAAATCCAGAGAGTCAGGCAGGCAGACAGGCAGGCGGCTAAGGTGGATGGTGTTCAGACGGCGAGGTAGGCAGGGAGAAGTGTTGGATTCAGGATAGGATTTGTCAAAAGCAGTGTTTCAGTTTCGAGTGAAAGACCTGTGGAGAGATAGCGAGAGGTGGAGTTTTGGTGACTTCGTAGGATGGGTCAGATATTATTTTGTCGTAGTGCTGGCGGAAGTTTGTTCCAAAGAGGTTGAACAGCTATGGCTATGGAGCGATTTGAAAATTTTAGTGATGAGGTGATCGAAGGACGGAGCAGAGTTAGGGACGGGGAGGAGCGGGTTGGACGAAGTGGCTGGATCGTGAACAATTGACGGAGATAGCAGGGTTGGGAGGTTTGAAGTGTATTGTACGTGAGTGAGATGATTTTATATTCTATTCGTTCAGGAATTTTGAGCCAGTGGAGTGATTTGACGACAGGAGTGATGTGATGTTGTTTGGAGGTTTTGGAGACAGCACGGGTTAGGGCAGTGTGATTCTCCTTACAGGTTTTATTTTAGTTATAGTTACAGTTATAGTTTCTGTTATTTTTTTTAAATTTTAGTTATAGGTGTAGTTAGTATTATTTTTTAGTTATAGTTATAGTTAATGGATATTTATTTTAGTTAATTTTAGTTACTACTTAGTTACAATAATTGAAGCTATAGGCAAAATTGTGTGTATTAAAACGCTCTTTCACAATTTGCTCAGAGCTTTGAAAGCCTTCGAAGCATGGGTGCATTCAGTTTCATGAATACACGACTTTCCAAAGTAACTGACAAATTGCATAACAGCAAAACCAATAATTGAAGTTACTGGAACTTGCTGTCTATTACTCATAGCGCATTTTTATGTTGTCGTGTATGTCGAAAGGCCACATTGCACTTTCTATTTTTGTTTGTTTGTATTATCGAAAATAAAGAGGAATTATCATTTATAGTTATAGTTATAGTTAATGATATTATTTAATTATAGTTATAGTTATCGTTAACTGAAATCATTTTATTTTCGTTAACGAACATTTTCGTTATCGTTATCGTTTAACGAGAATCACACCGGGCTAGGGCATTCTGAATTGCTTGGAGGCGGTTTATTTGAGTGATATCTATGTTTAGGAAAAGAGAATTGCAGTAGTCTAATTTAGCGTGAACTATAGAATGATGTAGCGATGGTGGATGCAGTTTTGAAGTCAAGCATAGGGCGGATTCTACGAAGGTCACGATTATGCATGAAGCAAGAGCGAGAAAGATGGGTGATGTGATCGGCGAAGTTGAGGTTTTGGTCAAAAATCACACCAAGGTCACACCAAGGTTGCGGACAGGAGAATTTGCAGTGAATGTGTGGGTAGGTGCAGAGTCAAGGTTGATGGAAATAATTATATGGATCTGGGATTTTCTTAGGTTGCTCACGTAGGCCTATAAGTATAAATTCAGTTTTAGAGGGGTTCAGGCACAGGAGATTTGATGTCATCCAGGAAGAGATTTGGGCAACTACAAGGAGAAGATGATCTATGGAGTCGGAGAAGCTGATTGGAGAGAATGAGATGAATAATTGGGTGTCGCCAGAGTATGGGTGATGGTCAACCGAGGATGCTTTGATGAGTGAGCTGAGTGGAGTAGTGTAAAGGATGAACAATAGGGGCCCGAGAACAGAACCTTACGTAACACCACTGGTGAGAGGACATGCTTGGTAGGCCTACATAGTATGATATATAGATGGGTAGACAGCCAGCCAGCCATGCAGACAGGATGGATGAATGGATGGATGGATAGACCGCGGTAAAAAATGTCTTAACATTAAGTTCGACACTTGTTCTCTTCTTGCATTCTGATCTTAATATCTCATATTTGTAATAATTGCAACAAATGCCTGAAAATCTGTCGAAGTCATGATTTGTGTTAAGTACTCGCAAAATTAGTTGAATATAAAATCGCCAGTTTTGTGCAATGTAAAGTTTTGATTTCCAAATGTAAACTGCATCTAGAGTGAAGTTAACACCTCCTATAATAAATATAAACTCCCTGTTAACGTAATGGTCACATGAAATGATGACGTCACTATTATCAGCGACCTATTAGGTCTATTAGTCTATAGGTAAGATTCCAAATGAACTTTTATAAATTAATTCATGTTAATCGTGGTTTATCAGTCAGTTGATGGAATTTCCCTGTCCCAAACCCGATCCACTAAATTTCTCGGTGTATGTATTGACGAATGTCTGACTTGGACTGAACATATCAATATTATTGCTGGCAAAATTTCCAGAAACCTTGGTATACTAGCGAGAATATCTTACCTTATCCCAATTCATATTCGTAGGAATTTATATTATACACTAATCAATCCCTATTTTGATTATGGTAATATTGTCTGGGCCTCAAACTATTCTACTAGGTTGAAATGTCTTCTGGTTCTGCAGAAAAAGCTATTAGAATTATTGCAAGAGATCCTTTTAACGCCCACACGGCATACAGATACAGAGAATATAATATTATGAACTTTGAAAATATAAATCGCTATCAACTGGGTAATTTCATGTATAAATTTGTCAATAAGTTGCTGCCTCATTCATTTTCAAACTATTTTACGAAGGTAGTAGAGATGCATGGTCATTGTACAAGATCTTCTTCTGGTGGTTTATATGTCATATATGCACGCACTAATTATCGTAGATTTTCAATTTGTTGTAGTGGTCCAAAAATTTGGAATGCAGTACCGATGAGTATTCGGAATGCACCCACATACACCCAATTTAAGAAGCTGTGGAATAGTTACTTGAAGGATTAACCATACTTCATTTAACACTGTTTCATCGAATTGTTTAGATATTGATCTTATTTGTAAATTGCAATGTTATTATTTAGTTAAGAACATTATTGAGTTGAACCTTTCTTTCTTACATATTGATCTTCTTAGTAAATTGTAATGTTATTATTTAGTTAAGAACATTATTGAGTTGAACCTTTCTTTCTTTCAACTGACTAACCAGCCATAAATGATTATTGTTAAAAAGGGTGACCCTAATTAAGCGGGGCTTGTGCCCCTTTTGGGTCTCCCCTGTTCCCTAGCCAATGCACCGATATGTAATAGTCAGGTTATAATTGTTGTTAATTGTTATATGCATTGTGCTTCTGGAAATAAAAAAGTTGTCAGTTGTTGTCAGTTGTCAGTTTTCACAATTTTCAATTGCTTTTACCTTTCTGTAGTATGTTCCGTTATTATTATGATCAATGTAGCGTAGCAACTATCGGACGGCAAATAGTATTGTAGTATTTGCATATATACGTCGTTCATTTTATTTCATCAATGTCTAGGCTACATATTGCTAATCTCCGTAAATATTTTCACTATGTATATTAAAAATTTCGGTAATCAATGCTTTTAGCGTTCGAAATTATTCACCATTGTTTCGATACACCAGCGTCCGGAGCATACACTCGTATTCTAATTTAGTCCACCGCACATGCGCTATCTATCCCTCGGAGTCGTAGCTAAATTCGTGTTGCATTAATCTCACAAAAGATGGGAGAATTTCGGGAGTGGTTTTACGAGTTAAACCCCTCGAAAAAAATGCAGGCAAACTTATAGTATCGTGGGCTGAAGGATTATACAGTAGTATCTTTGGTCATGCTGCGCGGATGCCCGACGGTACCAGCCAGGTTTTCTAATGACGACACTAACCCTAACCCTGACCCCAAACAATCCTCACGACGCCTAACCTGACCCTAACCGACACTCAAGACGCCAGTAAATTTACGCACTAGCTATATCCTTCACACCATAAGCTTGACAAAATGCATAGGCCTAACTGTTATTAAAAACTAAGAATGGAGAAAAATACTACCATTTCCAATGGAACACCCGAAAACTTTAAACCCCTCCGAAATTGTATCCTGGCTACGCCCCTGTCACAAAATGTGTCCAGAATCACAATTCACCGCATTTCGGCATTTACGGCATTCGCGGGCTACCGAAAATCACGGAATTCACCGCTTCCGTGACTTCCCTGAATTTCAACAATCCTTAAGGATGTAGCAGGAAGATACAGGCTTGGGAATATTGGGATATCGTCAATATTTTTTGGAAAATTTAAGTTTCTCTATCATGCAACCACTTGTGGTTTAATTTCGGTTAAGCTATGCAGGCAGATGATAGCCTAGTAAACCTCAGAGGCAGACTCAGGCAGCATTGAATCAAACTGCAAGGTTTAAGCGCGTTTTAATTCAGGTAATGACCAGCAAGTAGCATACCAACGAATTAAGCATAAAGTGTGCAAGGATTATTTCAGGTACCGGTAGTCTACTTTAGACAATTGTCTATGCAAATTCATATTGTGTCTTAGGCAATCAACCTGGCGGAATTCAGGTTCTCTATCTCATATATTTATATGTCTTTTATATTACGAGTATGGTGCTTTCTTAGGTTTACAACATAAATAAATAAATGGAAGAGAAAAGTAAAAGTAGTTTTTGATTTCTCTATTGAATGATTAGTGAGATTCATACTCAAAAAGGCAACCATCTGGCAGGGTTTGAGAATAATTATTCAGTCCACAGAAACTTTTAAACGCTGGCTTCGTGGAAAATTATATCTACGCAAAACAGTAACCTACAGACGCACACGAGAACCCATACTCAGGAAAAAGCAAACTATGTCGCGGGATATGAGAAAACATTCGCATACTCTTCGAGTCTGAAAACACACACACTAGAACCCATACTGGAGAGAAACCGTTTCAGTGCGAAGTATATAAACAATTATTTTCTCGTTCTTACATTCTACAGAACCAAATTAGAATCCATGCTAAAGAAATGCCTTACCAATGCCAAATATGTCAAAAACAGTTTTCCCTATCTTCATATCTAACACTTCATGCAAGAATTCATACCGGAGTGAAATCATACCAATGCCAAATATGTCAGAAAATTTTTTCTCGGTGTTCCAGTCTAACATGTCATACAAGAATCCATACGGGAGAGATGCCTTACCAATGCCATATATGTCAAAAAACGTTTTTCCAGATGTTCTAACAGTCTGCAAGACGTCATGCAAGAGTTGCCATCCAGTCTAAAACGTCATGCAAGAGTTCATACGGAGAGAAACCGTACAAATGTCAGTTATGTGAGTTTAAATCTAAGTATGAAGGTAATCTAAAGATTCATATGAGAACACATACTGGAGAGAAACCATATCTTTGCCAGACATGTCAAAAAACATTCTCAAGCAGTTCAGTTCTGAAAACTCATGAAAAAACCCACCATGAAGAGAAACATTTTCTGTGTATTCTTTGTGAAAAAATATTTTCCAGATTTTCAACGCTACAAAATCATGTTAGAATTCATACTGGAGAGAGACCATACCAATGTCACATATGTAAAAATAGTTATTCCCATTCTTCTCACCTACGAAATCATGTTCGAACCCATACTGGAGAAAAACCATACCAGTGCCAGACATGTCAAAAACGGTTTATCCAATCTTGTGATCTTAAATGCCATGCTAGAATTCACACTGGAGAGAAACCATACCACTGCCAATTATGCGAGTTTAAAACTAATCTAAAAAGTAGTCTAAAGAGGCACACGAGAATACATACTGGAGAGAAGCAAAGGTATCTTTGCTGGGTATGTCAGAAAACGTTCTCATTTGCTTCGGCTCTGAGACGTCATGAAAAAATCCACTCCATGTCAGGATCAAGTTTGTAAACCAGTTTCCAACGTTTACAGTCAGCAAATTAAGTTGGAATGCAAACATTTGAAAAGCCATACAAATTACAGTTATACCAGAGTACATTCTCACGCGATTACTTTCAGTTAAAGCACGAAACATGTTTATGCACTTCGACAGAAATGAACGAATGAACCATACAGGGAGAGAAACCATGAGGTTGGTAAAAAAGACATTTAACGATCTTCATGTCTACGAAGAAAAAGTTCTCAACCAGAGTTACCTGAAATATTTGACTTTGTTGACTTCACAAAGAACAGTTGGTGAACAAAGAATAAAAATGGAATTTTGAACTGTGGAACTACTCAATGTATGATGATACACACGAACGAATTCATTCACATCATTTTTATACAGAGTAAGAGCTGTAGTGCAGTATGTACGACCGAGTATTCCTACAGGATTGGACATAACCTATTCAAGGATTCTGCTTTTGGTTTGCGTTTTTGTGGCACTTTTAGTTCCATTTAGCTTGTCCTATAATTCTTATGTGTAGTTATAAGCATTTTAAGCTATAGGGTGGTTGCGCCTATGACTCTATCGAACTGTTTTTGTCATTGCACTGCTGGTATACTTCAAATGATCTACTGTTATATTGTTCGTGTTTTCACTCAATTGAAGTTTTACTTAGTTATACTCCGTACTCTCACGCTGTTACTATTTCGTAAATGCAATCATAAGGTAATTGCAACGATAATTTCACACATAGTCAGTTCTGATGGTAACGATGCCGTTAAGGTTGGCATGTCTTAGCAAATAAAGTTTGTTCGTGCTTTATTTGTCATATTTAAACATTAGCGACTCTGAGAAACGTAGCATCCATGAACAGCTGAGGGCGGAAGATAGTTCCGCAGTAAATTGCCCACAACATTTTGAACGGTTGTAATATTTGTCACCAGAATAGGACCCATATAAATCAACTCCTCTTGCTTTTGTTATGAATTTATTATAATTTTATTTGGGTTTAAGTTTTCTTTCGCTTCAGTTTGATTGATTGACTGATTGATTGATTGATTGACTGACTGGCTGACTGACTGATTGATTAATATTTTTTCAAAAATCGCTCATTGGAAGCTGTATACAAGATGAGGAAGCCAGTGGAGCAAGTCACTCATTATAATACAACACATTGTCAAACCTGAGGTGGGGCTACAGAATTCGCGCAAGTAGGCTGGGACGCTCCCTAAGCGGCACCGTTAGACCCACAACGAAATCCTAAACTGAATGCACTGGGAAACAGGAGGCCAGTATAGTAGGCCTACGTTACGCATATAATGCGAGACGTCTAATTTTCAGAAACACCAAAATTGCTGTTGCAGCTTCATGAATGGATATGTGAGCATGACAAGACGTGGTGTAGGTGTGGGACAATGCCATTTCCCAAGGAAGGCATCGTACACGTGACCAAGGGATGATTGTGACACCGTTTTGTCGCTTTCCATCTGATCGTGAACGGCCGTGAGGCTCTCTCTGTGCAGAGATTTTCTCTCTGCTTAGCGCTGTCCTGTTGAGTTCGTTTACTATACCATGCCGCTGTTGTTCCTTGCCGCCTCCTCCTCCTGCTGTTGGTGTTGCCGCACCTGTCAGAGTCATCGATGCGTTGCGTGCTGAATTCACAAGTTCGTATTATGGTATCACAGTCGACTGGTAATATGAATGCCTGCAGTTCGTTTGTGCTATAGCAGCAGGCACGTAGCGAGACTTAACTTCAAGAGGAGGCAACTTCACATACCGTTTTCAAAAACCTGTTCATGGGGGGTCATAAGTCAATGGAAGTTCCAGTATATGCAAAAAAGCGAGAGGAGGCAACTGCCTCCGCGTGCCTCAATTTAGCTACACCTATGGCTAACAGCAGAAGCCAGGAAGGCGGAAGTGCACAACGGACTCCCAGGTCACCATCTCTCATCGGCAAAGAATTTTGGCTAAGAAATAGGCTGAAGCTAGATACAAGTGCCACGCAAGCCGGATAATACAATTTTGGATAAATAAAAAGCTTGTTGACTTCTTGATCCTTCTTCTTCACGTTCTCTGCCCTCAGGCAGGTTCATATGTCCAACGACGCCATTTTTCTCTGTTCTGCTTCTCTTTTCAGTCCGCTGTATCCCTCTTCTGCCAACATCCAGTCCAGTAGCATTGTTCTTGGCCTACCTCTCATCTTTTCCCCCTCCATTCTTCCCTCGATGATGTCTCTTAGTAGGGTGTCGCTCCTTAAGATGTGTCCTATCCATTTCTTCTGCCGCCTCCGTATAGTGCCTATCAGTGATCTTCTTTCTTCCACCAGCTGTAAGATTTCCTCATTCGTTCTTCTCTCCACCCAGCTGATTTTCTCCATTCTGCGCCATATCCACATCTCAAAGGCCTCCAGTCGTTTTATGTCTTCTTGCCTCATTGTCCATGTCTCAGAGCCGTATAGGACAACGCTCCACACTAGTGTCTTTACCATTCTCTTCTTCAGCTTCCTGTTTAGACCGCCTCTGAGGAGCTCCCCTCTTTTGTAGAATGCATCTTTTCCCATAGCTATTCTTCTTTTCACTTCCACATGGCACCTTGCATCCTCTGTAACCACACTTCCCAGATAGCAGAAACTCTGTTGGTGAGATGCATGCCTGCAGTTCGTTTGTGCTAGCAGCAGAAGCCAGGAAGGCGGAAGTGCCAGCGTACATGCACATCGGACTTTCAGACCACCATCCATCATCTCAAGTGCCACGCGACCCAGATAATTTTGGATACGTAAAAAAGCCTATTGTCTTCTATAGATCCGAGTTTAATTAGGCTATCAAGACTGAGTTGGTGTACTCCAGGCGAGATTAGAGATCAAGCAGGATAAGAGTTGGACTTATGTGACGTATAGCACTGAAAAGATAGAAACATGATTATTTTGCAAAAGTTTGCGATGTAGGGTCAAAGTGTAAGTATTTGATTAGTACTTAAGGGTACCAATTATTTGTGGTTCAATCTTAGGCAGTAGCGTAACTATGGGCCCGCAGGGCCCGCAACTGCGGGGGGCCCAGGTAAAAGGGGGCCCATTTTCAAACCTGAAAAAATGAACTATTTTAATTAATAAATGCACAGCAGAAAGCCGGAAACCGAAACTCCTTGTAAACTCCTTAGCCTTGTAAAATCAATAAATCATGCAGGCAGGCAGATGATGTGGAATATTACTATTGATGCGCGGTCGGCGCATATTTTTCTAGGCTTTGATTTAAGCTAGTGAGCAGTGACTCGAAGGCAAACTATAATCGCCAGATGACGTTGAAATTTGCAGTTAATTCACTCAATTAGCGCCCAAGATGGCCGCTTGTCTTAAATTTCTAAGCTAAACTTTTTCATAATTTCAAGTTTAGTTTGTTTTTAAACCTCCAGTTCCCAATTTATTTTGAATTTGGCGCTGTATCGGCTGCCAGTCGTGTGTATTCCAGCTATGTAAACACGTTATATTTCGTTTGTTTTTTAATTAATTCTGCCGAAGAGTTTGAACAGCTAGTTTTAATTTCATTACTTTCATTATCTCATGTAAACAAGTTGCGGTATGTCAACTTTGTATCTTAATAATAAACGAAATCTACTAGTTAATTCACTCAATTAGTTTCACTTTTCGTCTTTGATTTATGCTGACGTCATTAGTCTCATTGCCAAGTTTCCGTCGGCCATCGTTGTTGATATTTATTTAAAAAGTTTGTTTAAATAGATTAATAAAATAGTTTTTAATAATATAAAAATGTAAAATTATTATTACTATTTTTTTAAATTATATAACAACAAAACATTAGATCGGATTACAATACAAAATTTAAGATTTAAAAATAAAAAATTGTACTAATGATGGCTAGCAAGCCTCTAAGTGGAGCAGCTAAACGACGGAAAAAGAAGGATTTACAAAACGAACTTAAAAAACGATGTAAAATTGACTCATTTTAATCAATTTTAATGCAAATCGAAAACAATTTTTAGTTGTGGCATAAGATTACAAATTAATAATAAAATAAAATATCATAAATTAAAATCATTAAAATGTATGCCTCAAAAGTGAGTCGATAATTTGAAACATAAAATTGTCTATCAGATTGTCATCGGCTGTATGGAGGGGGGCCCATTTTGAAAATCTTGCAGGGGGGCCCAGAATATGAAGTTACGCCACTGGCTTAGGTAACTACATTTATATCATGATTTCAATATATACTTATTTCATACAATAATATAGGCCTACTCATTTCAGCGACTAAAAATGATATGTTCGAAAGTACACGATGTAGGGTCAAAGTGTAAGTATTTGATTAGTACTAATTTAAGGGTACCAATTATTTGTGGTTCAATCTCTAGATGACTATATTTTTATATCATGATTCCAATAATATGCTCATTTCATACAATAATATACTCATTTCAGCGACTGAAAATGATATGTTCAAATACACGACTCAATTAGTGTTTCTATCAATGATTGCTAAAAGATAATAAATAATTTATAGAATGACATTATATTAAGATACATAAACCAGCCTATATTAATCTTGCAACCGGACTCAGATTTTCACTAATATATTATTTTAAAAAATCGAACAAATGTCTGAGTCTGTTAAAGCAGTTGGTGAGTTTTAAGGAGTTTAAGGGCACAAACCTAACCTAAAACATAATGGAATCGACTTACCACTTTCTCTTCGTAGCTCAACCTCACTTCCTTCCTTCAAAAAGCGGCTCAAAACTCACTATTTCTCCTTGGCTTTCAAGGATTTAGTAATCTAAGTGCATCTTCACCTGGCGGCTGACTATCCGCGCCTCAGATTCACATTTCGGTGTGACCTTGCGCGCATTACAAATTTATTTAATAATAATAATAATAATAATAATAATAATAATAATAATAATAATAATAATAATAATAATAATAATAATAATAATAATAATAATAATAATAATAGATAATAATAATAATAATAATAATAAAATAATAATAAACGTAACCCGATAACATAGTATTACGTTACAGTTCGTTTTGTTCATTTGTTATACAAACTAAATGTGAGATTGTAATAATTATTTGAAATGAGTAAATGTTTCATAATAGCCTAGTAGGCCTACATGGATTGTCAGGACATTTTCCTACAAACATCGCTTTCGTGTTTTGCTCTCAGCATAGTCTACATAATAAAGTTGCTGCTCGAAATTCAAAGGTAGGGGAGACCGGGGCTCATTGGGACAAAAATAACATTTTTCAAAATTATGATCAAACAATAAAGTCCATGCAAATTTTTTAACAGTTAGATGCTACTTTAGCATGTTACTCGTCGTTTTGTATAAAAATGGACAGTGTGTGATGATTAATAAACTCACAGTTTTCAATTTCCGAGAGGCCCCAACGTGTCCCAATGAGCCCCATTGTTGGGGCACATTGGGACACTGTCTGGGCTACATTGGGACACTGATTTACATCTATGTAATAGCATATGCTTTGTCTTATAGAGCAATTTATTAGTGATTTAAGTAGACTAACTAGGATTATTGAATTATAAATAGGATACCCTATTCATTATATTTACAAAAACTAGTTAGGCCTATCTATAAAAACACAAAAATGACTGCAAAAGTTATGACTTTAATAATAGCCTAAAGGAAATAGGCTATATTTCCACACATAAAGTCTCATAAAATACCAATATTATGACTTTGAACAGGCCTATAGCTTAGGCCTAGAACGATTAGGTTATATTTGAAAAGTTTCTGTATTGGATTAATCTTAAGCCTACTCATACAAACTAAAAATGGGCCTAGGCCTGCTGACGTATGTAGGCTCCTATCTTGGAAACCAGAGACAACTGATTTATTTAAAACTCTTAACTACAACAAACACTGCTGTAGGCCTCTGACATTAATAAATGGTCTACAGGTCCTGCATGTTCCAGATTTGAAATTAATGACTTAAATCAACACCACTAGCTGAGAGTGTAGGCCTATATTGAGGATGTTCGTGATGTCTTTCCAGCTGACGTTGGCTCTGGCATAACAAGTATGCCTACGACATTTTCAAGGCTAATGTCGTCGGTCTGCTCTTTGTCAGGAAAGACAAACGACAACATTTTTAACCTCGACGGTTGACGTAGGCCTACCATACGTTTGACAACAATAATTATATTCCTCTTCAGTTGATGTTTCATATCGTATAATTCCGTATAATGATCAACTCGATTCTTCATTGTGTACTTGACTAATGTACATTCCAGAAGTCAGTTCATCAACTGAAAACTGCCTCTGCCTACTTTCATCCAAAATATATAACGATAAAGGGTTGATTTTGGTACGTCTAACAAGAGAGCTGCCTGACGACGATACGACCATCCTCTCCCAGTTCTATCGCTGCCTTCATTGTCGATGGATCAGTCAAGCCATGTCTCTGTCTTTCTTACTTTATTTCTTACCGTAATTGAAATGTAAAGCTATAAATGTAATATAAACCAATCAAAATATTATTTATTTCTTACTAGGCCTATAGTTAAGGTTTACTGTAGTGGTACATTGGATCACTAAGACGGGGTACATTGGGACAACGTCCCAATGTACCCCGTGCATGCTGTCCCAATGAACTTGATTGATTTAAGTTTTGAGAGAAACCAGAAACATTCTTATAGCCAACCGAAAATCGTGGAGAGACCATGGAAAATGACATCTTTGGGTGGACTCAATTAGAGGAAAGGTGGCATGCCATTTCTGTCGTGGAGATTACCATCAAGCGTGTGATGCGCTTGTTAAACCTGACCAGGAGTGGAATATAACACGAGTTAGATCTAATGCGTGCATCAGATATTCCCAAGAAGCTGTGTCCATGGTATCACCCGGCCGTTAGTCTCAGACTGCGACATCTGCTCTCATTATCAGACGGAGACCCAGATAGAGCCGTTATTGCCCACCCGCCCCATGGGATAAAGTCGGTATCGACAAGGATCATTTGGTGTGGCAGAATGTCTGAAGTTTGCAGCCCCTGGGAATTCTAGGCAGACACCTCTTCAGCGCGATACCCCAAGTAGGCCCCTAATGACAAGCCAGAATCGTCCGTTAAAGCCGTCCAGAGCTTGATGCCAGCGAAGAGGGATGCCCACGTATACACAATATTATACGACATCTGGATATTGCATTCCTCTGCGCTCGA
>JACEVL010000767.1:502500-532630 GCA_020284085.1 Aporrectodea caliginosa
ATCCATCCATCCATCCATCCATCCATCCATCCATCAATCCATCCATCATCCATCCATCCATCCATCCATCATCCATCCATCCATCCATCCATCAATCCACCCATCCATCCATCCATCCGTTAATTCATCCATCCATCCATCCATTCATCAAATCCATTCACCCATCCATTAATCCGTCAAACGTCATCCATCCATCCATCCATCCATCCATCCATCCATCCATCCATCCATCCATCCATCCATCCATCCATCCATCCATCCATCCATCCATCCATCCATCCATCCATCCATCCATCCATCCATCCATCAATCCATCCATCCATCCATCCAGTCGTGCATTCCATCCATCCGTCATCATCCATCCATCCATCCATCCAATCCTATCCATCCATCCATCCATCCATCCATCCATCCATCCATCCATCCATCCATCCATCCATCCATTATCCATCCATCCATCCATCCATCCAATCAATCCATTCACCCATTGATCAATCCATACCTCCATCATCCATCCATAGTCACCCATCCATCCATCCATCCATCCATCCATCCATCCATCCATCCATCCATCCATCCATCATCCATCCATCATCCATCCATCCATCCATCCATCCATCCATCCATCCATCCATCCATCCATCCATCCATCCATCCATCCATCCATTATCCATCCATCCATCCATCCATCCATCCATCCATCCATCCATCCATCCATCCATCCATCCATCCATCCATCCATCCCATCCATCCATCCATTCATCCATCCATCCATCCATCCAATCATCCCTTAATCCATTCATCCATTTATCCATATATCAATCCATCCATTTACCCATCCACCCATTCATCCATGAATCGGTCCATCCATTCACACATGCATATATCCAACTAGCTATCGATCCATCTGTCCATCCATCCACTCATTAACCTATCAATTCGTCCATCAATCCATCCAGACATCCATTAATCCATCTGCTCATTAATCCATGCATCCATTAATCCATCCATCCATCCAGCCATTCATTCATCCATCCATCCATCCTTCCATCCATCCATCCATCCCTCCATCTCTCCATCCATAGTCACCCACCGCCTATAGTCACCCACCCATCCATGTTATTTTATTTTATTTTTACGTTTGTATTGTTTCCATTTCAGGCAGCAGTAACCGTAGTAATGATGTACTACGTTTTCGATGTGCAGTATCCTTCGGAACTTGCAAATACGTGCAATTTTCTCCATAGCTGTGTGGGTTGACTTGCCCCCAAAAGGAAAAATTCGTCCAGCGATTCAAAGAAACTTAAACTTGCTGCTTAAAGGATTGCATTGACAGATACTCTGCGTACCAGTTTCAGTCATTATTATTATGCATAAATATGTTATTTAGATTTCCAGTCTGGAGTGGCTAAAGACTGTTATGAACTGACTTCTTCAATAAATTACTATTATTTTTGCTTTCGTTTGAATCTCTGCTTGGTAGTGCATGCTTTTTCATACTGTTATCAGCATAGTGTATATATATTTTTCTTAGTAAAAATCTATATAAAAGATATTATGTTTTGTCTTAAATCTAGCTAGAATCAATCATTTCTATTTACATGCGGCCATAATTTTGAGCATCATGATATTAATTAGAATAATTAAAAGGAAATGAAAATGAGAATAAGCTGAAATTTCCCACGAGTTAGTGGTAGGTTACACTATTGAGCTAAAGCGAAAATGTCCCATAAGTGAGTGGCAGATTCCACCATTGAACTGAAGTGGAAATTTCCCATGAGAGTGGGTCCACCTTTCAAATATGGTGGAGAGTAGCCATGAGCAAGTGGCAGACTCCACCTTTCAGATAGGGTGGAGAGCAAGTGGTAGATTCCACCTTTCAGATAGAGGGAAAAGTTCCCAGTTATGATGGAATATTCCACCTAAAGTCAAGGGTGGAACTGGACCACCTTTGTATAATGGTGGAAATATTTCCACCCTAGGGTGTTGTTTGTGGACCACCAACTTTAGTGGAGATCTCCACCTTTCCCGAAGGGTGGAAAGTACCGATCAGTGAGTGGTAGATTCCACCCTTCAGCTAAGATGGAAAGTTCCCAGTTATGATGGAATATTCCACCTAAAGTCAAAGGTGGAACTGGACCACCTTTGTATAATGGTGGAAATATTTCCACCCTAGGGTGTTGTTTGTGGACCACCAATTTTAGTGTAGTGCAATGTAAAATTCTGATTTCCAACTGTTAAACTGCAGCAAGAGTGAATTTGACCTCTTATGATACGATATAAACTCCTTTCATACTTAATTAGCACAAAGAATGATGACGTCACTTATAAGCGACTTAGTCTACGAGGTAACGTTACAAATCTACTGTTTAAAATAAATTCATGTTAGTCGTCGATTATCAGTCTTTCCAATTTGCAATTCACTTTTTCTTTCGATAGACTATTCCCATATAGTTAGCCTATTAGTATCAGTGTAAAGTATCACAACTAGCGGACCGTAATTAGCACATTTTTGGAGGCGTTTGAATATTCGTCGATCGTTTAGTTCGTCAACATCGAGGCCTAGGCTGCTTAAGGGTTAAATCCCTAAATATCTTCTCCATATAAAAATGTCAGTGCATTTTACAACCGTAATATATTGCTACCAAGGGCGTAAGCATCTAAACCTCGACGCGTATGTTCCCGTTCTCAGTCGGTATCTGGCAACTTGGTTGGACATTAATGAAAGGTCCTTACTTATTTACTGAAAGGATAAATCTTCTGCGGCGGAAGATACCGCCGCAATATAAATGAAAATTTTATTTTACTTATGCGGCGGTAACCTTTTGCGGAGGCGCCGCACATACGAATTGAAAACATCTTAAAATGGCTGAATTGTCGATAGGACAAAACTTTCCCAGAAGATTTATCCTTGTTCAAAATGCGTTACTTCCTAAAAATTACTGTCTATTGAATCAAACTCGCTTTATGTACTTTTCCATATGTAAATTGACCATCAACTTTCTATGCAGGTCGTTTATTCACAAAGTTCTATTAGGTTTTGACGGGTTGTGAAACGAAGAAAAAGAAGTAAAAATGGAGAAATACTATATGGTTCTTTTGTAGAATCAACTAACTGTGATTTTCACATGTTAAAGTACACACGCATTCGTTTGAAAACAGTGTACAAGGACCATTTTAGATAGTTTAATACAGACTGTTAGTTCATGTTCGAAGTGTTTGCAAATTGATATTCTTAGGCGATCATACTGACGAAATTTTGATTTTGTCTCCCAATATTAGATGTCTTTTATATTGCGACTAGGATGCTTTTTAGTTCGTTAGGTTAATAATATGAATAAATAAATGCAAGATAAAAGTAAATGTATTATTTTAGATTTCTACTGAATACTTAGAGAACTTCAAAATGAAAAAGGCAACTTACAAGAGTTTTAGGGTTTTCAAATCTAGCTTACAGTAAAAATCATACCTGAAGCACAAACTCTTTAACTTCAACCATTTCTTTAAAACATTCATTAGGCTATTCCATCGTAAATGCAACAAAAGAAAACTTACAAAGTTCGCAGCTGAAGAACCATTAGAATCCACCCAGGAGAAAAATCTTACCAATGCCAAATATGTCAATAACGTTTTTCTAAGTCTTCCCATCTAACACATCATGCAAGAATCCATACTGGAGAGATGCCTTACCAATGCCAAATATGTCAACGACGTTTTTCCCAATCTTCAAATCTAGCACGTCATGCAAGAATCCATACTGGAGAGAAATCTTATCAATGCCAAATATGTCAAAAACGTTTTTCACAGTGTTCCAGTCTAACATGTCATGCAAGAATTCATACTGGAGAGATGCCTTACCAATGCAAAGAAAATATGTCAACGACGTTTTTCCCAATCTTCAAATCTAGCACGTCATGCAAGAATCCATACTGGGGAGAAATCTTATCAATGCCAAATATGTCAAAAACGTTTTTCACTGTGTTCCAGTCTAACACGTCATGCAAGAATTCATACTGGAGAGATGCCTTTCCAATGCCAAATATGTCAACGACGTTTTTCCAAAACTTCAAATCTAGCACGTCATGCAAGAATCCACACTGGAGAGATGCCTTACCAATGCCAAATATGTCAGAAACGCTTTTCCCAGTCTTCAAGTCTAACAATTCATGCAAGAATTCATACCGGAGTGAAACCGTACAAATGCCAGTTATGTGAGTTTAAAACTAAGACTCAATTTGATCTCAAGATTCATGTAAGAAAGCATTCCGGAGAGAAGCCATACCTTTGCCGGTTATGTAAGAAAACATTCTCAAACATTTCGGGCCTTAAAGTCATGAAAAAACCCACTCTGAAGATAAACCATTTCTGTGTATTCTTTGTAGGCCTAACAAAACATTTTCCTCAGCTTCAGTGCTTCATAGTCATGGTAGAATCCATACTGGAGAGAGACCATACCAATGTCAGATATGCAAACAAAGTTATTCGCAATCGTCACAACTACGAGATCATGTTCGAATCCATACTGGAGAAAAACCATACCAGTGCCAGTCATGTCTAAAACGGTTTATCCGTTCTTGTAATCTTAAAAGTCATGCAAGTATTCACACTGGAGAGAAACCATACCACTGTCAATTATGTGAGTTTAAAACTAGTAATAAAAGTCATCTGAAGAGGCACACGAGAACACATACTGGTGAGAAGCCATACCTTTGCCAGATATGTCAGAAAACATTCTCATCCGCTTCAGGTTTGAGACTTCATGAAAAAACCCACCCAGTGTCTGCCTCTAGTTTGTAAAATATTTTCCAAAGTTTACAGTCTGCAAAAGTATGCTGGAAACAATATTTGAAAAAGCCAGACAGTTTCCTGTTATTTCAGAGTACATTCTCACGCGCTTATTTCAGATTTTGTCAGTTAACATTTTTTTATTCGTCGGAAATTCACGAATAGGCGAAATCCTATATTGGGAGAAACGTTTCTGTGTCAGGTTTGTAAACAAACATATTGCGATCTTGGAGTCTACAAAGAAATAAAAGTCTCAACCAGAAATTCTTTGAAATAGTTGACGTTGCTGACGTTCGCCAACAAAAGTTGGTGAACAGCGAAGAAAACTGGATGTATGGAGCTACTCAATCTATGACGATGCATTTCAGTTTTCGATTCAAAGTAGGGGTCTAAGATCTTTCGTACAGTACAACTGAGTATTCTTGTTCTGGACATTTTCAAGGATCCTTCTTTGGTTTTTGCGTTTTTATAATTTTTTTAGCTCAATGTAGGTAGGTCTATTAGGGCCTATGCTTGTTTCTAGTTAGGCACATCAATTCAGTCCACCTGATTTTATTGTTGCAATGAGGGTATAGGCCTACTTAGCATGATCTTTTTTCCATAGACGTACTCTCACGCTGTTACTACTCCGTAACAACGAGCAAAAGGTAATTGCAACGATAATTTCATACCAATGCTGATGGTAACAATGCTGTTGAGGTTCTGTTCTGATGGTTCGGCTAATAAAGTTGTTTATCTTTGTCACAGTTAACGAGTGACGACTCTTAGAAATATATAAGCCATGAACAGGTGCGGGCGGAAGATAGATCCGCAGTAAATTGCGTTTCGAAGTTTCTACTTTTGTATGCAATTAAAACACTGCGAACAATAAACTATATTGTGGGAACAACCATAACAACTCCAGTTCATTATAATAGTCATTACTATATAAAACATTAGTTTTATATTTTGATTCTATCTTTATTATTCTTCTGAATTATCTGTAATCAGTTGCGGTGTGTCAGCTGTTTTTTGTGTGCCAATAAACGAATATAATAATAATAATTACTATCACCGTGATTATTATTATTATTATTATTATTATTATTATTATTATTATTATTATTATTATTATTATTATTAATCAAACAAACGCTATCATTGTTATTATTGTCTCAGCAGCGATTAGAAAGTGGTGGAAATGTCCCGGATAGACAGATAACGTTCCACGTTGAACAGCGAGCGAGATCGACAGGAATAAGTGGTCTCCAGTGGATCAAGGGTTACGTCCCTTATACTTCTTTCCAACTTCGGGGGTAATGACCGGGGGGAATGTCCTAGACCCGAACCATAGTCCTTCACTGCTCTACGCTCCGCTACTCTTCCAGGAGACCACTACAAGAGCATGGGTGCCAGTTATGGGGAGCACTTCACCCTATTGGACACAACAGCTTGTTCTGTGGCTTCGCCAGTTCTAATAGATGTGTGCGCGTGGGGAGACGTGACGTAGGTGAGAGACATTGTCACATCACATGCCAGATATCTTCCACGTGACCTTGAGATGATTGTGAAAACCGTTTGGCCGCTTTCCGTGTGCTCTTGAACGGCCGTCAGGCTCTCTCTCTGTGCAGAGATTCTCTCTCTGCTTAGCGCTGTCCTGATGATGTCGTTTTGTATACCCGTGTCGCGGTTGTTCCCGCCTTCTCCTCCTCTGCAAACCAATCTCGACAGTAGTGGCACAAATGTGGTTCACAAAGTGTCGTGCCTACCCTCAACCCGACCGCGATCCTCACTTCCTCGTCTGAGAGGCGCAGGCACAGTGCGGTCTCCGGTTAGCTAACAGCAAATTACCAGAATGAGGGTCCATGTTAGTTGTAATTCAATCTGTAGGTAACTATTATACTTGGCCTATATCATAATACTATAATATACTCATTTCAGCGACTAAAAAGTATAGGCCTATGTTTATAATGTTTCTACCATTGATTGCTGAAGATAAAAAATAATTTCAATATCATCATTCACTATGTTTATTTTGGTAACTAACTCAGTACAGCTCGTAATCACATCAGGTTTTTACAAGTTTTGTCGGTTCACACAGGAGACCCAAAAGGGGCCGAAGGTTCCGCTAGCCAGGGCCACCTGAGACAATTAAGTTGTAAGGATGCATCACGGCCAACTATGTGAAGTAAAAAACTTAGCGATAAATTCCTAACTATTATAGAGCAAATAGATATAAAAGAGCAAAGATAATAAAAACAAAGCAACTAAGCTGTCAAGACGTAACGAACAAACGAGTGCACACTCCCAAATTTAACCCTAAATGGTTCCTTGGGGTGCAATCTGCACCCCCTGGCCGTTTCTATGGCTACTCACGTGTTATTATTAAAATGTCAGCAGTAACTGTTATCTTCTAGGACATTGTAAGTGTACCATTTTTGCCTATAGTCATGCATAAACGATAAAAAAAGTTGACGTCAATTTTTGCCAGCACAGGTTCATCGGGGGTACAATTTGCACCTCCAATTATTATGACGTTGATATGATAAACAAATTCAGGTAATTGGTGCTAATTACTGCAATAATTTGTTAGGTAATCTGATAAACAGCAGATGGCTAACTGGAATCCATCTTTCATCCCTGAGTCTTGGCCATAAATATGACTGCGCGGGGCCTTTAGGCTGCATAGTTTTGACACAGCATCATGATTTTCGTGAGATATCTCCAAAATGCAGATTAAGTACCAGTCTCTACCCCTTATAGAATTGGACTCTGGATAATTCGAAGCAGGAACTGAGATACCAGCTAAAGTGACGAGGACACAGGGACGTTGTCATCTGTGCCCGCGCGAGTTTGACAGGAAGACGCGCACATTCTGCGATAAGTGCTGTAGGCCTGCTTGTCCGGCACACTCTGTCAATATGCCTATATGAAATGTACTGTGTGACAAAATGTATATAACTGAACAATTTAGATATGTCATTTGGAGAAAACATTGAACAGAATGTTTATATAAAATACATGGTATTCGATTACTGGTAGACAGAGCGTATCCTTGATTTATATTCTCACACAAATAAGGGTTGCAGTTTGAACCCCAAGGACCTGGAACGAAACTTCCTGACATGGACCCATTGAGGGTTAAGCGTTTTGGTTGTAATTTTGTGTCTGTTGTATAAGAATGTATTACACTACTAGTTGAATGTGGGTTGAAAGCTACCATTTAAATAGCCGTAGAGAAGGCAACGAGCGAATAGGCCTACTAGGAGGGATACTTTTCAAGAGCCTTGTTCCAGCACATTTTATTGAAGCAAGTATAGTCTAATATTAGTACGGGCAAAAGATGTATAGAATGGGTTTAAATTTATAAAATGACATTATATTTAAGGTACACAATCTGGCAACCGAACTCAGATTTTCACTAGTATATTATTTTTAATAATCGAACAAATGTCTAAAAATATGACAAAGTAGTGATGTGTCACGTGTGTTAAAATGTTTTGGAATATAAAATAGCTAGTTTCGACTTTTTTGTGCAATATAAACTTCTGATTTCCAATACTGTACAATTATAGCAGCAAGAGTGAATTTTACACCTCTTATGGTACGATATAAACTCCTTGCTTATTTTATGAGCACAAAGAATGATGACGTCACTTATCAGTGGCAACCTACGAGGTAACGATACAAATCTACTTTTTTTTAAATTAATTCATATCGAACCTACTTTCGGACTATCGACCTGTTCCCTGTGGAATATGCTGCGGATATTAACTGTAGTTCAATCAAGAACCGAATTGTTATTTGTTTTCGCATGAGAAATTCACGTTATTTCTCTTTCACGCCGATATGCTTAACCTAAATTTGCACTTTAATGTCTTGTATAAAATCAACGAAATCCTAATTATGGTTCTTTTGTAGAATCAGCTTACTGTGATATTCACATGTTAAAGTACATGCGCACTCGTTTGAAAACAGTGTGCAAGGGCCATTTTAGATAGTTTAACACAGACTGTTAGTTCATTTTCAATGTGTTTTTTGTAATTGTCTTTGCAAATTGATATTGTGTCTTAGGCGACTATGCTGACGGAATTCCGATTCTGTCTCCCATATTTATAATGTCTTTTATATCATGACAATAATGCTTTTTTGGTTGATAATATGAATAACTAAATGCAAGAAAAAAGTAAATGTACTTTTTTAGATTTCTACCGAATGCTTAGAGAACTTCAAGCTGAAAAAGGCAAACAAATGGCGGGCTTGGACAATAATATCAGTCCACAGAAACTTACAAGAGCTTCAATGTTTTCAACTCTAGCTATGTGTAAAAATCATATCTGAAGCACAAACTCTGATACTTTATAATCATGATGTCGAAAAGCATTTCTCCTAAACAGTCTTTAGGATATTCCACCGTAAATGCATCACAAGAACAGATAGAAAGTTCACATCTGCAGAACAATGTTAGAATCCATGCTGAAGTGATGGCTTATCAATGCCAGGTATGTGAAAAGCGTTTTCCTCTATCTTCAAAGCTAATACGTCATGCAAGAATTCATATCAGAGGGAAATTTTGCAATTGCCAATTATGTCAAAAACGTTTTTATACGTCTTCCAATCTAACATGTCATTCAAGAATTCATACCGGAGAGATGCCTTACCAATGCCAAATATGTCAGAAACGCTTTCCCCAGTCTTCAAGTCTAACAATTCATGCAAGAGTTCATACTGGAGAGAAATCTTACCAATGTCATATGTGTCAAAAACGTTTTTCTCAGTGTTCCAGTCTAAAACGTCATGCAAGAATTCATACCCGAGCGAAACCGTACAAATGTCAGTTATGTGAGTTTCAATCTGCGTATGAAGGTTGTCTAAATATTCATATGAGACAGCATACTGGAGAGAAACCATATCTTTGCCAGACATGTCAAAAAACATTCTCAAGCAGTGCAGGTCTGAAAACTCATAAAAAAACCCACCATGAAGACAGACATTTTCTGTGTATTCTTTGTGAAAAAATATTTTCCAGATTTTCAACGCTACAAAATCATGCTAGAATCCATACTGGAGAGAGACCATACCAATGTCAGAGATGTGAAAATCGTTATTCCCAATCTTCTCACCTGCGCGATCATGTTCGAACCCATACTGGAGAAAAACCATACCAATGCCAGACATGTCAAAAACGGTTTATCCAATCGTGTGATCTTAAAAGTCACACAAGAATTCATACTGGAGAGAAACCATACCACTGCCAATTATGTGGGTATAAAACTAATACTAAGAGTCATCTAAAGAGGCACATGAGAATACATACCGGAGAGAAACCACACCACTGCCAGCTATGTGAGTTTAGAGCTAATACTAAAAGTAATCTAAAGAGGCACATGAGAATACATAATGGAGAGAAACCATACCTTTGCCGGCTTTTTTTTAGAAAACCTTATCGTGCTTTTCAGGTTTGAGACATGGTGAATAAACCAACTCCGTGTCTGGCTCAAGTGTGTAAAATCAGTCTACAAACTTATGTTAGAATCTAAACTTGAGAAATTTCAGTTATACCAGAGAACATTCTCACGCGATTATTTTCAGGTATGTCAGGAGACATACTTATGCACTTTGTCTGAAATTCGTGAACTTAATGGAGAGAACCCATCAGGTTTCTAAGAAAACATTTTCGGATTATTTCAGTCTACGAAGAAACAAAAGTCTCATCCATAAGTTACCTGCAATATTTGACGTTATTGTCTTTGACTAACAACTGTTAGTGAACAAAGAAGAAAATGGAAGCATGAAGCTACTCAAACTATGCATTTTAGTTTTGTATTCAAAGTAGGAGGTTTAGTACAGTCAGCGGTGCAAAAACCAAGTTTTTTTAATGAAAAGTTGGTTTTTTGGTTGTTACTGGGTTTTTTTTTAAGATTTTCTTTTCTCGGATCATATAACTCATAATTGCAAGTTAATCAGATGTATAAATAAAATAACATGAAACTGTAGAACGCCAAGACTAACGAAGTTAAGAAAGTTACCAAGAGAGTTGAAGTGACGCCATTTAAAAATTTGTAAAAAATTCTTTTTGCAGTTATCTGGTTTATTGGTTAAAAAACCAGAAACAAAAAAAACAAAGTTTGTTCGATCTTTAGGCTATCTGTTATATTTTTCCTTACGACTCATAGAAATGTAGCATCCACGTACAGCTGAAGTCCGAAGATAGATTCGCAATAAATAGTGAACGGTCGAAATATTTGTCACCCGAATAGACCCACACAAATCAACTAGCCTACTCTTGTATGAATTTATATATATTTTGGTTTAAGTTTTATTTCGCTTCATTTTGATTGATTGACTGACTGATTGATTGGCTAATTGATTGATTGATTGACTGATTGATACTGTTTATTGAAACATGACAGCACAAATAAAATAATGAATTAATTTGTTCGAGTGCCTCAGAGTAAGTCCCTTCGAAGTTGCGCTATATAAATTCTACGAATTAATTAATGATAATTCCGCCTACAGCAAACGTTCTACATTCGTATGCGCCAGATAATACAGTTAAAACAGCGACCAATTGACTAGCCTAAGCAGACCTACATGTATAATTGTACTTTGATGGAGCAACCAGTAGCAACTCAGTACTTTATCTCGCACATCTAAACTTAATATAACAGTGCTGAACAATTTCTTTTTATTTTGTGAAGTTCCAAATATGTTACTAAACAGATCTTAAATGCGCTTAAGCAGTTGCTTAAAAAGACGGCATGATTTTTGCATGACGTATTAGCTTTGAAGATAGAGGAAAACGCTTTTCATATACCTGGCATTGATAAGCAATCACTTCAGCGTGGATTCTAATACAGTTCTATAGCTGGGAACTTTCTATCTGTTCTTTTGTTGCATTTACGATGGAATATTCTAATGAATGTTTAAAAGAAACGAAGTGACTAGCGGACCGCCAGGCGGTCCGCGAAGTTCTAATACTAGCGGGCCGCCAGTCACGTGTTAGATCATTTATGTCGTGCAAAAGTTGTTTTTTTTAGTTTTAACGAGGTTAGAAAATTTAAAGAAAGTGTATGAAACTACTAATTTAAATAATCTAACAATGCGTGATGCGAAGACTTTTGAATCTATGAAAAAGTATGCAGTGACGAAGGCTACACATGCAGAATAACATCCAATATTATTCATTACGTTTGTCAGGTGTTCCGTAGTCGAGTGGTTAGCGTGCTGGAATGTAAGTTCAACGGTTTGAGGTTCGAATCCCACCAGGGCTGAATTTTTTTCTTATGTTATCCCGTTATTTTTATGGACATTTGAAAACTTACCGATTTCCCTGGGTCTGGATTTTGGAGTGCTTATGAGTTGTTACCTTGGTTAGGGTAAAGTTAGGCGTCGTGAGGGTCGGTTAGGGTCAGGGTTAGGGTTAGTGTTGTCATTAAAAACATGGTACCATCCTAGCACCATGCCAAAAGATACCGTAAAACGCCAGAAAACGTACGTATCCCGATACTAACTGTTCTCCACCTTGGCGCAATAAAGCCTAAATTAAGGTTCTCTGACAATTTTCCCTCTTGACGGACCGCTAGTGTTCGAAATTTTAGCGCCGCCTGCCTCTCCCGAGTCACGTAAGACTGGCGGCCCGCTAGTTTTGGAAACTTCGCGGACCGCCTGGCGGTCCGCTAGTCACAGCCTAAAAGAAATGCTTTTCGACATCACGATTATAAAGTAACAGAGTTTGTGCTTAAGGTATGATTTTTATCCATAGCTAGAGTTGAAAATATATAAAATAGGCTCTAATATCACCATCCAGCGTTTCAACTTGATGGCTTTCCGTAACACAGAATGTAAAAATGTACTTTGTTATCTGCGAGTGACTTTAAAGTGACGGATAAATCATACCAAAGTCCTATGTAGGAATGGAGAAGAGAAGTAGAAGGGCAATGCAGAGGGAAATGGATTTGACACCACCATTTTGTACGACGGAGTAACGGGTTAGACTCTGGAATTTGCTAAGTTACTGCGAATGCCATCAAATTTTACCCAATGATACCTCGCAGCGAAAGTGGTCAAACTCACATAATATCCGACTTCTTGAAACGATGATCCGATTTCTTACACGTTTTTTAAATCTACAGAAATGAAATGAAAAGTTGCGGATCGCACCATATTGACACAAATCCCGGAAGTTAGGCCCGAAGATCCCAGCAAGGATGTGCAGCTCCGCAATTTAAATATTTTATAGCGCAGTTCTGAACGTTGATTTTTTGGTCAAATTCGTCCTAAGAATAGAGTTGCTTGTACTCGATATCGTATTCGAATAGAACCGGAGGCCAGAATGAAGGCCAGATAGATAGGCCATAATAATTGTCTTACAGAGGAGTTGATCTCGATGTTTGGACAAATGATGATCTTGCGCCGTTGTTGTGTCTGCCTGTTCGAGTTTGTTTTTCATTTAATATGCTTAACCAGCTTTCATTGCGACTCTCTCACGGTGTCTAACTCTGAAACCGGCTTAACTTCGATGATTAGGCCTATTACATATTTACAGGAGACGATTTTTCGGTAACGAATGGATTGATTGTTTAAGAAAGATAGGCTATGCAATATTTCGAAGCCGTTACCGTGGCTATCCTATACGAGTCTGTTTTCGCCTATATTATACCAGTTTTCAATGCGGCACAGTTTACGGTGCTGTGCGTTTGCTAGTGCTTCTCGATAAAGAATAGCCTACTTACTTACTTACTTACTTACTTACTTAGACAATTCTGGTTTCACTTTCAATCAATCATTAATTTCAATCATTTATTTCTGTAACCATCAGAAGAGAAAAATAGCAGTGAGAGATCTTAACACGTGACTGAACTTAGAACCTACAGCACTCACTTTGTCTGCAATCAATAATGTTATACAGGTCTATGTCCAAAAAATAGTCACCCCTGCCATAATTATAGCCAAATTACTCATAACCGGTTTACATTATGATCGAAATACACGTATAATCATACTAAGGGAAAACTTTGTTTTCCAACAAGTTTAATTTAATTGCCATTAATAAAACAGAGCAAAAAAAATTCTGCAAATCTTAAAAATCGTTTTTCTCCGTTTCGCAAAAAGTGGACATAGAACTATATAGTTCTAGGGGTACGATGTACTGGCTACAAGGAGGCTAAGAAGGGATCATGGATACCGCTAAATAGGGACACCTAAACATGTAAAAAATACAGATAGGGAAAGAAAGACAGTCAATGATACTTAGAGTAGAGTAAGCCTTGGACTAAAAAAAACAACAAAAAACAAAACCAAATAAAATAAGACGGATAGGCCTACATAAAAAATCACATTAACAAAAGAATATAAAATCTGAACTAAAATAGCATTGCAGACAAAATCATATAATTTACCACAATCAAAGCTAAAATAGCATTATAGACAAAATCATCTAATTTAATCAATCAGTAATGTAATTGCATTCAGTCATTTATTTATGTAACTAATAATGTAACGTTCCAGTAGATTAACAATTTGTGACGTTCTCCTATCGTAAGAGTTGATATTGTCTCTACTCAACTTCCCAGACTAAGGCGAAAGTTAGCCTATACCAGGATCCGCGACCTTAGTGCTGGACATAATTAATATGTTGGCTTGTGCAAGGCTCAAGCTGTCAGCCTGAGACTCGATGAAATGAAAAGAAACATTGCTGTTCTGAGGTTGACTGATTGTATTCTCCATCAAAAGAAAAGTTATGTCTCCAACATCAAACGAAGAAACGAAGAAAGATAATTCCAATATGATTGTCCGTAGTTAACCAGTTAAACAATCTTTAAATGAACTTCACGCTCGTAATAGGCCTAACCCATAAGAGAACGACGCGAAAATGTAATGTAATGAATCCTAACTCTTCTGATTAATCTTCTCTAACCTCTAACTATGTTCGCAATTCTTAACTCCTGGATACAATGACAAATGAGGTGTCGATTCTGATATTTCCAAGGTCAAGGAATCGAACTGTCGCATTGGCAATAGTGTGGGAATAGTACTTTCCAAGATGGCGGCCAATATGGCCGCCGAAACACAAAAATCTGTATATCTAAGCTCATACATAAGCTTCAATGACAAATAAAGTGTCCATTGTAATAGCTTAAAGGTCAAAAAATCGAACTATCGCATTGGCAATAGTGTGGTTGTAGTACTATCCAAGATGGCGGCCAATATGGCCGCCGAAACTCAAAATGCGTATATATACACACATAGATAAGCTACAATGACAAATGAAGTATCCATTGTGATAGATCCAAGGTCAAGGAATCGAAATATCGCATTGGCAATAGTGTGGGAATAGTACTATCCAAGATGGCGGCCAATATGGCCAACAAAACATAAAGACTGAAAAGTTCAAAGCAAAGGGGGTGAATATTCTGCCTGTTCCGCTTTGAGATCCTGAGATATCTCTCGAGCGGTTTTAACAGATGTTGAAGGCTCATTTGTTCATGCCGTCTTTTTAAGCAACTGCTTAAGCGCATTTAAGATCTGTTTAGTAACATATTTGGAACTTCACAAAATAAAAAGAAATTGTTCAGCACTGTTATATTAAGTTTAGATGTGCGAGATAAAGTACTGAGTTGCTACTGGTTGCTCCATCAAAGTACAATTATACATGTAGGTCTGCTTAGGCTAGTCAATTGGTCGCTGTTTTAACTGTATTATCTGGCGCATACGAATGTAGAACGTTTGCTGTAGGCGGAATTATCATTAATTAATTCGTAGAATTTATATAGCGCAACTTCGAAGGGACTTACTCTGAGGCACTCGAACAAATTAATTCATTATTTTATTTGTGCTGTCATGTTTCAATAAACAGTATCAATCAGTCAATCAATCAATCAATTAGCCAATCAATCAGTCAGTCAATCAATCAAAATGAAGCGAAATAAAACTTAAACCAAAAGTTAAAAGCTTATATCTGGACATAAGAATTATAGCCTTAAATAAATTGAACTAAAAGTGTCACAATGTACTCTAGTGAATCTTTTACTTTGAATACAAAGCTGATGTGCATGAATTCGTTCGTGCATATCCTCATAGATGAGTAGCTACACCGTCCACACTTCCATTTTTATTCTTTGTCACCATCAGATGTTGGTGAACGTCAACAACGTAAAATATTTCAGGCATTTTCTTATCGAGACTTGGTTCTTTTTATACTTGAAGATCGCCAAAATGTTTCTCTCTATTTATCTCAAACGAAGTGTATAAAAATGTTTCCTGACATACTCTAAAATAATCGCCTGAGATGTTCTATGGTTTAAGTGGAATTTGTATGGCTGTTCTGAAGAATAGTTTCCAACATAATTTTGCAGACTATGAACATTGGAAATGTTTTACAAACTTGAGCCGGACACTTTGTGGGTTTTCTCATGACGTCTCAGACCTACAGCCCATGCGAACGTTTTCTCACACATCTGGCACACGTATGGTTTCTGTCCATTGTGTGTTCTCGAGTGACTCTTTAGATTACTTTTAATATTAGTTTTAAACTGACATAATTGGCAATGGTATGGTTTCTCTCCAGTATGAATTCTTGCATGTCGTTTAAGGCTACAAGATTGGATAAACCGTTTTTGGCATGTCTGACACTGGAATGGTTTTTCTCCAGTATGGGTTCGAACATGATCGCGTAGGTGAGAAGATTGGAAATAACTATTTTTCACATATCTGACATATGGTATGGTCTCTCTCCAGTATGGATTCTGCCATGAATTTGTAGCGATGAAGATCTGTAAAATGTTTTTTTACAAAGAATACACAGAAACTGTTTCTCTTCATGGTGGGTTTTTTCATGATTTTTCAGACCTGAATAAGATGAGAATGTTTTTTGACACACCCGGCAAAGATATGGTTTCTCTCCAGTATGCATTCTCATATGAGTCTTTAGACAACGTTCATACTTCGATTTAAACTCACATAACTGACATTTGTACGGTTTCTCTGCGGTATGAATTCTTGCATGACATGTTAGATTTGAACATCTGGAGAAACGTTTTTTACATACTTGACATTGGTAAGGCATCTCTCCAGTGTGAATTCTTGCATGATTGCTCAGATAAAAAGGCTGAGAGAAACGTTTTTTACATAATTGACATTGGTAAGGCATCTCTCCAGTGTGAATTCGTGCATGATTGCTTAGATAAAAAGGCTGAGAGAAACGTTTCTGACATACTACGCATTGGTAAGATTTCTCTTCGGTATGAATTCTTGCATGAATTTTTAGATATGAAGCTAGTGAAAAAGTTTTCTGACATATTTGGCAAGCGTTAGATTTCTCTCCGGTATGAATTCTTGCATGAGGTGCTAGACTTGAAGATGTGGAAAAACGCTTTTGACATATTTGGCATTGGTAAGGCATCTCTCCAGTGTGTATTTTTGCATGGATCCTTAGATATGAAGGCTGGGGAAAATGTTTTTGACATACTAGACATTGGTAAGATTTCTCTCCGGCATGAATTCTTCCATGGATTTTTAAATATGAAGATCTGGAAAAATGTTTCTGACATATTTGGCAAATGAAGGATTTCTCTCCGGTATGAATCCTTGCATGAAGGGTAAGACTTGAAGATCTGGAAAAACGTTTTTGACAACTTTGGCATTGGTAAGGCATCTCTCCAGTATGGATTCTTGTATGGCGTGTTAGATCTAAAGATTGGGAAAAATGCTTTTTACATGTTTGGCATTGATAAGTATTCTCTCCGCTATGAATTCTAACATGTTTCTTTAGACTGTAATCACGAGCGAATGTTTGCTTACATACTTGGCACTGAAACGGTTTCTCTGCAGTATGGGTTCTTGTGTGTGTTTGCAGAAGTGAAGAGGATGCGAATGTTTTCTTACATACTAAGCTTTTCCTTCAGTATGGATTCTCATGTGCTTCCGTAGGTCACAGATGTTCGTAAATATTTCTTTGCAAAACTTGCATTCGTGTGTCTTTATCTTGGCATAGCTTTTCTTTTTTAACTTAGAAGGCCTAAGACTATCCACCACGAATGATTTCTGACATATTTGGGAACTTTCTATCTTTTCTTGTGTTGCATTTCCGATGGACTATCCTAATGAATTCTTGGAAGAAATGCTTTGTGACATACTTAATTATTGTGAATTTTGTTGTATTGCACAAAGTCACAGTTGAAAACATTGAACAGCTTGTACATTTCTGTGAACATCAATAATTATTATTGTTTAGCCTCGCCGGTTGTTTGCCTTTTTCAGTATTTAGCTCACTAAGCATTCAGTTTAAATCAAAAACTGTATGCTACATATATTTTACTCATGCATTTATTCACTCATGTCGGTTACCTAGGAAAATAAAAGCACCATAGTCGTAGAATTTGTTTATTATTATTATTTATTTTATTGCCCTGAGGTACTTCATTCCCCCAGGGTCTTAGAAATTATAAAAGTGTTGTATTCTGGAACGGCTACCCCTCATCCATGTATTATTATTATTATTATTATTATTATTATTATTATTATTATTATTATTATTATTATTATTATTATTATTATTATTATTATTATTGTTGTTGTTGTTGTTGTTGTTGTTGTTGTTGTTGTTGTTGTTGTTGTTGTTGTTGTTGTTGTTGTTGTTGTTGTTGTTGTTGTTATTATTGTTATTATTATTAAATAAAAGACATAGTGGAGACAGAATCAGAATTCCGCCAGGTTGATCACCTAAGACACTGCAATATCAAGACTAGACATGGTGGCCCTCGCTGCCGCCTTTCCCCTTTCACCTTCTCCTCTGTTGTGCGTGACCTGGGCGTCACATTGGACCGAGAGCTCTCCTTTGCTCCCCATATCAACCTGCTTAGCCGTGACTGCTTCTACCAATTGCGTCAGCTTCGCACTGTCGCCCGCTCACTCACTGCTTCTGCTGCTTCCACTCTTGTACATGCCTTTGTCACAACCAGACTTGATTACTGTTGTTCACTTTATGCTGGCCTCCCGGCTGTTCGACTGGGGTGCCTGGATCGGATCGTGCGCTCTGCTGCCCGCCTTATTGGCCGCATACCAAAATATGGCCATGTCTCTGGATACATGCTCGACGTTCTCCACTGGCTCCCCTCTGAGCAGCGGATTGCGTACAGAACAGCTGCCCTAGTCTGGCGCTGCTTACTAGGTTTCGCTCCTGCCTATCTTCGTGAGCTCTGCTGCCCTGTCCTTAGTGCTATGGGCTCTCGATCCCTCCGCTCATCTGAACAGGGACTCCTACTTGTCCCCTTTGCTCGAACCTCCACTATGCAGAATCGCACTTTCTCGGTGGGGGCCCCTCGACCTGGAATGGCCTCCCTCTGGAGCTTCGCCTTGTTCCTAGGACACTCTCTCCCACGTTCTTTTCTCACCTTAAAACCGTTCTTTTTGGCCGTGCTGGAGTCCGGAGCGCCTCTGCGTAGTTTCCTTGAAGGAGCGCTATACAAAATTTTCGATACGAATGAATGAGTGAATGAATCAATAATGCAAAGAAAATTGCCACAACACATTGAGCATGCCTTTACACTATAAGTAGGCCTACTTGTGCTTAATTCGTTGCTGTGCTACTTGCTGGTCATTACCTGAATTAAAACGGGTTGGAACCCCTTAAGGTTAAGTTAGTAGGCCTATGCTACCATCTACGGCATGGCTGATGCGAAATTAAACCACATCGTGGAGAAACATTAATGAAGTTTCAAAGATATTGATGATATTCCAATATTCACGAGGCACTATTTTTCTAACAAATCCTTATTGTAGAAACTCAGGAAGTCATGAAAGAGACTTCCGTGATTTTTGGTATTTGCCGTGAATGTCGCAAATTTCTCCAAAAGCGGTGAATTGTCGTGAATCTGGACACATTTTGTGACACGGGCGTAGGCAGAGAAAAATGTCGGGAGGGTTTTAAGTTTTCGGAGAGTTCCATTGGAAATGGTCGCATTTCTCTCTATTTTTTCGCTTTTAATAACAGCTATGCATTTATTTCGAAAGGGGGGAGTTCAACCGTTAACCCACGCTCTAAATACGCCCATGTTTCGTGATATTAATGCAAAACGAATTTAGCTACAACGGATTGACGAGGGCAGGTGAGAAGGACTAACTTAGAATACGGGTGTATGCTCCGGTGTTGTCTCGATACAATGGCGAATAATTTTTAACGCTAAAACGATAGATTAGGCTACCAGACATTTTAATATGCATGGGAAGATAGTGGTGATTACCCTTGAAATAGCCTAGACAATGACGAACTAAAGTCAAACGAACGACGTCTATATGCAAATGTTACAGTTACTGTAGCCTACTACTAATTATCGGTCCGCTAGTTGTAAGACTTTAAGCTACATTGTTCATTATTATAATGGGACACTCTACAGCGATTGAAAATTGTGAAAACTGATTGATAATCGACGATTAACATGAATTAATTTTTTTAATGTACATTTTGGAACCTTACCTTATAGACTAGGTCGCTGATAATAGTGACGTCATAATTTTGTGCTCATTAGTAATTACGTTAAAAAGAAGCTTAGGCCCTATATCGTTTATTGGGCTTTTGCGCAATGACGTACCAGCCTCATTTGCATATGCTATAAATAGACGGCGGCCATTGCGGAGTGCAGGTATGTTTGTTGTCGTTGGATACGTTAACGTCGTTAAGTGAACGGCGCGTATTATAAACCGTGGAAATGGTCTTCTGTGCAATTACAGTTGACTGCGGCAACCGTACTGAGAGGGATAAAGGTTCTTTTAGTAAAATTAAAAAATTCGTAAGCGTGAAGGCCCAGAAGAACGAACCCGGAGCGAAGAAAGGGTACCGCATTCCGGGGATCCACGTGACTCCGCGTCGTTAGGGCCGCCTGACTGCGTCGTGAGGGTCGGTTAGGGTCAGGGTCAGTGTCGCCATTAGAAAACATCGTACCTCTCCCGCAGCATGCCAGCCACATTAGTCTGGAATAGCGGACCCCCGGAATAGTGGCCCCGAACCGAAGAAAGCCGGCAGCTATGGCTGAAAGCTATAGCCACAGATGATCTATCGGAAGCGAAACTCAATGCAATCGCAATTCTGTTACAGGGCTGTAGACGAGGGTATTAGCGGGTATACAGCGTGTACTCGCCACACAAAACTTTTCTTTTAGTATACTCACCTGTGCAAAGCGTGTACTACCTTCAGAACGTACTTTGACATATTTTTTTAATGCTGAAGAGTGTAGTGTGCAGACTAGTCTATAACTTTTAAACTACAAACTCATACTCCTCAAACTTCTGGAAAAGTAACCTGAAGGCTGTAGCCTACTGTAGCATGTACTCACTTCTAAGTTTAACACTACAGCACTGCATGGTGTTGCCATTATTCTGAATTGTGTAGTCAATTTTTCATTAATCTATTCGTTCTCTCCATTCTGCAGCTTCTCTCTGACCTCTCCGCTGTTTGGACTGGCATGATCTCGTTGTATTGTATTGTATTGTATTTGAACACTTGTTATAGCGCCCCTACCAGATTTCCCATTCAGAGGCGCTCCCGACTACTATGTGGTGCCTAGTTGGTAACATATGATAATAGATATAACAGAGTTGTAGTTTTGCTGTACTTGTGTATGTTGGTACCAGGCCAGATGTTACTGTTATCAGGACTTCTGCATTTGTGTTAACATTTCACGCCAACAATATTCAAGTTTGTCAACACTTTAACGATGAGCACCATTGGTTTGCCAGTCGTTTTTAGTACACTCTCGTTGTTAACTGTTAATAGTATGTAACTGCTAAATCTCGTAACAACAACACTGCAAATCATTGTGAATGAAGTTTTTCAGTAAATATGGAAGAAGATGTTTCCACACTTCTGTGTTCCATTCAAAATGTTAAAATGCAATGGACTTGAAGTTGAATCTTATGACCTGCAGTGAAACAGCTGTCACCACTGAATTACATCATTCATTAGACCTCAAACTGTATGGACATTTAATTTCCACCTTTACGGCAGCACGGTCATGAAACCAAATCATCGGGTGAAGGGCCCATAAATGGGTAATAGGAGTTGACAAATTAACGAATGCTGCTCCACATTAACGTTACTGTGGCCATATGACTGCTTATATTGGCCAAGGCTGCCTGATCATGAGTAATACCCCCACTCCGTTGCAGCCGATTTAAAAGTGTATTCAATGGGAAAACAAATAGCATTTAATAACACTTCATTCATTCCAAAATTTTATATAGCACCCCTTCCAGGTTCCTACTCAATGACGAGTTGCATTGGTTTCCCAGTCACTTACAGTACACACTCGTTGTTAAGGTGTTAAGCCAAGCCAATGACGGCTTTGATACATCTGTGTAACAAACATCTTTCAGTTTATAGGCTGTTATCCTGCCTGCTTAAATAAGAAACCAGTTTTTATTTCCGCTCTGACCACGTGTCTTCATTTCAATCAACTCAATGTTATTTTCCAACATATCTATATCAACCGATTCTGTTCGCTGTCAATAAATGTTTTTGTACAGAAGTCGTGATATAAAATTTCTATTGTCCTTTGGTGGTAGTTTGTACTCATTGGCCCATGTTCGTAGGTTGTAATTGTGACTGCGAGACTCAGGAAGAAATCTTCTGAGCACATGGCTCTGGTCAGATATTATGGCCCTGAATAGGGAATCATCCGCCGCGACGGCCAATTGCTCCGCAGCCGGGGCTTTTGGAGGGAGAAACCCGTTTCGCTTTAGCCTGTCCAGAAGTTTCTCGATCTTGGCCGTGAGATTGCAGGACTCGGAGAGCGTACATAGATGACGCGCATGACGAGAGTACCTCTGTAAGATGTGGAGTCATGCTGATGTCAGAGCTGATGGTCACTCCCAGTACCCGGATGGAGTTGACTCGCTCTGCACCGGGTACTATCCGAGGAGGGTGAGCTGCGCTGCTGCTCCTTCCCTTCTTGAAGATGATTAGCTCACGCGTCTTAGATGGATTGAGGCGGCGGTTGCTATGTTGTTTGAACCGACGAGCAGGTACGTATCATCAGCGTATTTGAGCATGACATTGAAGTTGTGCAGTGGGTGGAGATCTGAAGCACCGACGATGTAGGACCCTGGGCCTATCCAGGAGCCTTGTACAACACTAGCGTTAATCTCAGCAGAAGCCGATAACAGCCTAAGTGCTTGGTGATCTGATCTCGATCTTGAAAGTAGTTTACCAGCCAGTTGTAAATTTCATCCGGGAGGTCCAACGAGCCCAGTTTGGACATCAAGGTCCTCAGCTGAAGCCTGACTTGTCTGATCCTGTCCGTGAGGCTTGTGAATCAGTTTGTTGACTCTGCGCCACAGGTTCTGTGTCCCGTGACGAGGATCGAGGTCATTGAGTTCCTTTCTGTTGGCCTTGCGAATTCAGGCTGTCTCGTTGTGACCGTCACAGCTCTGAGTCGGTAGTGCTCATCCAACCACAGCGTCATGACAAACGTGCTGCCTATGATGATACTGTAGTTGACAAGACCACACACGGCAAAGGTGATGAGGAAAAAGTCTTCTTCTGTTTCTTTGGCTAAGAGAAGTCCATGTCAGCCAGAGGACGATAAGTGAAGTTGGTGACATGTGACAGAAGGAGCAGTCTGCTTGTGTGCAGGAAGTTGTTCCTGAAAACAAAATAAAACATACTTGCTAATTATAACTGATTTTCCTGTAACCGATCTCATAAACCAAGGACCCATACTTGCTAAGCAAGAGCATGAGCTTTAAAATTTTCCAGCATTTCATGGAATACATAATTAATTCTATTAAGAGTTTCAATAGTAAACTAGCATATATCACTCGGAACTGTCAAAAACTTGTTTTTTCACAAGCACAGATATGTTGCAATGAACAAATTAAAAAAAATTATGTCATACTACGACGTGATGAAGCTAAGACAGTTAAAATGAGTTAATGAATTAAAAGGTAAACGTGTAGTTTAGCGTCGTAAATTATTCGCACTGTTATTTTTCATCAGTATAATAATTAAGAAAAATATGTCTGTGCTGGTCTCATGATGTTAAATGTTGTTTTGGTCTCAAGATGTTAAATGTTTTTGTGCAGACCATTATGAATAATTTTTCATCAGTCCAGCTTCTATTTGAACAAGATTTCATCAGGCCCACTTCTATTTAAGCAAAAATTATTTTCATCCATCTGACTTCTCTTTAGCAAGAATAGTTAATCCCACTTGTATTCGACCAATGCTGAAACCCAAGCAATGCTGCAATGGCGAATAATAATTTACGGCAAGCTTATAGAATCGGGGGCTGAAGGATTATAGTGCATAAGTTTACTGACATCGTGAGTGTCGGTTAGGGTCAGGTTAGGCGTCGTGAGAGTCGGTTAGGCCCGTCAGGGTCAGGGTTAGGGTTAGTGCCGTCATTAGAAAACCTGGTACCGTCCGCGCAGCATGCACAAAGATGCCGTATTATTATTATTCAGCCCACGATACTATAAGTTTCCCTAATTTACGACGCTAAACTACACGTTTACCAATTAAAATTTAAATGTTAATGAAGTCACGCTAACATCTGGGACTAACATAACAACACCATGGATACTAGTACCTACCACAACGTAGTTGAAGAAATCCGGCATCTCAATCGTCCGAAGTCACGAATTGTATAAGACTGCTAGATGTGAAGGTATACGGATCGACACCATTAATTCACGATAACCTTACAAGAAACGTTCTTCCACCAACTAACAACTTCTTCGAGTGCTTTGACAACAGTTTTTACTTAAACGCTGCACAACAAATATTTCCGTGCTTGCACTCCGACATGGCCGCCACAGCTTCCGCAATTTAGGCCACGCCCATTTGCAAGCGGTCTATAGGAGGTGTCAAATTCACTTTTTTGCAGTTTGTAACAGTAACTTGAAATCAAAACTTTACGTAGCATTAAACTGGCGATTTTATATTCAAATAATTTTGCGAGTAGGCTATTTAACATTCAACATGACTTCGACAGATTTTCAGACATTTTTGGCATTTTTTAAATATGAGATATTTAGCCTACGAGAATGCAAGAAGAGAATCAAGTGTCGAACTTATTCAACGTAATCAAGTGTTGAATAAGTTCGACGTAATGTTAACATTGTTAAGTTGTATTTTCACCACGGTGTTTTCCTGTTGCGTAACAGTAGGCTACCGAGTAGGCCTACCGTACTGTCGCAAATCCAGGGTTGTCTTCAGCATCCAAGGATGCCTCAGAGTGTAGGTGATCTCGCAAGCTTTCTCAACAAAGCCCTGAAAAGAGGAATGTTCGGATGAGTTCGACTCCCGGAGTATAACAGGAGAACAAACGACAACTTGAACGTCTTTATTAACAGTTAACAAGTCACTTCAGCAGCGACCGGAATCCTGTAGAAAACGAAAAAACTACACAAAACGCTACAAGCGAATTATTCGTAGCCTATATAGGCTACGTTATTATTATTGAATATTCTGCCTGTAGCACTTCGGGACCCTTAGATGTCGCTCTACCGTTTTAAAATTTTGAACGCATAATAAGCCGAGGCGTTCTGACTCTTGTATTATTACTTGCTGTTTATCTGTTATCTTTTACAGCAGCTGAGAAATAGACTTATAATATAATAAAAATCAAATGAAATTGCTCAACACTATAATTAATCACTAGAAGTACCGAAGGGGTCAATGTGACCCCATTTTGTTTTTAGCGGAACGCACCTCCGCCCCATATATAGCCCGGGTTCTGTAATTTCATGACTTCTTCTAACTTCATAGGGCGAGAGGAGAGGAGATCTGGTGAGCAGAAAGAAGATCTGGTGAGAAGATAGGATATCCTATTTTCCCATTCCAACTTACTTATTACACTTGTTTATCCTTATGTAATTAATGTCAATAAAGTTGTTTTGTCAATTTAATTGAATTTGCAATTGACTTTGCATTATAAAATATGTGGGGTCAACATGACCCCTTCGGTGCTTCTAGGTAGTTCGATTTCTTGGTACTTCTAGTGTTAGGCTATATTAAGTTTAGATAAGGTACTGCGTTGCTATTGTACGTTCCATCAAAGTCCGTCTGCATAGGCTTAGTTTATTGTTCAGTGTTTTAACTGTAGGCCTACTATCGGGCGCATACGAATGTAGAACCTTTGCTATAGACGGAATTATCATTTGATGTGTGTGCTGTGTGGTGTTTCAATAAACAGTGGCATATTCTCTATCAATCAATCAATCAATCAATCAATCAATCAATCAATCAATCAATCAAACTGAAGCGAAACAAAACTTAATCCCAAATATAATAAATTCATACAAGAGGAGTTGACTTGAATGGGGCCTATTCGGGTGACAAATATTTAGACATTTCACTATGTTATCGGCAATTTACTGCGGATCTAGCTTATGCCCTCGGGTGTATATGGATCATCGACGATGATATGGATTTCTATGAGACGTTACAGGCAACTATCACAAATAAAGATCGAACAAACTTTATTGTTAAAACATTTCAACCTTAACAGCATCGTTACCATCAGCATTGACTGACTATATGTGAAATTATCGTTGCAATTACTTTGTGATTGCATTTACGCAACGGTAACAGCGTAAGAGTACGACTATGTAAAACTTGAATTGAGTGAAAACACGAGCTAAGTTAAAATAGATCATGTGAAGTATACCAGCAGTGCAATGATAAAAACAGTTCGGTAGAGTTAAAGTGCTTATAACTAGACATAAGAAATATAGGCATACCTAAATGGAACTAAAAGTGTCAAAAAAAGTGCGAAACAAAACCAGGATCCTTGAATATGTTCATAATCCTACAGGAAATACTGAATATCAGTCCTACAGGAATACTCAGTTGTACTGTACTAAAGCTCTTACTTTGAATACAAAACTGAAATGCACGAATTCGTTCGTGCGTATCATCATAGATTGATTGTTAAACAGTTCCATTTTTATTATTTGTTCACCAACAACGTCAAATATTTCAAGTAATTCCTGACTGAAATGTTTGTTTCTTCGTCGATTCGATGATCGCGAAAATGTGTTTTAGAAACCTAGCACAGGATTTTTTCTCAACTTTTTTCTCAATTTAGGGTTCACTCGAGTATTTCTGACGAAGTGCACGAATAATTATGTATCCTGAAATACCTTAAATAATCGGGTGAGGTTAATCTCTGGTAAAACTCGAATTTGTTTGGCTGTTCTGAAATATAGTTTCCAACATAATTTTACAAACTGTGAACGTTGGAAACTGATTTTGTAGACTTCAGTTAGGCAAGGAGTGGATTTTTTCATGACGCCTTAAACCTGATGCGCATGAGAACTTTTTCTGACATATCTGGCAAAGGTATGGTTTCTCTCCAGTATGTGTTCTCGAGTGAATCTTTAGACTACCTTTAGTATTTGTTTGAAACTCACATAACTGGCAGTGGTATGGTTTCTCTCCAGTATGAATTCTTGCATGACTTTTGAGATGAGAAGATTGCATAAACCGTTTTTGACATGTCTGACACTGGTACTGTTTTTCACCAGTATGGACTTGGACATGGTCTCGTAGGTGAGTAGCTTGAGAATAGCTCTTCTTACATATCTGACATTGGTATGGTCTCTCTCCAGTATGGATTATAGCATGATTTTGTAGCGATGAAGATGTGGAAAATGGTTTGTTACAAAGAACACACAGAAATCGTTTCTCTTCAGAGTGGGCTTTTTCATGATGCTTAAGGCCTGAATTGCTTGAGAATGTTTTATGACATACCCGGCAAATGTCTGGCTTCTCTCCTGAATGTTTTCTCATATGGATCTTTACATAAATTTCATGCATGGTTTTAAACTCACATAACCTGCATTTGTATGGTTTCTCTCCGGTATGAATTCTTGCATGACGTGTTAGATGTGAAGATTTGGAAAAACGTTTTTTACATTCTTGGCATTGGTAAGGCATCTCTCCAGTGTGGATTCTTGCATGAATTTTTAGATGACATACCAGGCATTGGTAAGATTTCTCTCCGGTATGAATTCTTGCATGAAGTTAGATGTGAAGATTGGGAAAAACGTTTTTGACATACCAGGCATTGGTAAGATTTTTCTCCAGTATGAATTCTTGCATGACGTTTTAGACTGAAATACTTTGAGAAACCTTTTTGACATATTTGGCATTGGAAAGATTTTTCTCCAGTATGAATTCTTGCATGAATTGTTAGACTTGAAGACTGGGAAAAGCGTTTCTGACATATTTGGCATTGGTAAGGAATCTCTCCAGTGTGAATTCTTGCATGACTTTTAGACTGGAACACTGAGAAAAATGTTTTTCACATATTTGCTTTAGTAAGATTTTTCTCTAGTATGAATTCTAACATGAATTGTTAGACTTGAAGACTTGGAAAAAGCTTTTCTGACATATTTTGGCATTGTAAGGCACCTCTCCGGTATGAATTCTAATATTGTTCAGCAGCTGGGAATTTTCTTTCTTTTCTTGTGTTGCATTATATGGTAGGCCTTAAAAGAAACCCATTCGAAGGCGCTAACGTGACTACCCTAGGTAGGAATGTAATATCCTGATGATTGTTTAAAGAAATGCTTTTCGACATGATGATTATGAAGTAAGAGAGGTTGTGGTACAGATATGATTTTTACACAAAGCTAGAGTTGTAAACACTTAAACTCTTGTAAGTTTCTGTGGACTGATATTATTTTCCAAGGCCGCCATTTGTTTGACTTTTCAGTTTGAAGTTCTCTAAGTATTCAGTATAAATTTAAAAATAGTGCACTTATTTTTATCTTGCATTGATTTACTCATATTATTAAAATAAAATAATAAACATAAAATTATGGGTGACAGAATCAGAATTCCGGCAGTATGATCGCCTAAGACAAAATATCAATTTGCAGACAATTTCAACAAACACATTGAACATTAACTAACAGCCTGTATTCCACTATCTACAATGGTCCTTGCACACTGTAGGCTATTCAAAAGAATTAGCATGCATTTTAACACGTGAAAATCCCAGTTAACTTATTCCACAAAATAACCTTATAGGACTTCATTGATTTTACTACTTTTTCTTCGATTCACAACCTGTCAAAACCTAATGGAACTTTGTGAACTAACGATAATATTACTAACGATATGTCTAGAATGTTGATGATCAATTAACATAAGGTAAAGTAATAAAATAAAGCAAGTTTGCATCAAGAGACAGTTGTAGAAGAAATTATATTTGCTGTCAAGCAACCGATTATTCAAGACATTAAAGTGCAAAACTGTTGATTAATGGAGCACATTTCACATGCCACCAGTTGACGAGCAACATCAGTTCTAGATAATACTAATTGAACAATAATAAAAATAGGGGCCTGATAATAATAATAATAATAATAGGCACTGGCTACGGAACCGTCCGGACGGTGCCGTAATTTCTTTTCTACGGAACCGTCCGCAAATAATCTATGGGCGATTGCACATATCTATGGCGTGAAAGCCGAACCATCAATAGCGCAGTAGTTAAGGGATTAACGAAACTAACCCTAACCCTGACCCTAACCGACCCTCACGATGCCTAATTTGACACTAAACCACTACATGAATACATTTTAACCTGGCCCTAACCGACCCTCAAGTTGTCCGCCATATAAAATTCGACGGGAAGACAACAAGTTCACGTGAACAGGCTTTGCCAATATTTATTTCAACCGGATGTACACGCCATAGATATGTGCAATCGCCCATAGATTATTTGCGGACGGTTCCGTAGAAAAGAAATAACGGCACCGTCCGGACGGTTCCGTAGCCAGTGCGATAATAATAATAATAATAATAATAATAATAATAATAATAAAATAACATTGATAAGTAATAATAATTTATAATAATTAATAATAATAATATCGTCGATATGTAGGCTGAAAGGAAAAAAAGAATGGAGACCTTCCTCATGAATTTGCAGCAGAAGTGCCTTTTCAGTATATAGGGCCTAGGTAAGGACCCTTTCATAAATGTCCAACCAAGTTGCCAGATACCGACTAAGAACGGCAAAATACACGCCGAGGTTTAGATGCTTACGCCCCTGATAGCGATATATTACGGTTGCAAAATGCGTTTACATTTTTTATATGGAGAAGAAATTTAGGGAGATTGGAGATTACCCTTAAGCAGCCCATAGCCTATAAACCTATATCGACGAACTAAACGATCGACGGATATTCAAACGCCTCAATAATGTGCTAATTAAGGTCCGCTAGTTGTGATACTTTACCCTGATAATAATAACTATTATTATGGGAATATTCTACCAATAGAAAAAACAATTGCAAAAACTATTGAAACAACTAACAAAAAATTTTTTCAAATTTGAACTTTCCTGTAACCAAA
>JACEVL010000767.1:532679-597440 GCA_020284085.1 Aporrectodea caliginosa
TCCCAGAACCAACCCCCCACCAAAAAGAAACACAATGGCTCAATACATATAGAATCATTTTTTTAAAATTTGTTTTACACTTAAAAATGCAATCTCGAATTTCAAAATATATGAGTTTAGTTTCTTACCAGCTTTTAGTAGTATTAAACATTAAGCACTTTATACATTTTTAGCATTACTTAATGTTTTCGCTACCATTTTGAAGGGTCTGTGTTGATTCATTGGAAAAAAATTTGTTGACGTAAAATTTTACCGAAACCCCTACCCCCTTGTCAACAACTGTCAAACTTTTCCAAACCCCCTCCCCCCTATTTTGTTGACATAATTAATGGACGACCCCTATATTGCGTTGAACTGTATGTCTGTCTGCTCCTCTCTGTTGCCTACAGTACTAAACATCCATCTCTTATTAAAATATGTATAATGTTGTGAAGTTATATTGTTAACTTTATGTCTGTCTGTTCTTGTATCTCTGTCTGTTTCTATATATATATGTTTGTCTATTCCTGTCTGTTCGTCTACACTAGCCTACAGAATCTAATATCCACCTGTTAAACTTTTTAAACTTCTTAATTAACATACTCTTTTTTACAAAAGCTTCACAATAACAGAGGTAGTGAACTGTAATTAGTGTCAATGACAATTTCACTTTCAAACGATGTAAGTCCTACTACAGTTCACAGAACTTTGCTAACGCAAATGATGATGCATGATGTAATTCAATGCAGTTCACTTGACTGAGTAATAAAAGCAGTTAGGCCTACTGATGGAAATCATTGCGGAAGATAATTGTGAAGTTGCTGATCTCTTTAGTTAGTTTCATTTAATAACTAAAAAATATTAGTTAAATTTCAGTTTTAACTAAATTATTTTTTGCAGTCAAACTTCATCCTTAACTTAAAAAATTAAGTTTAATGAAAGTTTCAACTTTATACTTAACTTTTGTCCATCATTAACCAACGTAGCTAAATAGGCAACCGATTAATACATGTACACAAATGTGGAGAGTTAGTAGAGACAGATCGAGACATTAAGAGAAGGTTTTAACTGAAAGAGAAAGGTAGAGAGACAGACGAAAAGAGACATGCGAGGAGACATGGAGACACGAACATCATGTCGAACAGAAAATGAAAGATACCGATAGAGAGACAGTTTACTGCCAGATCCAAAAAAAGAAAAAGCGCAAGAGAAAGAACAAAAAATTAAAAGATCAGCGCCACAAATCATCTATTTATCTTACTTTCTACGACGTCGCAAAAAACCGCCACACTCCGGAGGCTCTAGGTAAAAAATATCGCCTATGCATTATTATACGACGTAACAATCGGTTAATAATGCGTCGGTCGAGTGCCTCAGTCGTTTGATCACGTGAATTAGTCACGTGGGTTGGGGCGAGTTGACACAGCTCTCGTCGAATTCCATCGCAGACGTCGTCCAAACAAACACGTAGGTAGCCTAACGGGTGGAGAAGTGGAGAGATGGAAAGTGGAGAGATGGGAAGTGGAGAAATGGAAAGTGGAGAGATGGGAAGCCGATGGAAGGGAAATGCCAAACGGAAGTCACTTGAGTCCTTTCGAACGACCAACACTCCTGCGCCGCTACCGCTATACGTCGGGGAAAGCGTTCGATTGCAGTCGAACCAATAAGAGACAGGCGCCAAAACCGGAGGACGGAAGAGCGGAAGGGCAATCGGAAGGACGAATGATACATTGAAAGACATAAGCCATTGGTTCTCAGCGAATCTACTTTCTCTAAACTTACAAAAAACATGTTTTATGATATTTGCTAAAAAAAGTACTTGGATATTGATATCAATATTACTATAAATGGAGTTCCACTGACACAGGTGCATGAAATTAAATTTCTTGGTGTGGTACTTACTGATGACCTCAAATGGAGGAAGCATGCTGACATGGTAGTTAATAAAATATTTAAAATAGTGGGTATACTCTACAGAATTAGCCATATCCTTGATCTCGACAAACTAAAACTACTATACCACACCCTACTTGAACCGCATATGACATACTGCTGCTCTGTATGGTCGTCGCCACACAGAACCGGGAATTTAGACCGGATATTGAAACTCCAGAAAGCTGCTGTTAGAATAATCACCCACTCTTCTTACTTATCTCATTCCAATCCTTTATTCTGCACCCTAAGCATAATAAAAATTTATGAGTTGTCTCATTTATCTAAACTTGTGCTCATGTTCAAGTTCGTACATAATATGTTACCAAAAAATTCTCCAATTATTTCACAACAGTTGATCAAACTCACTCCCATAACACTCGCAGCTCATCCAACTTTGTGGTTCCTTATGCACGCACTGCATCCAGAGCGGGCAACCTCCAGGTCTTGGGATCTCGTTTGTGGAATTCATTGTCTGTGAACTTAACCCATTAGTGCCCACGGTCCCTTTTTAGGGACACAAAGTTATAAAATTCCAGTCTAGCGTACAAGAGCCGCAAATTGATAGGGTCTTTTTTGCTGTACTTACTAATGTCTATAGTATTATTTGAGACATTCTATTTCAAGATACATAAATATTCTATACTTAAATATGACGTCAGAAACTTCGCCCGCGAAAAATTTCACAAATGATGAATTCCTCTCGAAAGTGAGCGTTTTTCTAATAAATGATCTCAGTAAATTGAATAAAATGATTGATGCTTATGAAGTACAACTATTTAGCTTGTGCAGGAATACTTTTGTTTCATATTTGTCGTGTTCTTATTCCTTACTGTGCTGTGTTGAAAGTTTGTCCCTAAAAAGGGACTGTGGGCATTAGAGGACGCAGTATTTTCTTACATGCAAACATGGCTGCGTGTATGTGTTTTGACGACTGGAGCTTATTGGATCCACCCGTTATAGCATTATTTCAATGCGAGACGTTGCCCTGTATAGAAAAATTATTTTCGTGTTTTTAAAATATTTAGTTTTGTTTTACAAAAAACACAGTTTTGCTGTCAGTGATGTCCTCAGTGCTCTTGAGGACGACCCCGAAATTTTTTGCGCGGACATTTATATAACTCCGCCAGAGAATGGAATAGCAATGACGGAGATAGCGCAGACCAAGAAAATAGGCCCCTACTGCCGATCGATGTATCACCAGACAATCTATGTGGAAAGCAACTACGTGCTCAAGGAGAGGCAAAAGTATTTCGTCATACTTGCGAAGGCGGAGCGTATGGGAGACAACAACACGATGAGCAGCCCACGGATATGGTGCAAGTAAGTTTCTTGTTACATACAACAAATCCTATTCTTGACATCATATAAGGACGTAAAGGACTAGTAGGGAAATGTGAATGGACCAGAGTACTTAGAAAATATCTTACATGAAAGAAACCTAAAATCTTTCGATAACGGTGATCAACATTCACAGTATCTGAGCACCATTCGTATTTGTGTTTTCAGCCACCGAAAAAGCAGAGTCGATTGCCCCGTGGTACCGGTGCTCGATCTTCCGGTCGATCACGTGTTGCTTCGACCGATTATTCTGCTCATCCATCGACATCTGAACAGTCTCATCTTGCCACCACAGAGAAAATCTCGTCAATACCATTGCTCAAGACTGTCTCTAATGGGGATTGGTGGAACTGGGACAGTACGAAGTAACAGACTTATGGATTGTCCCTTATCTTATTTGTCGGAAACTGCTCGTGGGACATACGACTACAAAATCCAGTAGTCACAATGGGCTTGTGCGTTGGAAGGACAGCTGTCCTGTTACCTTGGCATCCATTGCCTAAGCCAAACGTTGGTCTAATGCAGAAAAAGCCAGATACAATAAAACCATTGGGGCCGGGATGGTCTTGATCACAACATTGAACAGTATACAATTGGTATATACGCATCCGTAAGTGGCACTGGCCTATTATCGCCTACTTGTTTCAGGTCAACACAACGCCTGGCAATTGTACCGCGAATCTCCAGCTGCAACTGAGCACCATTTATCCCATCTGCAGTTTATAAGAGCAGTATGTGCTGCTTATTATGCAAAGTATTCCATGTCACCAGTTGAGCGTCCTCTGCAGGCTTGTAACCGGACTGCCCTTGCGCATCGCTGTCCGGCTGAAGTCAGGTTCGATGGCCAAGGGCATTTCATTGAGCTAAATTCAACTCAAATTAGATGCGCCGTGTACAACATGAGAGTATATAAAAATTTGTCAAATGCTGTGTTGGCCTACACCTTGATTGTTTTGCTGGTTTCATACACAAAATTGCCTAAATAAATGTGTTCTGCTGAAACAGTATTGACTTTTGCTAGCTATTTGCCATTTTGACCAGCATTTCCATAGTTACATTTGGACAGATGTGTTAACCGCTGGTTCTGACATTTCTATATGCTACTGTTCATCTGTTTATATGTTATTTTTCATTGAAATGTTGCAATTTTTACTTTAATAACATGCTACTGCAGTAGCTTCAGTCATGTTTCAAGTATTTCCATTAATTTCATAAAAAAACAGGGGCGGAGACTTAGGGGGACAGGGACGGTCCCCCAAACTTGAGGTGAGGGGGACGGAGCTGCTTATATCCCCCAATATTGTTGAAATAGTTCATGAATAAATATAATAATAATAGCTTTGAGTGACAGCTGGTTCTTATCAGCATTCAAATTATAGAGCAATTTTTTCAAATGACAACTTAAAATGCTACCATTACAGTGTGGAAATTAAAAAATGTAAATAGGGAGGGGCATCCATCCTCCTCAAACCCTCCCCTAGGGTGGTCCCATGAAATGAAATCTCTAGTTCAACTTTCTCCAACCCTCCATTGTGTTCCATTGATTAAAGAAATATTATTTACCAAAAATTAGATCAATAAAACGATATTTAGAACTTGCACAACACACTTTTTTGTGACGAATATGACTGTATGTCTTATTTACGCTGAAAAATATGGCAATTTGCACATTACTTCCAGCTAATCAGTCTTATGTCAATAACTTTTGTTTTTAATGCTAATTACTGCATTATTAAAATACATAAACATTAAACAACAGTCGTAGACATGTACAATCATTGCACATTAAGAGAAATAAGTGAGTGAAATGGTTTTTGCTATCATCCCGCTTTTCCATAAGTTAATGTTGGATTGTTGGTTGTTGGTTAGCGTCACTGTGGCTGGGCTCGCTTGATTGCTGCGGTTTTTGTGGGTGCTGAGAAGGTCTTCCTGTGGTCCTCAACAACCTGCAGCAAGAACTGTTTTTGCTCTTCATTGCGTGTGAGCGACATGTTGAATTCTTGAATGAGTGCAACGCCGCGTTCTGCCAGGTCGTTGATGACTTTCACCGACTGCACAACTTCTTTATTACGCTGGTACACTTCCAGTTCTCCCCATTCACTTGGATCATGTTCCATGAACTCTTCCTGCAGGTCCAGCAGTTTGAAGAACTTAAGAGTTGATTTGGTGACAAAGTCATGGATTCCCTTGGTCAGTGGTTCAGTGAATGGCGAAATGCGTTTTGGAGGGTCGTCAGAGCCGTCATTCTCTCTGAGTGCTACCATCATAAGTCTCTTCTCCTCTACTGCCACTCGGTCATCGAAAAAACTGAAGCCCACCAGTATTTCTGAAAGGTACCAGAGGTGACGGCCAAATGCGGTGATGGCTGCCTTGGCAACATCTCGGTTTGAATATGCAGACAGTTCACATAGTAAGGTAAGGTCATTCATCGGAGCTCCGGTTGATGATGGACATTCGAACCAGTACTTGATATAGATTGCAGTCACAAATAGGCATACTTCCTCTATGTGGTCCCACACTTTCTTGCTGTAAGATTTCCGTCGAGATCCACGTGACTGCTGGTGAAGGGGGAACTGAGTACGGAACAGCCACATTTTGATGCTATATATGGCTCTAGCCATCCAGCGAGCACGATGAACGGCTCCGGGATACTGGAACGATACTCCACGTGGAGGAATGGCTCCCAAGAAAATAATTGTTAGCTCAAGTAGCTCGCGATAATCATCACGTGGTTGAGTTTGACTTAGTTGATCCATGGCAACATTTATGACAATGTCCTTCCATGGAGTGACCAATGCTGCAGTTCTTTCATCATCCATTGCTGTGCTAAATGCAGCTTGGTTGATAGAAGGCCAGTAGTCTTTAAAATGACCGAAGATCTCGATGTTTGGGGACTTTGACACATCATGTAGGCTGAAAACTTTCTCGAGCATGATCTCGGCAACATGATGGCGACAGCCCAAGTTCAAAAGCTGTCGACCAATCTCGGACTCCAGTTTGATGCACACCCCGCCTTTAGCGCCAGTATTGGATGCCGTGGTATCAAAGCATAGACCCTTAATGCGTTCACGCAATCCCCATTCATCCAGTGTCCCCAAAATCGCATGCGCCATTGTAGCTGCTCTTCCGTTATCAAGCTTTGGAACCGAAAGAAGTTTCACTACATTTTTGCCTGAAACCAGAACTGGAAGTCGGTCAACTCGTTTATGACCTGGAACAGTGAAGTCCTCCAAGATCTTCCCATCCCAATGTAAGATGAGTGGTACTCTTGGGTCAAAGCTGGCCTTTACTTCAGCGTTGAAATTCGCTCGGTGCTTCATTCTTGCTCGCCGGATAGCACTGCGACTAATAACCAGCTCCTCCACATCCTGTCCAAGCTGTTTAGTCGAAGCCATTGCCGAAAATATATGTGCTGCCTTTCGATCGCTGATGTCTGTACGGTCAAGAGCAGCTGCCACTTCAGAAGTCACCAATCCTTTCGTCCCACGAAGACGTGGACGAAGACGTGGACTCTTTTGTGTCGAGGGTCCAGCTACCAATTCAGATGACACGAGGGAATCACTATCGGTTGAGTCACTGGAGTCACTACTTGATGAGTGTTCATCAGCGACAGTAATTTCACTGGAGTCCATCATTGCTGACTTGACGTTCTTGGCTCGTTTTTCCTCAGCAGCCTTTCGCTTCCTAACACGCTCTTCTTGTTGAGTTAGATTTCGATCAATTCCTAACATAGCACCTCTTCGACCCTTTTCCCGTTGTGCCTCCAGGAACAACCTGTCTTCGTCAATTTTCAACAGCAACATTGCATCCTTGTGGGCCACGTCAAAAAGATAGCTGAGACTTTCTTGGAACATCTGTTGGTTCTTCAGATTACTTGGCGAAACACGATTTATAAGCTTCTTTAGCCCTTGCCACTCAGCGTGAAGCTTTCTGATATGCTCCACCACGTGAGTAGGTGCTTTAGTTGGAATTCTTGCTTTGTCCCACACCTGTAATAGCATCTCTGTAGTCTTGGTAATGCTATCATGCAGGTTCATCTGTTGACCAATGTGGTAATGGAAGAGAACTTTGATGACTTCTCCACGCGACGGAAGTTTTGAAGCCTTGAAGTTCTCTTCAGTTCCCCCAACAAGCCAAATAGCACGTGCGGCACGTGTGGATTTATTGCTCGAAACAGTGGCCATTGTCTCAGCTCAGATTATTAAAGGTTTTGTAATGTGCAATAAACTTTAGCCCATGAGTTGCAATTATTGTAAACAACATACAGAATTTGTCAAAACGCCATCCAAACCTAGTAAGTAAGCAAGTTATCATTATCATTTGCTGTTGTAAGTAACAAGTGTCAAAGTAATATTACTGCGTCCGAAATAGTATTATTGACAATTTGACATTCAAATGATTTATTTTAGTAATATTTCACATATGCTAACAGTTTAACATACAAGGAAGAATAGGTAAATATAGTCAATGTTTAATTTAGCATTAAGGTGGTATTCACAAAACTTTGCAGTCCAGAGTGATATTTTTTGGGTAATTGCTACTCGTTTTCGTTCATTGTTTCAATATATGAAACTTCCATCACGTTGTGCAAGTTCTAAACATTGTTCAATCTTACTCATTTCTTGGCTACAACAGTTCTGGACCAAGTGGCACCAAATAATGGGTTGGAGGAAGAAAAATAAATATGTTGAAAATTTTCCATTATGGATAGGACCACCCTACCCTCCCCCAAACTGAAACACTACTCAAACTACATAATATAAGCTACGAGTGATAGCTGGTTCCGATCAGCACTTAAATTATAGAGCAATATTTTTTCAAATGACAACTTAAAATGCTACCATTACAGTGTGGAAATTCAAAAATTTAAATAGGGGAGGGGCACATCCCCTCCCCAAACCCCTCCCTCTGCTGCGCGCTTCGCGCCTCGCCGATCGTCCTTCCGCCGATCCGCCGATCTTCCCAAACCCAAGACCAAGTCTCCGCCTATGTATAAAAACCTGTGACCGGTAGTGCCCACCGTCCCTTTTTAGGGACACGAATTTCCATGCCTATATTTCTATTCCCCAATGTCGCAGAATTTTTTCCACATTTTTCCCTTCGTATCATCCTCATTATCTACCAACCCAAAGAATTTCATAGAGTTCTACCACCATGGGCATTAAAGGGTTAATGTCTGAAAATCTGTCGAAGTCATGCTGCGTGTTAAATACTCGCAAAATTATTTTAACATCAAATCGCTACTTTAGTGCAATGTAAAGTTTTGATTTCCAACCGTAAACTGTATCTAGAGTGAATTTGACACCTCCTATAATGCAATATAAACTCCTTGGTTACGTAATGAGCACCAAAAATGATGATGTCACTATTATCAGCGACCTTGTCTACTAGGTAAGGTTCGAAATGTACTTTTTCAAAATTAACTCGTGTTAATCGTCGATTATCAATTAGTTTTCACAACTTTCAATGCTTTTCCCTGTCTGTAGAATGTCCCCTTATAAATAGGCCTATTATCAGTGTAAAGTCTCACAACTAGCGAACCGCAATTAATATTGTGGCGTTTGCAAATCCGTCGTTCGTTTAGTTGGTCAATATAATTATAGGGTAGGGTACTTAAGTGTAATCTTCATAAATATCTTCCTCATGCATATTAAAAATTTCGGAAATCTTTCGCTTTAGCGTTCTAAATTAATCGCCAGTTTATGGCTTTTAGCGTTGGTCGAATACAAGTTGGATTGACGAAAAGATATCTTGCTAAATAGAAGTGGGATTGATGAAAATGGTTTTTGCTTAAATTGTAGTGGGATTGATAAGTAGATTCTTGCAAAAATAGAAGTTGGATTTTTGAAAAATAGGCCTAATTGTTGTTTAAATAGAAGTTTAATTGATGAAACATAATTGTTACTGAAATAGAAGCTGCAATTGATGAAACGAATTCTTGCCTTAATAGAAGCTGGGTTGATGAAAAGGATTCTTGCCAAAGTTGAAGAAGGATTGATGAAAAATAATAATGCTACGATGGACGAATAATTTACAACGCTTAAACGATAGATTATCAAAGTTTCAACGCATCTTGCATACCTGATACATCGCCATCAACTCGTTGAGACTAGGGATTTACTAAGTATGTATTTTGGGCTATTTTGGCTAAGCAATTTTGGGGAAAGATTGGTGTGGAAGGTATGACAGTGGATGCTTTAGAGGAATGGCTGCATCTCTTGGTGATTGTAAAGAGGAACTTATCTTGCATACGATCTTAGAGCTATTACCTCTGACATAATTGTTGCACTCTTCTTTGAATCTGAGATCACTGTTCTTTCAAAGAATAGGCTACTTTCAATTGGTTATATTTAGTCTTTATCTTCTTAGGCCTGCCTATGCATATGCTGGCATTGATACTTCACGTAACTAAGTCCAGGTCTCTTTGCAATGGAACAGAGGCTATTATTTTGCCGAAATTTTCAGTTTTACGTTAAAATTTATAATTTGAAAGATTTTCAATAAAACCTCATTTTCAAAATATTTATGGCCACATATTAATTGTACAGATTTTCATTGAACAAAAGACGTCAATTATTTACTCTTTATATAACAGACTATCCATGAAACCAGAAATGTCTAGGCCTATCTAGTAATCTTTCTAAATATCGAGATCTAATCCCTTATAACACAATTCTCCGGTCGGCTTGTCGCATTTTATAGATTAAAAAAGTGTAAGAAATCGGAGCATAGGTTCGAGAAGTCTGATATAGGTGCTTTTGACCACTAAAATTTGATGGCATTCGCAGTAACTTAGTAAATCCAGAGTCTAACCCTTAACTCTGCCGTACAAAATGGTGGTGACCAATCCTGGTCTCCATTTCCCTCTGCCTTGCCCTTCTCCTTCTCTTCTCCATCCCTACATAGGACTTTGGTATGATTTATCCGTCACTTTAAAGTCACTCGCAGATAACAAAGTACATTTTTACAGTCCATTTTTGTTATTCTGTTTCATAACTGTTGAATTTTTACATTCTGTTTCATAACTAATTCTCTATCTCATAATATTATATGTCTTATGTTTCGACTATGGTGCTTTTTATGTTAATAACATAAATAAATAAATGCAAGACAAAAGTAAAAGTACAGTTTTTGATTTCTACTGAATGCTTAGTGAGATTCATTCTGAAAAACGTAAACAACTGGCGAGGTTGGACAATAATATCCGTCCACAGAAACTTACAAGAGGTTCAGTGTTTTCAGCGCTGGCTGTTTTCAGAGCTGGCTTTTGGAAAAATTATATCTGAAACAAAGTATGTCAAAAGCGTTTTTCCCAATCGCCAAATATTATACGTCATGCCAGACCGCATACCGTGGTTGAACCTTACAAGTGCCAGTTATGTGACCTTAAAACTAAGTGTAAAGATCACATAAAGCGTCTTATGAGAACAATATTAAAGAGTCATATGAGAACACATACTGGAGAGAAACCATACCTTTGCCGGATATGTCAGAAAACATTCTCGAACATTTCAGGTCTGAAAAATCATGAAATGACCCACTCTGAAGAGAAACCATATCTGTGTATTGTTTGTAAGAAAACATTTTCCAGATCTTCGAATTTACAAAGACATGATAGAATGCATACTGGAGAGAAACCATACCAATGTCAGATATGTAAACAAAGTTATTCTGGATCTTCTCATCTGCGAGACCATGTTCGAACCCATACTGGAGAAAAACCATACCAGTGCCAGACATGTCATCAACGGTTTATCCAGTCTTCTAGTCTTAGACGTCATGGAAAAATTCATACTGGAGAGAAACCATTCCACTGCCAGTTATGTGAGTTTAAAACTAATACTAAAAGTGATCTAAAGAGGCACACGAGAACACATACTGGAGAGAAACCATACCTTTGCCAGATATGTCAGAAAACCTTCTCGAGCTCTTCAGGTCTGAGACATCACGAAAAAACTCACCCCGTGTCTGGCTAAAGTTTGTAAAATCATTTTCCAAAATTTACAGTCTGCATAATTATGTTTGAATCCATACTTGAGAAAAGCCGTACAAATTCCAGTTATACCAGAGAACATTATCACGCGATTTTTTCAGGTACGTCAGAAACATGTTTATGCAGTTTCTTACAAATACGAACCCTTGATCTAGAGAAACATCAGGTTTGTAAAAAGCATTTTTTGCGATCTTCAAGTCTACGAAGAAACAAATGTCTCTACAAGAAATTACCTGATATATTTGAGGTTGCTGACGTTGATGAACAAAGAATAAAAATGCAGGTGTTGAGCAACTCAATCTATGATACGCACGCAAGAATTCATGCGTTTCAGTTTTGTTTTCGAAGTAAGAGCTTTAGTTCATCACATCTGAGTATTCCTGTAGGACTGGACATTTTCAAGAGCTCTTCTCTTGTTGCGCGTTTTTGTGACACTTTTTAGTTCCATTTAGGTAGTTCTAATATTCTTATGTCTAGTTATAAGCACCATAACTCTATCGAACTGTATTTGTTTTGCACTGCTTGTAGCCTATAGGCTACTTCACATGATCTACTATAGCTTTGTTCGTGTTTTCACTCAGTTCAAGTTTTACATAGTTGTACTCTCACGCTGTTACTGTTCCGTAAATGCAATTGCAAAGTAATTGCAACGATAATTGCACACATAATCAATATTGAGGGTAACGATGATGTTAATGTTTAAATGTTTTAGCAAATAAAGTTTGTTCGATCTTTATTTGTCATTGTTAACCAGAAACGACTCTTAGAAATGTAGCATCCTTGTAAAGCTGATATATATATATATATATTGTATATAATTATATATATATATTTTATATATATATATATATATTTACCAACTCTTGAAAGAATTTATTATAGGCCTATTTGGGTTTAATTTATATGTCGCTTCATTTTGATTGATGGTTGGTTGATAGATTGATTGTTTGATTGAATTATACTGTTAATTGAAGCATCACACAAGACAAAAATAATGATAATTCCGCATATATAGCAACGGTTCTTCATTCGTATGCGTTTGATAATAGGCCTACAGTAAGCACTGTGAACAATAAACTACCCTAAACCAGCAACAACTCCATTCTTTTTTCGCGGAAATGCATACAATTTTCTTTTGAATTCTATTATATTATCAGCCTAAGATGACGTAAACAAACGTGTCTTCAGAAGAACGGAGACAGATACAGAGCCACAGTGAGGGAAAGACAAAGACAAATGTAAAGACGAGGGAGAGATATGGGTAGGTATAGAGATAGAGATAGGGACAGAGATAGAGATAGATAGACAGATAGACGGATGAATGTATGGATGGATGGATGGATCGATGGATAGAATAGAGTAGACTTTTAATGGGTCAAAATGCATGCCAAATGGTAACATATTCCATTGAGAAACCTTTATAATTTCTTTAGGGTTTGGTGGGTATTTTTGGTATATTGACCCGTCTAATATCACTTAACATTACGTTGAATAAGTTCGAAACTTAGTTCTCTTCCTGCATTCTTATCTAAATATCCCAAATTTTGTTTAATTTGCAAAAATGTCTAAAAATCTCTCGAAGTCATTCTGTATGTTCAATACTCGCAAAATTATTTGAATATAAAATCGCTAGTTTTGTGCTATGCAAACTTTTAATTTCCAACCGAAAACTGCATCGAGTGAATTAATTTTGACACCGCCTGCAAAACGATATAAACTCTTTGTTAAAGTAATGAACACAAAAAATGATGACGTCACCATTTTCAGCGACCTAGTCTACTAGGTAAGGTTCCAAAATGTAATTTTAAAATTAATTTATGTTAATCGTCGATTATGAATCAGTTTTTAATGATTATTTATTTTACAATTGCATTTTCACTTTCTGTAGAATGTCCCGTTATAATAATAATAATTGAGTGCGGCAACTAACGAACCGCATTTGATATTGTGGTGTTTGCATATCCGTCGTTCGTCTAGCTCGTCAATATCTAGGCTGTAGCCTATAGGCCTACTTAAGGATAATCGCCATAGGCCTAAATATGTTCTCCAAGCATATTACAAATTTCGGTTAGGCTATCTGTTATCTGTCGTTTTATGGTTATAAATTATTCGCCAATTCTATCGAGACAACAGCGGAGCGTAGGCCTATAATATTATATACACTTGTATTCTAATTTAATCCTCCTCGTCAATCCCGTCTATCAGTGCATGCAGGGCCTACATTGTAGGCCTACTCAGCCCTACTGCGATCTGGAAGTCTTAGCGTTTTGAGATTTAAGGATGTGTAGGGTTAGCAGAAATTACCTACAAAAAAGTACAAAATTCACAGTAGCATTTTGTAAAAATGGGCGAAAATCACGGCAAGAAATCATGCTTTTTTTACTAAGATCCGACAATAACGCAGATAAGAAAGAAACGATGCGCTCGCTAAGTAGGCCTATAAATGTCAGTATAATCTTTCTGCGTCACATCGAGCTTGTGTTTACTTAGCTCTAATCAATGTAATCATATCAATAACATAGATCAAAGCAGCGACGCAATGTATTGTATTGTATTGTATTTGAACACTTGTTATAGCGCCCCTATCAGATTTCCCATTCAGAGGCGCTCCCGACTACTGCGCGAACGCTGAATCGGAGTTTCACGCCGAAGCGCATGAGCAATTGCGAGTGAAGGACTTGCCCAGGGTCCCTAATAGTCAATAAGCTACTTCAGCATTACCAGTGCGCATGCGCAGCCAGTTTACTTTTACTTCCGGTCATAGTTTACGATTTTTGTGTATTCTGTGTAAAAAAACATTGGCCACATCTTCATCGCTACAAAGTCATATGTTAGAATCCATACTGGAGAGAGACCATACCAATGTCAGATATGTACAAAGAGTTATTACAATTCCTCTGATCTACAATATCATGTTCGAACCCATACTGGTGAAAAACCATACCAATGTCAGACATGTCAAAAACGGTTTATCCAATCTTCTCATCTGGAAAGTCATGCAAGGATTCATACTGGAGAAAAACCATACCACTGCCAATTATGTGAGTTTAAAACTAATATTAAACGTTATCTAAAGATTCACTCGAGAACACATTCTGGAGAGAAACCATACCTTTGCCAGATATGTCAGAAAATGTTCTCATTCGCTTCAGGTCTGAGACGTCATGAAAAAACCCACTTCGTGCCTGAATCAAGTTTGTAAAATCATTTTTCAAAATTTACCGTCTGCCTAATTATGTTGGAATCCATACTTGAGAAAGCCATACAATTTCCAGTACCAGATAACATTATCACTCGATTTTTTCAGGTACGTCAGAAACATGTTTATGCAGTTTTTTAGAAATACATGAACGAACCCTTGATCTAGAAAACATGAGGTTTTTAAATAAACATTTTTCGTAATCTTAGAGTCTACGAAGAAACAAATGTCTCAATCAGAAATTACCTGAAATATTTGACGTTGTTGACGTTGGCGAACAAAGAATGAAAATGGAAGCGTTGAGCAGTCAATCTATAATGATACGCACGAACGAATTCATGCATATCAGTTTTGTATTCAGAGTAAGAGCTTTAGTACAGTACTAACTGATTATTCCTGTACTGTAGGACTGGACATAGCTAAGAAATTTTAGGTAGTCCTATAATTCCAATGTAGGCTATAGTTATAAGTACTTTAACTTTTTCGAACTGTTTTTGTTATTGCACTGCTTTTACGGTTCACGTGATCTACTGTAACTTTGTTCGTTTTTTCACTCAGTTCAAGTTTTACGTAGTCTTACTCTCACGCTGTTACTGTTCCGTAAATTCAATCACAAAGTAATTGCAACGATAATTTCACATATAGTCAGTGCTGATGGTAACGACGCTGTTAAGTTTTAAATGTTTTAGCAAATAAAGTTTGTTCGATCTTTTATTTGTCGTTGTTAACCCGTTACAACTCATAGAAATGTGGCATCCATGTAAGCCTACAGTTGAAGGGGGATGATAGATCCGCAGTTAATTGACAAGAACAAAGTGAACGGTCGAAATATTTGTCACTCCTCTTGTATGAATATATTATATCGGGGTTTATGTTTTATTTCGCTTCATTTTGATTGATTTATTTTTTGATTGATTGATTGATTGATACTGTTTATTCACACAAACCACAGAAATCAAATAATGATAATTCTGCCTATAGCAAAGGTTCTGCATTCGTTTGCGCCCAATAAATAGGGTGTACACTGTGAACAATAAAATGGCGGCAACGGCCTAATCAGACCTATTGTACTTTGATGGAACTACCAGTAACAGCTTAGTAGTACCCCATCTCGCAGATCTGTACTTAATATTAGTGCTGAACAAATTATTTATTTTGATTTTATTATAATTATTATAAGTTGCTTTGTGAAGCTCAAAAGATGTCACTAAACACATCCTAAATGCGCTTAAGCAGCTGCTAAAAAGATTACATAAAAAATAAGTCTTCAAAATCTTTTAAAAACGGTCGAGCGATATCTCATGATTGGGAAGCGCGCGAGGCTGAACATTCATTTCCTTTACTTTGACCTATTCGTCCTTAAGTCTGTAAGTTGGGCCAAATACTGCGAATATCCTGGCTCTCGACCTTCTGGTTTTCTCCGACCGTACTATAGATGGTGGCCTAATCAACGGCATATCGCAGTTGAGACGGCGCCGCAACCAATTAGGTCAGTGTGATGATGTCTCTGTATCTGTATTTATAATATCTGGTCAAATAATATGTTGTTTAGTTATATTGTGTTGAGCTGTATGTCTGTCTGTTCCTGTCTGTAACCTACTACACATTTAGGCCCCTATATCATATTAAAATATGTATGCTGTTGTGAAGTTATATTGTATGCTTTATGTCTGTCTATTCCGGTATCTCTGTCTGTTTCTCTATGTTTGTCTGTTCCTGTATGTTCGTCTTCACTAGCGTACAGAATCTAATGTCCACCTGTCACACTAATGGCCAATCACACTTTAACCTGTTCCACCAGAGAGGAATCATTGTCCATTGATGGGCACTAAACTAATTTTTTAGGTAAACTTCAACTATTTTTCAACTAATATCAAACAGTTTAACTAAACTTGGCAACTGATTTTGTAAATTAGTTAACTAAACCAAAAAGAGTTAGTTAAACTTTTCAAAACTTTTAAACAGACTTTTTAACAAACATCTTCACAATAACAGAGGTTAAGTGAACTGTAATAATGCACAGCGTCAATGACAATTTCGCTTTCAAACTATGTAAGTCCTACTACAGTTCACAGAACTTTGCTAATGCAAACGATGATGCATCATGCAATTCAATGCAGTTCACTGGACTTTGAGTAATAAAACCAGTTAGGCCTACTCATGACAATCATTGCGGAAGATAGTTGCGCAGTTCCTGATTTCCTTAGTTAAACTTTTCAGTTAGTAATTAAAAATATTCGTTAAATTTCGGTTTTAACTAAACTATTTTCTGCAGTTAAACTTCATCCTTAATTAAAAAATTTCAGTTTAGCTATATGTTTTCGACTTTTTAGTTAATTTTTGTCCATCACTTACAAATGTATCTAAACAGGCAATCGATAAATGCATGTACACAATACGAGACAGATTGAAACGTTGAGAGAAATTTTAAACTGTATGAGAAATGTGAGAGGAAGATTCAAAGAGACATACGAAGAGACATAGAGACACAAGCCGCGAATGAAGGACACCGACAGAGACACAGTTTACTGCCAGATTCAAAACAATAAACAGCGCAACAGAAAGAACCCAAAATTAAGCTCAACGCCACATGAACATCGATTAAACTTAAACGTTCGATTGCAGTCGAACCATAAGAGACAGGAGGACGGAAGTTCAGAAGGACAGAAGGAAGAACGGAATTTATAGGATGGACTTAAGGACGGGGAGAAGGACGAACAGTTGGACGAGCGGACAGTCGTCTTCAGACAGAAGGACGAACGGACATAAGGACGGGAGAAAGAAGGACGGACATAAGGACGGACAGTTTGACGGCGGACAGGCGTCTACGGACAGAAGGACGGACGGAAGGACGAAAGCAGGGAGGGAAGGAAAGACAGACGGAAGAGCGGGCGGGAGGACGAACGGAAAAACGGCCAAAAGAGAGGAGGGCAGAAGTGTGGCAAATTTTGGGGTGGCTGCCATTTCTGCCTTTGGTCTTGGCATGTCGCCGCCGGGGAAACCTCTCTAGCCTCAGCCTCTCTAGGCCGAGACTGGTAGCCTCAATATATATATTGACAGTGGGGTCAATAAAGACAACACACGGGAGAGTCGGAGGACGTTTTTATTCACAGTGGTACCAGAGCCGTGGGGTTTTGTCAGAGAGTTCCTGCCGCCGACGACGCTAGAATCAACCGAAGATGTTCCAGGGAGACGACGACGACGATACGATAGCCTACCCGATGCCAGGTCTGATCCGCACGCCTGCCGAGACGTCGATGCCAGCCGCGGGGAGGACAGCCGCCGAGACGCGACATGACCGAAGTCGTTTGCTGAAGATCGACTTCGATGACCCAGAGCCGGTGAGATCGAGCTTCCGAGAAGACAGGGAAGAAGAGATGACCGTGAAACCAGAGAGAACGAGCTTCCGAGGAAAGACGGGCGAATCGACGACGGAAAAGATGAAATTGAAAGCGAATTTCCGCGAAGAGACTGAAAGACCGAACGAACCGGGGACTTCGATGCCGAATCTGCTGGAAAATCTCAGTGGTTTGCTGCGAAGCCGCCTGACACCGATGAAACCAGGCAAGTTCGATGGGACGGGCTCGTTGGAGTCATTCCTGGTGCAGTTCGAGGTCTGCGCAAGGCACAACAAGTGGACGGCCGCGGACCGGGTCGACTACTTGCGATGTTCGCTAGAGAAGGCCGCTACGCAACTTCTCTGGGACTTCGGCGCTCAACCGAGCGTAAGTTACGAAGAATTGGTCGAACGCCTTCGGCAGAGATACGGGACGGAAGGACAGGCAGAAACCTTCCGCGCCCAGCTGTACTACCGCCGTCAACGCCCGGAAGAAAACCTGAGTGACCTGCTGCATGAAATCCGAAGACTAGTCGTCTTGGCCTACCCGGTGCCTTCCAGCGAGACGACGCAGATCATCGCGAAGGATGCCTTCCTGGAAGCGATGAGAGACAGGGAGCTCTCGCTCAAAGTACGCGAGCGAGAACCGAAGAACCTGGACGAGGCATACCGGACCGCACTGCGTCTGGAGGCCTGTCAACGGACGAACGATGCCGATGATCGCCGCAGACCGACAAACCGAGTGCGAGGGACGCAAGGAACTGATCTGAGCGCTCAGCTTCAGGCTCAGATGGGCCGCTTCTTGAATACTCAGCGAGACGAGCAGCGGAAATGGCAGCGAGAAATGGAGGAAAGAATGGACGAACAATTCCGCGTGCTTCGCCGAAGCCCTCCGACGACCGACGAACCGAGTCATGAAATCCGACCTGAGCGAGACCGCCCAGGCCCTCCGGAGAATCAGCGACGCGAAATGACCTGCTTCAACTGCGGACGAGCTGGTCACATTGCCCGTAACTGCCGGCGAGATCGCCGATACCAAAATCGCCAGAATCGCCAGACCGCGACGACCGAGCCCGATGCTTCGACGCCACCGGACCAGGTGGTCATGAACCATACGACGCGCCCAAGAATGCCGGACCGTGCTACGAACAACGCAGTCTACATCCGCGGTGAGATCAACGGACGATCGCAGCTATGCCTGATCGACACTGGATCGGAAGTCAGCCTGGTGCCTTCATCTACTGTCGACGGGTTAGAACTTCGCTCTTGCAATCGCTTCTTGATGGCTGCTAATGGGTCCGATATAAATGTCCTTGGTGAGGTGCGGGTGCCCATTAAGATTACGAACGGGTTTTATATTCATACTTCCTTCCTGGTATCTGATCAAATTTCTGAGCCCATGTTAGGTATGGACTGGCTGAGAGAACATCGCTGCCGATTAGGGTTTGGTATGGGATCCTTATTTGTGGGACGCAGGCGTATTTCCCTGGTTAGGGGTAATGGATCTATTTGGTGCCGGCGCGTGATCGTCGCCGAGGAGGTGTTGGTGTCCCCTAAGTCCCAGCGGGATATACCGGTTAAAACCATGTACGGTGATCTAACGACCGTAGCGCCAGCCTGGATGACCAGGAAATCCAACCCGGGGTCCATCTCGCCCGCGTAGTTGTCGGTGACTACGCCGATGCTCGGGTAAGGGTGATGAATTTGAGCGAAGACCCAGTCCGGTTATTCAAGGATCGCCCCTTAGGAGAGTTGCACCCGGTAGAAGTGGAATTGTGCGAGACCAACCGCGCGATCGAGGACGCGGTCGGCCAAGCTTCGCCAACTGATAAATTGTTAGCGGATTTGCCCGTAGAAGTGCCGCCTGAGATACGGGAACGACTAAGTGCTTTGCTAGCGGAATATAGAGATGTGTTTTCCGCGACTGATAGGGACATAGGCAGAACGTCGGTAAGCACGCATAAAATTGAGACGGGAGATGCGCGCCCAGTAAGACAGCCGTTAAGACGACAGCCGCTGCCGCATAGGGCTACGGTCGATGCCCAGCTGGACAGTATGTTAGCTGACGGGATCATCGAGCCTGCCGTAAGTGAGTGGGCGGCTAACGTGGTGTTGGCTCGTAAGAAGGACGGCTCGCTAAGGTTTTGCATTGACTATCGGCAACTGAACGATCGGACCAAGAAGGACTCGTATCCGCTGCCCAGGATCGATGAATGTTTGGACGCACTTGCAGGAGGTAGTTGGTTTAGCACGCTAGACCTAAGAAGCGGATACCATCAAGTCGCGATGGACCCGAAAGACGCAGACAAGACCGCGTTTGTTACGCGCAGGGGAATATTCAGATGGAAGGTGATGCCGTTTGGGCTTTGCAATGCGCCCGCCACTTTTCAGCGCCTTATGGACATTGTTTTATCAGGTTTAAACTTTGAGATTTGCCTGGTCTATTTGGATGACGTTATTATTTTCGGGAAGACACCGGAACAGCACTTAGACCGGTTAGAGCAAGTATTCCAGAGGTTGAGGGGCGCTAATCTGAAGTTGAAACCGAGTAAGTGCCAGTTGCTGCGCCGCAACGTATGCTTTCTGGGTCACATTGTGACGCCGGACGGAGTGGCGATGGATCCCTCCAAGATTACCGATGTAGTGGAGTGGCCAGTCCCTCAGAGACTGAGAGATGTAAGGGCGTTCCTAGGGCTCTGCTCTTACTACCGACGATTTGTGAAAGACTTTTCTACGGTAGCCGCTCCGCTGTTTGCCCTAACTAAGAAGGGGAGAATGTTTACCTGGGATGAGGCTTGCCAGGATACGTTCGATTGTTTGAAGGCTGCTTTGACATCCGCCCCGATTCTTGCGCTGCCGAAGGATGATGAGACGTATGTGCTTGACTGCGACGCTTGCGATGTAGGGATAGGAGCGGTGCTTTCCCAGAGGGTAGACGGGGAAGAACGAGTGATTGCGTACGGGAGCCGCCTCTTGTCGGCAGCGGAGAGAAATTACTGTGTAACCCGGAAAGAATTGCTAGCTATTGTCTATTTTACGAAGCTTTACAGGCAATATTTGCTAGGGCGTCCGTTTGTTCTGCGGACGGACCATGCTGCTTTGCAGTGGCTGCAACGCACGCCGGAGCCGATTGGCCAGCAGGGGCGATGGCTCGAACGCCTCGCGGAATTTGAATTTGAAATACAGCACCGTCCGGGCCGGAAACACGGGAATGCCGACGCGCTCTCGCGTCGCCCGTGCCGCCAATGTGGTTGGGAAGAAAGAGAGACAGTGGCCGCGGTGACTGAAGTGTCTGATCCGCCCTTAGCGAGCGCTGATGCTGACTCGCCGGAGTCAATGGAGAACGCACAGCGGAACGATCCGGATTTGACTATAGTGCGAAGTTGGTTAGGAGAAGGATCCGAGGCGCCCGACCTCGTGGAGATACTACAGGAGAGTGAGGCCGTAAAGGTGTATTGGTTCCAGAGAGACCGGTTGTGCCTACTTGAGGAAGTGATGTACAGACGGACGCCCGAAGGGGTGGACCAAGTCATAGTGCCAAGGAGTAAGAGGGAAGAGTTTATAAGGTTGGCTCACACTGGATTGACGGGCGGCCATTTAGGCGTTCGCCGAACGCGTTGGCAGGTGAGGCGCCGGGCATACTGGGTGGGATGGTCCGGGGACGTGAAGCGGTTTTGTCAGCGATGTTCTCCCTGTAACCAGTATCGCCGGGGTCTTCCGCCTAGACAGGGTGCCCTCCAGCCATTGCCTTGTGGGGAGCCGTGGGAGCGGCTTAGTATAGACATAACTGGTCCCCATCCTAGGAGTAAACGTGGTCACATTTACATCTTGACCGTCATGGACGGCTTTACGAAGTATGTAGAGGCTATCCCGATGGCAAACCAAGAGGCTACTTCAGTAGCACGGGCCCTGGTAGAGACCGTAATTGTTAGATATGGGGCGCCCCTTCAGATTTTAACGGATCAGGGAGCCAACTTTGAGGGAAACTTATTTCGGGAACTTTGCCGTTTGCTGGGAATTGATAAAGTAAGGACGTCCAGCTATCACCCGAGTTGTAACGGTTTAATAGAGAGATTTCACCGGACCATGAATGCCATGCTGGGGAAGGTAATTAGCAGCCATCAGCGCGATTGGGACGAGGTTTTACCCCATGTCCTCGCCGCCTACCGGGCTTCGCTGCATGAGGCTACGGGCTTTACGCCGAATTACCTGATGTTCGGTCGGGAGACCAGGGCTCCCATCGATCTGGTCTATGGCAGGCCACCGGATGACGACCGCCGAGCCGGTACCTACTCTACCTACATCCAGGACTTCGCCGAGCGGGTGGAGAGCGCCTACCGCTTGGTGAGAGAACACTTGCGGGTCTCCGCAGAACGGCGCAAGAAGAAGTACGATCTCAAGGTGCGACCAGCCGCGTTCGCCCCGGGCGACCGCGTCTGGTATTACACGCCGCGACGATACCAGGGCCGGAGTCCGAAATGGGCTCGGATGTATACCGGACCTTTCTACGTGATAGAACAGACCGGGCCAGTGAACTATCGACTCCGAAGGACCCGAAACTCGAAGCCGTTCATCGCACACATTGATAAGCTGCGGCCAAGCTACGACGACAGTTCCGAAGAGACGGGCGGAGCCACCGCTCCGATCTTTGACGCACCCGGCCCGAGCGCCGCGATGCCTTCAGTCTCTGAAGTCGACGCCACGGAACGACGACCGAAGCGGACGGTACGCCTACCGGCCCGCTACCGCTAGAGGCTTCCGATGTCTGCGAGTCTACGAGCGACGGACGATGACCGATGTGTGCGCCTTCGTCGCGTGCTGCTGCCTGGCACCCCTCGTCGGCCCGGACTCTGATGCGATAAGCCCTCCGTTCCCCGAACGTTGAGAGACCACGGCTTTTTCTCGCCTCTTTTTCCTTCCAGACTTCGGTCTGCGAATGCGTTAGCCCTCCGTCCCCGACGTTGAGAGACCATGGCTTTCCCTTTTTATCGCGCTTTATGCCGTGAATCGGCTGCATTATATTCTGATTTTAATTTGTTGATTGGCCCGTTGGCCGTTGCCTTTGAATCGTCTGGGCCGTTGGCCATTATTTCATGATGTGATTGTTTTTGATTTGCCCGTAATTTTATTGATTGAACGCTGCTGGGACATTTTATTTGTAGGAGTTGGGCTGCGAAGGGCCCGAGGCTGTTGGACATTTGAGACAATTGTTGTGTGAGGCGCCTGAGACTTGGCGAGATTTTATGGATTTTTGTTACGGGCCGTTGCCCGCGTGTTCTTATGGACATTTTGGCAAGGACTTTGCGAGGGCCCGTTGGCCGCTGTTTTTAGATAAGGTTCGGGGACTTGCTGAGGGTCGCCAGGATATAGGGACATATCCATTCGTGGCGGAGGGAGGATGTGGCAAATTTTAGGGTGGTGCCATTTTTGCCTTTGGTCTTGGCATGTCGCCGCCGGGGAAACCTCTCTAGCCTCAGCCCTCTAGGCCGAGCCTGTAGCCTTAGCCTCTCTGGCCCAGCCTCTCGCCCCAGCCTCTCTAGGCCGAGCCTCGTAGGCCTCAGCCTCGTAGCCTCAGCCTCATAGGCCCAGCCTCTCTAGGCCGAGCCTCTCTAGGCCCAGCCTCGTAGGCCCAGCCTCTCTAGGCCGAGCCTCTCTAGGCCGAGCCTCGTAGCCTCAGCCTCTCTAGGCCGAGCCTCGTAGCCTCAGCCTCTCTAGGCCGAGCCTCTTCCCCAAAGTTCGACCGTACGTACGGAACGTACGCTATTTGTTCTGCTGAAATGCGTACCGTACGCGTACGCTATTTTTTGGCTAAATTAATAAATAGCGTACGCTAATTTTTATAATTTTTATTATAGAATTAACAAGGAATAACAAAATTACAAATTAAAGAATGGAAAATTATACAAAATAAAAACAAAATAATAATTTACCTCTTCGCTGAAACGGAACTACAAATAAGAACTGTAAAGTGACGTAATAACGACGAGAAAAAAACGACGAGAAAATGAGGAGACAAAATGTGACGTCACGAGAAGCAACTAATATTAAAGCTGCTCATACGTACGGAATACGAACGTACCGTACGCGTACGCTATTATTTTTAGTAAATTACGTACCGTACGCGTACGCTATTTTCTGCTGTAACGTACGGTCGAACTTTGCTCTTCCCTGCCTCGGGGAGGGTATATATAGAGCACCGCTCTTGTGTAAAGTTTGCGTTGGTTACTAATTTCTCGGTGTGTTGGCTGAATAAAGAGTGCTATTTGAAACTGTCTGGCATTACTTCCCTGAAGGGTGACATTGACTAGGTAGTCGGCTGGCAGACGCGAAACCCTTCGAAAGACGACGGAGGTCTTACTTACGCTCCCATCCTGAGCGACACGCGCCTTCCCTCGCCATCCTGAGAGAAGCGGAAGACGCAGAAACCCCGTTTTCTTGACAGTGGGGTCAATAAAGACGACACACGGGAGAGTCGGAGGACGTTTTTCTTCACAGAAGGACGGAGGAAGAGAAGAACGGATGTCTTGAAGTCCTAGTTCAAGGCAACAATCAGAAAACATGCTGTCAACTTTTGATCAGAGGCGCCTTTACAGAAGACGGGGCCCTAGGCGCAAACATTTTGGGGGCTCTTCTGAACGTGTAGACTGATGGTCTGAAGCTACATGTATGCTGATGTTTAACCTATCAAGCAATGTGAAGTTATTTGATTATGTGAATGCCAAATAATTGTAAAAAATAGAAAAATAGGTAATATTTAAAATAGATCAAAATTTTAAATTTTTATTTTTGTATAAATGAATTTTTTCCTTCGTTTGGGGCCCTCCGATGGTTGGGGGCCCTAGGCGCGCGCCTAGTGCGCCTACTGGTAAACGCGCCTCTGCTTTTGATCACTATTACAAAACGTTTGTTCAAAAGAATTTCACTCCACCCTAATGTGTAGGCTACCCAGCTATCAGTGAGATGGAAAAAGTGTGTGTCTTTAATATGCTGGGCCGGTAATTATGAGCGAAATCTTAGCTTAGTCGCACCTAGAGCTTTGTTGCGACTAGTTAGTTGCCGAGTTTGAGTTTACGACAAGCGATATGCACGAGCTTACTTAAGGGTCCAACTAGTTAGTCGGCCGCTACGATAATCATGATGCTGGGTTTTCCCAATATTTATGTGGTTGTAGTTACCGCGCATGCGCAAGAGGTATCATTAGTGGGTCGACCGCGTGCAGAAACAAACACAGATTTAAAGACTGTCGTAAATTTAAATACGAATCATATTTAATTCAAGTAAAATAAAAAGAAAACAGGCGTATACTAGGGTTTGTAATAAAGGCAAAGTCAGAAGATGGCACACAGGACGTTTAAGTTTGTTCTGATGTTAAGAACCGACGCATTAGCAACACGAACGATGCTGTTTCTGACATAATAATTATTAGGTGGGTTATCCCGTAGTTTACGTTGACAAATTATTTTAATGTCTTTAGTGCCGTACTTTTACGTTGGTAAGTAAGCAGTCTACCAATGTCCATGAAAACTGTCATCAATCCAACTTTCATTTCATCAAAAATTATTGTCCCAATCCAACTTCTATCAAAGCATAGAATTATTCTAATCAATCCAGCAGCTGTTTAAGGAAACAATTATTTTCATGAATCCAGCTTCTATTGAAGCAATGACTCAGTTTCATCAATCCAGCTTCTACTTACGGAAACAATTATTTCCATCAGTCCAGCTTCTATTTAAGCAAAGAATTAGTCTAATCAATCCAACGTCCATGTAGACAAGGAATTATTTTACTACGGTTTAACCTTAGGTGTGTATCATAACTGTAGATCATGCTTTACTTCCTTTGTTTGGATAGATATGCACTTCTTTACAATATAACCCTAGGGCTACCAAGCTTTTTTTGTAACACTGGCTACGCATGAAGGGGGTGGTTACCACCACCCCTGGATTTCGTGTTTGGTTTCACATATCATAACTTGTAATATAGCAATAGATTCAGCATTCATTTCTGCACAGAATGGTGTATTTAGTTGTACATTATGTGAATGCACCTCGACATTACATCAGTTTTAACAATGGAACCCATTAATTAGCAATATTTTATATTATTGCGTAATTTGTACTTTTTGGATAAACAAATATAAGATTATGTGTGTTTTGAAACTAATCTATGTATAAAAGATACACAAAATCATCCCTACACATGTTTATATAGTATAAATGTACATCCATACATATATATTCACACATATATATCGGTTTACGTTGTAATGCTGTATTCAGCCATTTTCACACAGATTACGCGTATTATTATTTATTTTGATCACTTCCGGTATTCAAAAGACAAAGATGTAGGTATGCAAATGAAGCCCTACATTCCCTCTAAAGAATGGTATCTTTGTTTCTCTTCCAGGAAGACAAATGAATATGCTACAGACAAAAACTAAGGGGAGTGCTTCCATTCAGCCATTTTTCACACATATTACGCGTATTATTATTTATTTTGAGCACTTCCGGTTGTCTCAGGTCAACTCAGTGACCATAGAAATGTAGCCCCACATTCCCTCTATAGAATGGTAAAATTTGTGTCTCTTAATATTAAATGACGGATAAGATATAGTCGAAAATCTAGGGGTGGTATCCACCCCCTGGTGCCTCTGGTATATTGGGTATAACTTTTGAACGGTGTGAGATATCATCTCACATTTTACCTCAAGACGTGTGTAAATGAACCCCCTACAGTTTCCTAAAAGGTCAAATTTTTATTCCATACGGAAAAAAGTTTGAGACGAAAAAAACCTAGGGGGTGGCAACCACTTCTTTACAATATAATTATTAGTTTCATCAAAATCCAAGACCTTTTTTCAATAGTGTAAACATATTAACGTTGACAAGCCATTAATGGCTAGTAGTTATGTAGGCATATGTTTGAGTGCTGGGTTTTAGCAGAAAACAGGTTATGGGAAACTTCAAATTTCATAAGGCTGTTTGCAACAGTTACAATAAGTTCTGTAAACTTCACTACGAGATCTGTGCTAATAGGCTTAATAGTTATTAACAAGTCAAGCATTATTACATGAAGGAATTTGTAGAAAAATGTGCTCTATTTACTACTGGCAATTGCATATAAATTTCAACGTTAAACATAATTTTCTTCAGACATTTAAGAACAACTTGGTGTTTAAAACAGGCTAAATCAATGAACTGTCACTGTCATAACTGTTAAATTACTCTACACCACAACCTGTTGCAGCTGCAATCAGTTGCACCTGATAGCATCCACTAGCAATGTGGCCGACCCATCGTCCAACCCACTTTATATGCTTAGACAGCGCATTCCGTCAGCATCTTTCCCCGAGGCAATGGTGTCAGAAAATCCAGTGTTGCTTCAACAGTCGAAAGACTTAACCCAGCATAGTTTTCACTGTAACAAGTGAAATAGTTTAAGAAAATGTTCTTCAGTTACCACATACTTTAATGTCATAAAGCATCAATGTAGAATAAAATTACTAAAGTATGTCATTATTTAGTCAGTCTCTTGCTTCTTTTCCTGCATTTACTCATGCCTAACCAGTGATGGTATGGATAGTGACAACTGCATCATTGTCCATTGCAATATCAGCAGCATGCAGCAGCATGGTTTATATTCGAGTAGTACGGTGGAGCAGGACAACACACTGAGCATTGCATCCTTCCCCATGGCAACTCTATCAGCTTCTTTCTGGTTCGCGAGATTAACCCATCTCTGATCTGTCGCACAAGTACTCGGTAACATGACTGTAATGCACAACTTGCAGTTGACCGATTAGCACGAAACAACTCACCTGCAATTGCAAACAAGATTTTATGGTTATCAACAAAGTAAGTATTATTGTAAACATAAATTATAATACAAGAGAAATTACTGAAGGTTAATTCATATTCTGCTGTGCATTGTTAATAATTGCATAAAGGTTTTGTAAAAATAATATACAAGTCTAATTTGTGTAATGCCTATAAGTATAAGTGGCTTAAGCAAGAGAAATCAAAGTTATCTACATTTCTGGCATACATTAAAATAAATTATAAGATAGAAAACACATTTAGTTAACGTAATTGATTTAGTAGTAATGCCTTCAGAGCAAACCTATACACATTTGTCAAAATTACACCAAGTGGGCTCATGAGCAAAATTCTCCCTCATAATGCCAACAAGGTTTTGTTGGTTTTGGAAAATTATAGTTTCACATGGCATGGTTTAATGTAGGCTACATGAGCAAAATTAACTAGCTGCGTTATGACAGCTAGAGTAGATCAATAAACGAAAATACAATACAATACACTGGACTGACTATAAGGGTTACAATGAGAACAAACTAATGACAACAATATTATTGATTTAAATCAATGGAAGACCGTGAAGACCTACTTGCATTGCCGACGACAGGGATTTCTAAGGCGGCCCATTAAATGCGATCGCCACGCGTCTTGTCACGCATTAATGGCATTTTGTGACGGCAAAAACGAAAGACATAATTAAGTTCATCGTCCGACAACCAGCAGAGTGAACTATGGTGCCTCTGAAACACTCTTTGACGTCTTAAACTTCGTCGAAGTGGACGAATCGCGAAGGCCGCCATGTTGTTTATCCGCTACGACAGCGACTAGGCAACTTACACCACCCTCACAGGTCGACTAGCGCTAGTCGTCACTTACGCTGTCTTAGCGGGTTAAGATGTCTCCGTGCTTACCGAAATAACCGCTAGTCGAAATTAGCCCGATTTAGTCGGCGACTAAGAGTTAGGATGTCGACATAATTACGGCCCCAGTATGCTGGTGCTTTGCGCTAAGATTTAGAATAGCGCTTTTGAAATTCGGAGTTTGCGATTACGATTATGATTACAGCCACAATTACAATAACGATTACGATTACAATTAGTGCACAGCGCCTCTGAGAGGCACTCTAGACGCGCTAACAAATGTTACATTCACCAGCCAATTTTAAAATAATTAGGCCTAGGCCAGGCTACCCGATTTTGAAGCTAAACGTTATCAGACGATGACAAATGTTTGCCAAACGTGTAATTGTAAGGCAATCAAGCCAATGGATCACTCAATCATTCACTCAATTTGAATTTGACACCACCTATAATACGATATAAACTCCTTGTAACGTAATGAGCACAAAAAATGATGACGTCACTATTATCAGCGACCTAGTCCAAGAGGTAAGGTTACAAATCTACTTTTTAAAATTAATTCATGATAATGATCGATTATAAATCAGTTTTCACAATTTTCAATTGCTTTTCCCTTTCTGTAGAATGTTCCGTTATAATAATCATTAGTTTGGCCTAAAGACTTGTCACTTACGGACCGCATTTAATATTGTGGCGTTTGCATATCCGTCGATCGTTTAGTTCGTCAATTCTTAGACTACTTAAGGATAATCTCAATAAATATCTTTCCCACGCACATTAAAAATTTCGGAAATCTATCGTTTTAGCGTTCTAAATTATTCGCCAGTGTTTTGGATTTAGCGTTGGTCGAATAGAAGTTGTATTTTCGAAAATAATTCTTGCTAAATAGGAGAGTGATTGATGACCATAGTCTTTACTTTTAAATAGAAGTTGGATTTACGAAAAGTAGCCTAATTCGTGTCTAAATAGAAGTTGCATTGCCGAAAAATTATTTTTGCTTAAATATATGAGCTGGATTGGTTTAAACGTAATGCTAGCACAAATAGAGGCTAGATAGATTAAAAGGATTCTTGCCAAAGTAGACTTTGGATTGATGAAAACTAATAATGCTACAATGGGCGAATAATAATTATTTAGAACGCTAATTATATTATATAATTTATATACGACAGATAATAAAATTTTCCGCGCATGTTGCACCATTTATAGCCTATATCTCTGTCAACTCGGTAAGACTAGGGATTTACTAAGTATGTATGTGAGGTTATTTTGGCTTAGGAATTTCAAGGAAAGATTGGTGGAAAAGGTATGACAGTGGATGGTTTAGACATAAACATTATTTTCTTGGTGACTGTCAAGATGGACCACCGAAACACCGAAACACACAGTTATTACCTCTGACCTAAAAAATGACTGAAATCCGCTGTGTGCTATATTCTCGGAAAATTATTTGAACATAAAATCGCTAGTTTAGTGTATTGTAACGTTTTGATTTCCAGCTGTAAAATGCGTCTAGAGTGAATTTGAAGCCTCCTATAATAAGATATAAATTCCTTGTTAACGTATTCAACACATAATGATGACGTCACTATTATCTACTGGGTAATCGATCTGTTTTCATAATTTTCAATTCTTTAACCGTTTCATTAGAATGCCCCTTGAAATAATTATTTGAAAAGTTAGTTATTGAAAAGAGTTATTGAAAAGAGTTATTGAAAAGAGTTATTGAAAAGAGTTATTGAAAAGAGTTATTGAAAAGAGTTATTGAAAAGAGTTATTGAAAAGAGTTATTGAAAAGAGTTATTGAAAGTTATTGAAAGAGTTATTGAAAAGAGTTATTGAAAAGAGTTATTGAAAAGAGTTATTGAAAAGAGTTATTGAAAAGAGTTATTGAAAGAGTTATTGAAAAGAGTTATTGAAAAGAGTTATTGAAAAGAGTTATTGAAAAGAGTTATTGAAAGAGTTATTGAAAAGAGTTATTGAAAAGAGTTATTGAAAAGAGTTATTGAAAAGAGTTATTGAAAAGAGTTATTGAAAAGAGTTATTGAAAAGAGTTATTGAAAAGAGTTATTGAAAAGAGTTATTGAAAAGAGTTATTGAAAAGAGTTATTGAAAAGAGTTATTGAAAAGAGTTATTGAAAAGAGTTATTGAAAGAGTTATTGAAAAGAGTTATTGAAAAGAGTTATTGAAAAGAGTTATTGAAAAGAGTTATTGAAAAGAGTTATTGAAAAGAGTTATTGAAAAGAGTTATTGAAAAGAGTTATTGAAAAGAGTTATTGAAAGAGTTATTGAAAAGAGTTATTGAAAAGAGTTATTGAAAAGAGTTATTGAAAAGAGTTATTGAAAGAGTTATTGAAAAGAGTTATTGAAAAGAGTTATTGAAAAGAGTTATTGAAAAGAGTTATTGAAGAATTGAAAAGAGTTATTGAAAAGAGTTATTGAAAAGAGTTATTGAAAAGAGTTATTGAAAGAGTTATTGAAAAGAGTTATTGAAAAGAGTTATTGAAAAGAGTTATTGAAAAGAGTTATTGAAAGAGTTATTGAAAAGAGTTATTGAAAAGAGTTATTGAAAAGAGTTATTGAAAAGAGTTATTGAAAAGAGTTATTGAAAGAGTTAGTTGAAAAGAGTTATTGAAAAGAGTTATTGAAAAGAGTTATTGAAAGAGTTATTGAAAAGAGTTATTGAAAAGAGTTATTGAAAAGAGTTATTGAAAAGAGTTATTGAAAAGAGTTATTGAAAAGAGTTATTGAAAAGAGTTATTGAAAAGAGTTATTGAAAGAGTTATTGAAAAGAGTTATTGAAAAGAGTTATTGAAAAGAGTTATTGAAAAGAGTTATTGAAAGAGTTATTGAAAAGAGTTATTGAAAAGAGTTATTGAAAAGAGTTATTGAAAGAGTTATTGAAAAGAGTTATTGAAAAGAGTTATTGAAAAGAGTTATTGAAAAGAGTTATTGAAAAGAGTTATTGAAAAGAGTTATTGAAAAGAGTTATTGAAAAAGTTATTGAAAAGAGTTATTGAAAAGAGTTATTGAAAAGAGTTATTGAAAGAGTTATGAAAAGAGTTATTGAAAAGAGTTATTGAAAAGAGTTATTGAAAAGAGTTATTGAAAAGAGTTATTGAAAAGAGTTATTGAAAAGAGTTATTGAAAAGAGTTATTGAAAAGAGTTATTGAAAAGAGTTATTGAAAAGAGTTATTGAAAAGAGTTATTGAAAAGAGTTATTGAAAAGAGTTATTGAAAAGAGTTATTGAAAAGAGTTATTGAAAAGAGTTATTGAAAAGAGTTATTGAAAAAAGAGTTATTGAAAAGAGTTATTGAAAAGAGTTATTGAAAGAGTTATTGAAAGAGTTATTGAAAAGAGTTATTGAAAAGAGTTATTGAAAAGAGTTATTGAAAAGAGTTATTGAAAAGAGTTATTGAAAGAGTTATTGAAAAGAGTTATTGAAAAGAGTTATTGAAAAGAGTTATTGAAAAGAGTTATTGAAAAGAGTTATTGAAAAGAGTTATTGAAAAGAGTTATTGAAAAGAGTTATTGAAAGAGTTATTGAATTGAGTTATTGAAAGAGTTATTGAAAAGAGTTATTGAAAAGAGTTATTGAAAAGAAAGAGTTATTGAAAAGAGTTATTGAAAAGAGTTATTGAAAAGAGTTATTGAAAAGAGTTATTGAAAAGAGTTATTGAAAAGAGTTATTGAAAAGAGTTATTGAAAAGAGTTATTGAAAAGAGTTATTGAAAAGAGTTATTGAAAAGAGTTATTGAAAAGAGTTATTGAAAAGAGTTATTGAAAAGAGTTATTGAAAAGAGTTATTGAAAAGAGTTATTGAAAAGAGTTATTGAAAAGAGTTATTGAAAAGAGTTATTGAAAAGAGTTATTGAAAAGAGTTATTGAAAAGAAATTGAAAAGAGTTATTGAAAAGAGTTATTGAAAAGAGTTATTGAAAAGAGTTATTGAAAGAGTTATTGAAAAGAGTTATTGAAAAGAGTTATTGAAAAGAGTTATTGAAAAGAGTTATTGAAAAGAGTTATTGAAAAGAGTTATTGAAAAGAGTTATTGAAAAGAGTTATTGAAAAGAGTTATTGAAAAGAGTTATTGAAAAGAGTTATTGAAAAGAGTTATTGAAAAAGAGTTATTGAAAAGAGTTATTGAAAAGAGTTATTGAAAAGAGTTATTGAAAAGAGTTATTGAAAAGAGTTATTGAAAAGAGTTATTGAAAAGAGTTATTGAAAAGAGTTATTGAAAAGAGTTATTGAAAAGAGTTATTGAAAAGAGTTATTGAAAAGAGTTATTGAAAAGAGTTATTTAGTTTGAAAAGAGTTATTGAAAAGAGTTATTGAAAAGAGTTATTGAAAAGAGTTATTGAAAAGAAAGAGAGTTATTGAAAAGAGTTATGAAAAAGTTATTTAGTTTGAAAAGAGTTATTGAAAGAGTTATTGAAAAGAGTTATTGAAAAGAGTTATTGAAAGAGTTATTGAAAAGAGTTATTGAAAAGAGTTATTGAAAAGAGTTATTGAAAAGAGTTATTGAAAAGAGTTAAAAGAGTTATTGAAAAGAGTTATTGAAAAGAGTTATTGAAAAAAGAGTTATTGAAAAGAGTTATTGAAAAGAGTTATTGAAAAGAGTTATTGAAAAGAGTTATTGAAAAGAGTTATTGAAAAGAGTTATTGAAAAGAGTTATTGAAAAGAGTTATTGAAAAGAGTTATTGAAAAGAGAGTTATTGAAAAGAGTTATTGAAAAGAGTTATTGAAAAGAGTTATTGAAATTGAAAAGAGTTATTGAAAAGAGTTATTGAAAAGAGTTATTGAAAAGAGTTATTGAAAAGAGTTATTGAAAAGAGTTATTGAAAAGAGTTATTGAAAAGAGTTATTGAAAAGAGTTATTGAAAAGAGTTATTGAAAAGAGTTATTGAAAAGAGTTATTGAAAAGAGTTATTGAAAAGAGTTATTGAAAAGAGTTATTGAAAAGAGTTATTGAAAGAGTTATTGAAAGAGTTATTGAAAAGAGTTATGAAAAAAAGAGTTATTGAAAAGAGTTATTGAAAAGTTATTGAAAAGAGTTATTGAAAAGAGTTATTGAAAAGAGTTATTGAAAAGAGTTATTGAAAAAAGAGTTATTGAAAAGAGTTATTGAAAAGAGTTATTGAAAAGAGTTATTGAAAAGAGTTATTGAAAAGAGTTATTGAAAAGAGTTATTGAAAGAGTTATTGAAAAGAGTTATTGAAAAGAGTTATTGAAAAGAGTTATTGAAAAGAGTTATTGAAAAGAGTTATTGAAAAGAGTTATTGAAAAGAGTTATTGAAAGAGTTATTGAAAGAGTTATTGAAAAGAGTTATTGAAAAGAGTTATTGAAAAGAGTTTATGAAAAGAGTTATGAAAAGAGTTATTGAAAAGAGTTATTGAAAAGAGTTATTGAAAAGAGTTATTGAAAAGAGTTATTGAAAAGAGTTATTGAAAAGAGTTATTGAAAAGAGTTATTGAAAAGAGTTATTGAAAAGAGTTATTGAAAAGAGTTATTGAAAAGAGTTATTGAAAAGAGTTATTGAAAGAGTTATTGAAAAGAGTTATTGAAAAGAGTTATTGAAAAGAGTTATTGAAAAGAGTTATTGAAAAGAGTTATTGAAAAGAGTTATTGAAAAGAGTTATTGAAAAGAGTTATTGAAAAGAGTTATTGAAAGAGTTATTGAAAAGAGTTATTGAAAAGAGTTATTGAAAAGAGTTATTGAAAAAAGAAAAGAGTTATTGAAAAGAGTTATTGAAAAGAGTTATTGAAAAGAGTTATTGAAAAGAGTTATTGAAAAGAGTTATTGAAAAGAGTTATTGAAAGAGTTATTGAAAAGAGTTATTGAAAAGAGTTATTGAAAAGAGTTATTGAAAAGAGTTATTGAAAAGAGTTATTGAAAAGAGTTATTGAAAAGAGTTATTGAAAAGAGTTATTGAAAAGAGTTATTGAAAAGAGTTATTGAAAAGAGTTATTGAAAAGAGTTATTGAAAAGAGTTATTGAAAGAGTTATTGAAAGAGTTATTGAAAAGAGTTATTGAAAAGAGTTATTGAAAAGAGTTATTGAAAGAGTTATTGAAAAGAGTTATTGAAAGAGTTATTGAAAGAGTTATTGAAAAAATTGAAAAGAGTTATTGAAAAGAGTTATTGAAAAGAGTTATTGAAAAGAGTTATTGAAAGAGTTATTGAAAAGAGTTATTGAAAAGAGTTATTGAAAAGAGTTATTGAAAAGAGTTATTGAAAAGAGTTATTGAAAAGAGTTATTGAAAAGAGTTATTGAAAAGAGTTATTGAAAAGAGTTATTGAAAAGAGTTATTGAAAAGAGTTATTGAAAAGAGTTATTGAAAAGAGTTATTGAAAAGAGTTATTGAAAAGAGTTATTGAAAAGAGTTATTGAAAAGAGTTATTGAAAAGAGTTATTGAAAAGAGTTATTGAAAAGAGTTATTGAAAAGAGTTATTGAAAAGAGTTATTGAAAAGAGTTATTGAAAAGAGTTATTGAAAAGAGTTATTGAAAAGAGTTATTGAAAAGAGTTATTGAAAAAAGAGTTATTTGAAAGAGTTATTGAAAAGAGTTATTGAAAAGAGTTATTGAAAAGAGTTATTGAAAAGAGTTATTGAAAAGAGTTATTGAAAAGAGTTATTGAAAAGAGTTATTGAAAAGAGTTATTGAAAAGAGTTATTGAAAAGAGTTATTGAAAAGAGTTATTGAAAAGAGTTATTGAAAAGAGTTATTGAAAAGAGTTATTGAAAAGAGTTATTGAAAAGAGTTATTGAAAAGAGTTATTGAAAAGAGTTATTGAAAAGAGTTATTATTGAAAGAGTTATTGAAAAGAGTTATTGAAAAGAGTTATTGAAAAGAGTTATTGAGTTATTGAAAAGAGTTATTGAAAAGAGTTATTTATTGAAAAGAGTTATTGAAAAGAGTTATTGAAAAGAGTTATTGAAAAGAGTTATTGAAAAGAGTTATTGAAAAGAGTTATTGAAAAGAGTTATTGAAAAGAGTTATTGAAAAGAGTTATTGAAAAGAGTTATTGAAAAGAGTTATTGAAAAGAGTTATTGAAAAGAGTTATTGAAAAGAGTTATTGAAAAGAGTTATTGAAAAGAGTTATTGAAAGAGTTATTGAAAAGTTATTGAAAAGAGTTATTGAAAAGTTATTGAAAAGAGTTATTGAAAAGAGTTATTGAAAAGAGTTATTGAAAAGAGTTATTGAAAAGAGTTATTGAAAGAGTTATTGAAAAGAGTTATTGAAAAGAGTTATTGAAAAGAGTTATTGAAAAGAGTTATTGAAAAGAGTTATTGAAAAGAGTTATTGAAAAGAGTTATTGAAAAGAGTTATTGAAAAGAGTTATTGAAAAGAGTTATTGAAAAGAGTTATTGAAAAGAGTTATTGAAAAGAGTTATTGAAAGAGTTATTGAAAAGAGTTATTGAAAAGAGTTATTGAAAAGAGTTATTGAAAGAGTTATTGAAAAGAGTTATTGAAAAGAGTTATTGAAAGAGTTATTGAAAAGAGTTATTGAAAGAGTTATTGAAAAGAGTTATTGAAAAGAGTTATTGAAAAGAGTTATTGAAAAGAGTTTTGAAAAGAGTTATTTAAAAGAGTTATTGAAAAGAGTTATTGAAAAGAGTTATTGAAAAGAGTTATTGAAAGAGTTATTGAAAGAGTTATTGAAAAGAGTTATTGAAAAGAGTTATTGAAAAGAGTTATTGAAAAGAGTTATTGAAAAGAGTTATGAAAAGAGTTATTGAAAGAGTTATTGAAAAGAGTTATTGAAAAGAGTTATTGAAAAAGAGTTATTGAAAAGAGTTATTGAAAGAGTTATTGAAAAGAGTTATTGAAAGAGTTATTGAAAGAGTTATTGAAAAGAGTTATTGAAAAGAGTTATTGAAAAGAGTTATTGAAAGAGTTATTGAAAAGAGTTATTGAAAAGAGTTAAAAGAGTTATTGAAAAGAGTTATTGAAAAGAGTTATTGAAAAGAGTTATTGAAAAGAGTTATTGAAAAGAGTTATTGAAAAGAGTTATTGAAAAGAGTTATTGAAAAGAGTTATTGAAAAGAGTTATTGAAAAGAGTTATTGAAAAGAGTTATTGAAAAGAGTTATTGAAAAGAGTTATTGAAAAGAGTTATTGAAAAGAGTTATTGAAAGAGTTATTGAAAAGAGTTATTGAAAATCTAACGCTTCATGCAATGATTCATACCGGAGAGATGCCTTTCCAATGCCAAATATGTCAGAAACGCTATCCCCAGTCTTCAAGTCTAACAATTCATGCAAGAGTTCATACTGGAGAGAAACCTTACCAATGCCATATGTGTCAAAAACGTTTTTCTCAGTGTTCCAGTCTCAAACGTCATGCAAGAATCCATACTGGAGAGATGCCTTACCAATGCCAGATATGTCAAAAACGTTGTTCCCAATCTTCAAATCTGAAAGCATTCCGGAGATAAGCCATACCTTTGCCGGGTATGTCAGAAAACATTCTCAAGCAATTCAGCTCTTAGCAGTCATGAAACCATACCACTGCCAATTATGTGAGTTTAAAACAAATATTAAAAGTAATCTAAAGAGGCACACGAAAACACATACTGGAGAAAAACCATATCTTTGCCAGATATGTGAGAAAGCGTTTTCATGCGTTTCAGGTCTGAGACATCATGAAAAAACCCACTCCGCGGCTGTCTAAAATTTGTAAAACCATTTTCCAAAGCTCGCAGTCTGCAAAATTATGTTGGATTCTATACTTTAAAAGCCGTTCAAACACCATTTTATACCAGAGAACTTTCTTAACGATAATTTCTGGTTTGTCAGGAAACTTGTTTATGCACTTTGTCTGAAAAACATGAATGAACTCAAAATGGATAGAAACCATCATTTTCGCATTCTTTGAGTCTACGAAGAAACAAAGGTCTCAACCAGAATTATTACTTGAAATATTTAACGTTGTTGGCGTTCACCAACAACAGTTAGTGAAAAAAAAGAATTAAAGTGTGGACTGTGGAGTTACGAAATCACGAACGAATTCTGCATATCAGTTTTGTACTCAAAGTAATTAAGCTTTAGTTTCGTACAACTGTATATTCCTGCAGGACTGGACATATTGAATGATCCTGCTTTTTTGCGAGGTTTAAAAATATTTTTGGTTCAATTCAATTGGGTCTATTATTAGGCTATGCTTATGTCTAGTTTTAAGCACTTTAACTCTCTCAAACTGTTTTGTTATTGCACTGCTGGTATAGGCTACTTGACATGATCCCCTTTAATTTTGTTCGTGTTTTCACTTCATTCAAGTTTTACATAGTCGTACTATTGTGTAAATGCAATCAGAAGGTAATTCCAATTTGCAACAATAATTTCTTCTTCGTGTTTTCACTCAATCGAAATTTTACGTAATCGTACTCTAACGCTGTTACCGTTCCGTTAATGCAATGAGAAAGTAATTGCTACGATTATTTCACGCATTGTCAGTTCTGATGGTTGCGAAACTTGCGATTCTGTTTAGGTTGAAATGTTTTACCAATTAAAATTGTTCGATCTTTACTTGTCATTATCATAGTTAACCCAAATTTAAACTCCAGCTTCTTTTGGCGTATAATTCTCTTTAATTAATCGTGGTATAAACCAGTAGTGACTGTTAGAAATATAATCCAAGTACCACTGAGGGTGAAAGATAGATCTGCAGTAAATTGCGCACGGCATAGTGAAATGTCGAAATATTTGTCACCCGAATAATAGGTCCTATTAATCAACTCCTCTTGTATGAATTTATATTTGGGTCTAAGTTCTATTTCGCTTCGTTTTGATTGATTGATTGATTAATTAATTAATTTATTGATCGATTGATTGATTGATAGATAGGCCTACTGTTTATTGAAAGACCACACACCACACAAAGCAAATAATGATAATTCCGCCATTAGCACAGGTTATACAATATAGGCCTAGCCTACATGCGTATGCGCCCGATAATCGAATTAAAACACTGAACAATAAAATAGCCTAAGCAGACCTACTGTACTTTGTTGGAACAACCAGTAGCAACTCGGTACCTTATCCCGCAGATCTAAACTTAAAATATAAAAGAAATTGTTCAGCACTGATATATCAGTGCTGAACAATTTCTTTTTGTTTTTGTGAAGTTCCAAATAGGTCACTAAACACATCCTGAATGCGCTTAAGCAGCTGCATAAAAAGATGACATGAACAAATGAGTCGTCGACATCTTGGTATCCCAAAGCGCAACAAGCAGAACTTTAATTTTATTAACTTTTTACTGTTAAGCATGCATGTTGAGCCAGATACGGCGAATGTCGTTGCTCTAGATCCTGTAGCTTTCTTTCTATATTGTAATCAGAGGCAGGTCGTAGCTGAGACCATAACGCAACCAATTAGCTCAGTGTGACGATGACTCTGTAGGCCTATCTGTATTTATAATATCTTCTTAACCCTCGGGCTACCAAGGGGGGGGGGTGGTTGCCACCCCCCTAGGTTTTTTTCATCTCAAACTTTTTCCGTATGGAATAAAACTTTTACCTTTTAGGTAGCTGTAGGGGGTTCATTTACACACGTTTTGAGGTAAAATGTGAGATGATATCTCACACCGTTCAAAAGTTATAGCCAATATACCCGAGGCACCAGGGGGGGTGGATACCACCCCCCTAGATTTTCGACTATATCTTATCCGTTATTTAATATTAAGAGACACAAATTTTACCATTCTATAGAGGGAATGTGGGGCTACATTTCTATGGTCACTGAGTTGACCTGAGACAACCGGAAGTGCTCAAACTAAATAATAATACGCGTAATATGTGTGAAAAATGGCTGAATGGAAGCACTCCCCCCTTAGTTTTTTGTCTGTAGCATATTCATTTGTCTTCCTAGAAGAGAAACAAAGATACCATTCTTTAGAGGGAATGTAGGGCTTCATTTGCATACCTACATCTTTGTCTTTTGAATACCGGAAGTGATCAAAATAAATAATAATACGCGTAATCTGTGTGAAAATGGCTGAATACAGCATTACAACGTAAACCGATATATATGTATGGATATATATGTATGGATGTACATTTATTCTTTATAAACATGTGTAGGGGTGATTTTGTGTATCTTTTATACATAGATTAGTTTCAAAACACACATAATCTTATATTTGTTTATCCAAAAAGTACAAAATGTACGCAATAATATAAAATATTGCTAATTAATGGGTTCCATTGTTAAAAGTGATGTAATTTCGAGGTGCATTCACATAATGTACAACTAAATATACCATTCTGTGCAGAAATGAATGCTGAATCCATTGCTATATTACAAGTTATGATATGTGAAACCAAACACAAAATCTAGGGGGGGTTTGCCACCCCCCTTTTGGTAGCCAGTGTTACAAAAAAGCTTGGTAGCCCTAGGGTTAATAATATGTAGCCTACAATGTTGTTTAGTTATATTGTAATGAGCTGTATGTTTGTCTGTTCCTCTCTGTGGCCTACTATATCTTATTAAAATATGAATCATGTTGTGATGTAATATTGTAATCTGTCTGTTCCTGTATCTCTGTCTGTTTCAGTATGTTTGTCTATTCCTGTCTGTTATTCTACACTAGCCTGTCACACTATCACACATTAATCACACATTAACATGTTCCACAACAAAGGTACCATTGTCCAGTGACGGGCACTAAACTAATCTTCTAGTTAAAGTTCAACTATTTTCAACTAAAATAAAACAGTTTAACTAAAGTTGGCAACTGATTTTGTAAATAAGTTAACTAAATTAAAACGAGTTAGTTATATGCACAGCGTCGATGACAATTTCACTTTCAAACTATGCAATGTGTACTAGACTAATAGTCCTACTACAGTTCTACCAGAAAATAATGAACACAGATGCCAATGCAAATGATGATGCATGCAGCATCATGCAATTCAATGCAGGTCACTTGACTGAGTAATAAAACCAGTGTCATCTACTCATGACAATCATTGCCGAAGATAGTTGCGCAGATGCTGATTTCTTTAGTCAAACTTTTCAGCTAATAACTAAGAATTATTATTTAAACTTTGTTTTTAACTAAACAATTTTTCTGCAGTTAAACCTCATCCTTAACTAAAAAAATTGTCTAACTAAAAGTTTTAAACTTTTTATTTACTTTGCCCATCTCAGACCAACGTAGCTAAACAGGCAATCGAATTCCATCGCAAAGTTCGTCCAAACAAACACGTAAAGGGTGGTGAAGTGGAGAAGTGGAGAAGTGGAGAGATGGGAAGTGGAGAGAATGGACGCGAATAGAGAGGAAATACCAAACGTAAGTCTCTCGAGTCCTTTCGAACGACCGACACTTCTGCGCCGCTACCGCTATACGTTGGGGGAAACCTTTTGGTTGCAGTCGTCCAATAAGAGACAGGCGCCAAAACAGGAGGACGGAAGAGCGGAAGGACAATGGGAAGGACGAACAGACAGAAGGACGGAGAGACAGAAGGACGCATATAAGACGGACAGAATGACGGATAGACAGAAGTCCTAGGTTCTGGTCTCAATATCCCACATCTTTTCAAAAATTGCGACAACATTTATTTAAAGTCTGAAAATCTGTCGAAGTCATGCTGTGTTTTAAATCGGCCTACTCGCAAAATTATTTAAATATAGAATCGCTAGGGGAGTTTAGTGCAATTTAAATTTCTTCTGATATCAAACTAAGAATGCACGAAGAATGAATATGACACCTCTTATAATACTATATGAACTCCTTGGTTACGTAATGAGCACAAAGACTGATGACGTCGCCAGTATCAGCGACTTAGACTAGTCTACTGGGTTTGAAATCTACTGTTTAAAAATGAAGCAATATTAATAATCGTCTATAATTAATAATGTTTCGCAATTTTGAATTGCTTTCCGGTTAACGAGTAGTTTAGCGTCTTAAATTATTCGCCCATTGTAGCATTACTATTTTTCATAAATCCAACTTCTACTTTGGCGAGTATCCTTTTCACCGATCCAGCTTCCATTAGGCACGAATTCGTTTCATCAGCCCAGCTTCTGTTTAAGCAGGAATCTTTTCAACAATACAACTTTTATTTAATTAAGAATTATTGGCAAGCATTTAGTATCGTGGTGCATGTATTTTTCTCCCGTAATTTTAGGCGTCGTGAGAGTCGGTTAGGGTCAGCACGCGTCGTGAGGGTCGGTTAGGGTCAGGGTTAGGGTTTGTGTCGTCTTTAGAAAACATCGTACCTTCCGCGCAGCATGTCAGAAATACCGTCCCACGCCCGTAACCTCACGCACCACGATACTAAATGTTTGCCGAATTATTGTCCAATCCAGGTTCTATTTAAGCAAGATTCTTTTCAACAGACCCACTATTTAAGGAAAAATTACTTTTATCAATCCGTCTTCTATTTAGCAAAAATTCGTTTAGTCAATCCCGATAGCGCATTGGATAATATCTGGCACAGAGAGCGAGAGGTACCGAGTTCGAGCCGCGTAGGGTAGACATGCTTTGTAGGCTGCTATTAGCGCCGTTGTATTGCAGGCCGTCTGTTCTGTTAGTAGTTAAGATTTCAATTGCATAAGATGTAAATGTACAGTAGGCCTATTCTTCGCAGCAAGCACATTTCCGCCACCAGCAATCTCCTCTCATCCTCTCTGCGCATGCACCAGCACTCGAATCCATAGGGGCCTACAACAGCACTGGGATAACAAAAGCGTCATACAGTTTCATCTTGGTTCTTGTCGATATGCTGTTTGCTCTTTAGGCTATATCTTGTTCCTTTATATATCTTGTTCAGTTTGCCGCACATCTCACACGCCAAACCAATCTACGTTTGATGACCTTTGTGCATTGGCCGTCCTCTGTTAATAATAATAATAAAAATCTTTTCTTTATTGAAGCGCCTGACAAACGCACTGCGCTGTACATTTACATGTTATGCAATTGAACAATCTTAACTAGTTAACTACTAACAGAACAGACAGCCTGCAATACAACGGCGCTAATAGCAGCCTACAAAGCATATCCGCCCTACGGGGGCTCGAACTCAGTACCTCGCTCTCTTCGCCAGATGTTATCCAACGCGCCACCGGGCCCCCCAGTCTATCAGACCTCCCAAGTACACAAACTCTTTCACTTGTTCTAGTGCTTTATTCTCTAGTCTAACAACCTCCAGATCTTCGTGCTTTTTTCCAATAGTCATTGTTTTGGTTTTCCGCATTGATTTTAAGTCTCACAACTAGCGGAGCGCAATTAATATTGTGGCTTTTGCATATCCGTCGTTCGGTAATGTAGATAATTATGTTGTTGTGTGCGTGTTTGCGCTATTGAAATCGAAAAAATTTACAGCATATTGCAACATGCACTAAAGATATAAATATTCTACACAAATTACATTTACAAAAATAATTCTTGAGACATAGATTAAGTTGAGTGGTAGCTTTCTAGATGCATGCGATAAGATATTTATTCAACAAGAAATACAACACTTGAAACACTGGTCCTGTAATAATTGGGGATAATGAATCTTGAAGCGTAAAACTACGGACTCCACACCAATAATTGTGCAAAAACAAAAATCGAGACAACGGCAGAGTAGTCCTATTCACTCCTACTCTGATTTGCTCCTCTATAGGCTACCAGCCTCATTAATCCCGTCTAGCAGTGCCTGTAATACGAGATGGAATTCTTAGCGTTTTGAGGATAAAGGATGTTCCCTTAATTGTAATTATAATTGTAATCGAACATTTATATAGCGCCGGTCAAAATCAGCAGCGCTCTCGACCTGCGTCAGTGCCTGAATCAGGGAACAAGAAAGTCTTAAGACGTGTACGGAACTGGGAAGGAGAGAGGGTTAGTAACTCGAGGCGAAGAGATTGGGGAAGAGAGTTAATATGAGGGCTTTGGAATTTTAGGATATCGTTGATATCTTTTGGGAAAATTTAATTTATCCATCATGCATCCTCTGTGGTTTGCTTTCCCTTGCATAAAATTTAATATGGCAGCCTGCTAAACATAATGGGCAGCCCTGAATCAAGCTGCACGATTTTAACTCATTTTAATTCAATTAATGACCATCAAGTAGCCTACCAACGAATTAAACATAGTGTTCAAGTACTATTTAAGACTGTGGAATACGGACTGTAAATTCATGTTCAATGTGTTTGTTGCAATTGTCTTATAAATTGATGCCATGTCTTAGGCGATCAACCTGGCGGAATTCTGATTCTGTCTCCAATGATTGTGTGTATTCTATATTGCGACAACGATGTTGTACTGCTTTAGATTTCAACTGGTTACCTAGTCAGCTAAATACTGAAAAGGAAAACAACTGGCAAGGAGGAACTATAATTTCAGTCCACGGAAACTTACAGAGAGTATTATAGTTTTGAACTCTGGTTTTGTCCAGGAATCATAATTGAAGCACAGACTCAGACAATTCAAAATCATTAGTGATTTCGAAAAGCATTCAGGCATTCGTCAGCATATTCCATCGGAAATGCAGCACAAGAAAAGATAGAGAGTCCCCAACAATATCAGAAATCATTTGTGCTGGATAGTCTTAATACGATGGAACACAAGAAAAGTCATTCCAAAGTAAAGACACGCGAATGCGAGTTTTGCAAAAAGATATTTACGCACACCTATAACCTACAGAGGCACATGAGAATCCATACAGGAGAAAAAGCATACCTTTGTTTGGTATGTAAGAAAACATTCGCATACTCTTCGAGTCTGAAAACACACACTAGAACCCATACTGGAGAGAAGCCATTTCAGTGCGAAGTATGTAAACAACTATTCGCTCGTTCTGACAGTCTACAGAACCATGTTAGAATCCATACCGGAGAGAAATCTTATCAATGCCAAATATGTCAAAAACGTTTCTTCCACTCCTCACATCTAACAATTCATGCAAGAATTCATACTGGAGAGATGCCTTACAAATGTCAACAATGTCGAAAACGTTTTTCCCAATCCTCAAACCTAACAGTTCATGCAAGAATTCATACCGGTGTCAAGCCGTACATATGCCATTTGTGTGAGTTTAAAACTAAGTATGAAGGTAATCTAAAGATTCATTCGAGAACACATACTGGAGATAAACCATACCTTTGCCGCGTATGTCAGAAAACGTTCTCACTCTCTTCAGGTCTGAAAAGTCATGAAAAGACGCACTCTCAAGAGAAACCATTTCTGTGTATTCTTTGTAAGAAAACATTCTTAACATCTTCAGCTCTACAAATTCATGTCAGAATCCATACTGGAGAGAGACCATACCAATGTCTGATGTGTAAGAAGAATTATTCCCAATCTTCTCACATGCGAGATCATGTTCGAATCCATACAGGAGAAAAACCATACCAATGCCAGACATGTCGCAAACCGTTTATCCGATCTTCTGGTCTAATACATCATGCAGGAATTCATACCGAAGAGAAGCCATACCACTGCCAATTATGTGATTTTAAAACCAATGTTAAATGTAATCTCAAGAGTCACACAAGAATCCATACTGGAGAGAAGTCTTACCTTTGCCAGATATGTCAGAAAACGTTCTCATTCGCTTCAGGTCTGAGAAGTCATGCAAAAACCCACTCTGTGTCTGGTTCAAGTTTGTATATAGTTTCGAAAGCTTACAGTCGACAAAATGCATTACGTTAAAAATCTTACTTGAGAACGGCCATGCGAATTTCGGTTGTGCCAAAGGACATTCTCCCGCGATTATTTCAGGTATGTCATGAAACATTTAATGCAGGCCTACTTTCGTCAGATATAGCCTACATAAATGAAACCTAAATGTGGAGAAACCAAAAGGTTTGTAAAAAACATTTTCGCGAACTTCGAGTCTACGGAGAAACAAAAGTCTCGACCAGAAATTACCTGAAATATTTGACGTTGTTGAGTTCACCAACAACAGTTGGTAAACATAATAAGAAAAATGGATGTGTGGAGCTACTCAATCTATGATGATAGTATACACCCGAACGAATTCTTGCATATAAGTTCTGTATTCAAAGTAAGAGTATTTCTGTAGGACAGGACATAATTATTCAAGGATCCTCGTTTTTATTAGCGTTTTTTTAACATTTTAAATCCCACCTAGTTAAGCCTAATAACCAACGGCCTTTGCTGCCATAAGATGTCTAATTAATCATTTCAACTGTTGTTCTTATTATTGCGCTGATTGTTTACGTCACGTGATCTACTGTAGCGATTAGGTCTACGTGTTTTCACTCAATCGAAGTTTTTCATGTTCGTATATTCTCGGGCTGTGTTCGTGTCCCGTAGCTGCAATAAAAAAAGTTACTGCAACGATAATTTCATACATGTAGGCCCTATGATAAGTTTGGTTAAGGTTGAAATGTCTTAGCAAATAAAAGTTGTTCGATCTTTATTTTGTCATGCTTAACCAGTATCGACTCTTAGAAATGTCGAATCCATGAACAACTGGGTGCGATCCAATTCCTGAGGTGGGGCAACAGAAATCTCGCAAGTAGGCTGGGGCGCCGCCTAAGTAGGACCACCAGACCCAGACCGAAATGGAATGCGCTGGGAAACAGGAAGCCATTGGAGTACGTCACGCCTATAATATTAATGCGAGACATGGTAATATTTTCAGAAACCACCAACAAGCCTGTAGCAGCTGTGCGAATGGATGTGTGAGAATGATGAGACGTGGCGTAGGTGTTGGACACTGTCACATCCCATGCCAGGCATCTTCGAAGTGACCAAGGGTTGATTGTGACACCGTTTGGCAACTTTCTGTTTGCTCGTGAACGGCTCTCTGTGCAGAGATTGTTTCTCTGCTTATCGCTGTCCTGAAGATGTCGTTCAGTCTACTGTAACGCTGTTGTTCCTTGCCTCCTCCTCCTCCTCCTCCTCCTCCTCCTCCTCCTCCTCCTCCTCCTCCTCCTCCTCCTCCTCCTCCTCCTCCTCCTCCTCCTCCTCCTCCTCCTCCTCCTCTGCAAACCAATCGGTGGAGCCCACTTGCGTCAACTTTTTCTCGACAGTGGTGGCACAAATGGGGTTCACAAAGTATATTGCCTACCCTCAACCCGACCGCGACCCATACCTTCTCGTCTGAGAGGCGCAGACACAGTGCGGTCGCAGTGGAGCTAACATCCAATCACCAGAATGAGGGGTTCGTGAGGCTAGCAGGGAAGCACTATCGCTTGGACACCTATCATGTCCTACTCTTGTTGGCGAAGAGTTGGTGTTGCTGTTGGTGTCGCCGCATCTGTCAGGAGCATCCATGCGCTGAGTGCTGAAAGTAAGAAAAATGGAGGCGACTCAATCTATGATGATAGTATACACACGAACGAATTCTTGCATATCAGATTTGTATTCAAAGTAAGTAGGCCTATTTCTGTAGGACAGGACAATTATTCAAGGATCCTGGTTTTGATTAGCGTTTTTTTAACATTTTAAGTTCCAGTTTGTTAAGCCTATAATCTTAGGTCTAATTAAGCATTTTAACTGTTGTTTTTATTATTGTGCTGATGGTTTACTTCACCTGATCTACTGTAGCTATTTCGTGTTTTCACTCAATCGAAGTTTTTCATGCTCGTAAACTCTCAGGCTGTTTTAGTGTCCCGTAACAAAGTTGTTGCAACAATAATTTCATACATGTATGATAAGTTTGGTTAAGGTTGAAATGTCTTTAAAATTAAAGTTTTTTCGATCTTTATTTGTTATAATTAATCAGTATCGACTCTTAGAAATGTCGAATCCATGAACAATTGAGTGCGATCCAATTCCACTTCTATGTTTCCGCTGTCTTCCCTTCATGAACTATATTGTGTCATACCAACGGTGAAACTGCTCAAATAATTTCTGTCGGAGTCAACGGCCTTTGCTGCCATAAGATGTTTAACGCTGCCATGGATCGATCCATGCATATCGCTATGCAGAGTCACTAGCTAACCCTCAGATTACCGGAATTTTTTTTACACTGAGTACCAGTGGGGTCAAATGACCAAAACACAATTTTACAATAAGTTATTTGTTTTTTTATTGCATTTGTATATATTGCCATAAAAACAATTATTAGTAAAGTATTTGGAACATGTATAGGCTGTTGAAATGAATGAATTTTTAATTTAATAGTTTCAGATTAGTGTTCAAAGTGACCGAGTCTTCAATGTTGAAACCTAATATGTACAATTTCCTGTCATTACAGTTAGCCTACTGTTTGAAGTTTATACTGGTATACGCGGCAAAAACGACCTCATTGCGCTTACAGGCGGCACAGATTATGTTGGAATTCTTATCACTTTCTAATGATTTTGTCCACTTGTCAAATATTGTTCTAATAGTTGCAAGTTGTTTAGGATATTGAAGTTCTCTTCTGCGCACCGCATCGTCAAATCTAAGGGAACGTGATATTTTCTGGAACCGATTTCTAGTCATGCTGTCGCTGAAACATCGTCTAAACTCTGCAACTGCTGCACTGCTTCATTTCTTGACTTGTCCGAAATATCAATCCGTGTTTCACCATAGATAGCACTATCTTTCTTATTTATCCACTTTAGTTTCTTATATGATTGGTTTTCTCATAACAAGTTGGACACCTGTTAGCGGACTGTCATCATTTTTGTAATAAATATACCATCTAAACAATTTATTATAGTTTATCTTTGTTAAATATACTTCTAAAATAAATGTTAGCTCAAAAAAATGTACTTTGTTATTTTTACATATGCCAGAAATAATCAGTTTACCCTGGGGTAAAAAACTACCCCACTGGTACTCAGTGTATAAATGGAATACCTGCGCCACCTGGTGTTAAAAAATGTAAAATAAAACTTGGAATTTTGTACAAAACAGGAATACCTATTAAGTCATAAAACTTCGTTGAGATATCTCTTATGGGGAGTGAGCAGCACTAATGCAAACTACCTCTGGGGTCATTTTTGACCCCAGCGGTAGTCACAGGGCTAAAAGAACACGCTGCTCGGAATGAAAATTATTCCACGTGGTCAGCCCAACCACTGAGAAGGCACGACGCTGCATCTTTGAAGTGCGCGCAAAGGGAACAGCAAGTTCGCCTCGAGACGCAGAACGAGGACATCTGCGTGCAGCCAAACCTGAGGTGGGGCAACAAAGTTCGCGCAAGTAGGCTGACCAAAATCGTAAATGGAATGCTCTGGGAAACAGGAAGCCAGTGGAGTACGTCACGCATATAATGCGAGACATGGTAATATTTACAGAGACCACCAACAAGCCTAGCAGCTGCACGAATGGATGTGTGAGCATGATGAGACTTGGCGTAGGTTTGGGACATTGCCAACGTGACCAAGGGATGATTGTGAAACCGTTTTGTCGCTTTCCGTCTGCTCTTGAACGGCCGTGAGGCTCTCTCTCTTTCTGTGCAGGGATTTTCTTTCTCCTTAATGCCGTCCTGGTGATGTCGTTTAGTATACCGTGCGACTGTTCCTGCCTCCTCCTCCTCCTCCTCTGCAAACCAATCGGTGGAGCCTATATGCATTAACTTTATCTCGACATTGGTGGTACAAATGGGGTTCAGAAAGTGTCGTGCCTATCCTCAACCCGACAGTGATCCGTTCTTCCTCGTCTGAGTGGCGCAGGCACAGTGCGCTCACAAGGGAACTAACATCCAATCACCAGTATGAGGTGCACGAGAGGTTAGAAGAAAAGCACGATCTCGTGGACACCTATCAGGCCTCTCTATGTTTGTCTTTACATCGGAGATCCTACTCTTGTTGGCGAAGAGTTGGACCAGATGTCCCTGTTGGAGTCGTCTCACCTGTCAAGGGCAGGATGACAATTGCCGGGGGGGGTTCAACCCCCATTCTTTCTTAGGATCCCACAGTATAATCTTTATTGCACACCCACAGGCCACACTCCACATGGATCAATTCTCATACTGGTTAGGCATATGCCTGCAGTTCGCTTGTGCTAGCAGCAGAAGCGAGGAAGGCGGAAATACCAGCCTAGATTCACTACGGACTCTCAGACCACCACCTCTCATTGGCAGTGAATTTTTGCTGAGATGCAAGTTGAAGGTATACACAAGTGCCACACGAGCCAGAAAATTTTTGGATATGTAGGCCAAATGCCTGTTGACTTCTAGATACAAGATTAATTGCAAAGACCGAGTTGGCGTACTCCAAGCGAGAGAAGACAAGAGATCGAGCAGGCTAAGAGTAGAACTTGTGTAACGCATAGCACTGATAATTATGATAGAAACATGATTTGCAAAGGTTTGTGATGTGGGGTCAAAGTGTAAGAATATTTAATTAGCATTTAAAGGTTTAGGTATTTTGTAATTCAATCTTAGGTAATGTAAAACCTCCCTTTACCATTGAAGAGACTGGCTCGGGTCGGGAGCGCCTCTGTTTTGAGTGGCGCTATATAAATGATTGATTACGATTACGATTACGATTATACTTAGATCGTGTATACAATAATAATACTCATTTCAGCGAATAAAAATTATATTTTGGAATAAGTAAGTAAGTAAGTATATCCTTTATTGAAAAACCAACTGCTAACCGCATTTTGGTGTACAAGATCATCAAATAAAAAAAATAAGTATAAAGCATCCGTGTGACAAATGTTTTACGAGATAAAGAGTTTGCCTTAGGTATTATTCTATTGTGGGTTCTGGGGCGTAGCGAGTATGAAACAGTTTTCACGACTTAGGTAATGTTTCTATCAGTGATTGTTATAAGATAATGATTAATTTATAAAATGACATTATAATTATTTAAGGTACATAAACCAGCCTAAATTAATCTGGCTACCGGACTCAGATTTTCACTAGTAGGCTATATTATTTTAAAATTCTAACAAATGTCTGAAAATCTGACAATTTAAGTAGTGTTACGTGTGTTAAATGTTTTTAAATATAAAATCACTTGTTTAGTGCAATGTAAAATTCTGATTTCCAACAATTTGACACCTCTTATTGTACGACACAAACTCCTTGCTTACTTGATGAGCACCAGGCCAGTGGGATCACGTGATTTTTGCTGAAGGCTCGGGTCTGTTTTGGCTGGCGGCCATGTTGTCATGCGATTCACGAATGATTGCACGAGAAGCGCCTGTTTTGCACAAACTAGTCTGCTGTGAATCGTAAATTTAGCGACGTTGAGAGTTTCTATGACAAAAAATGGCAGATAGGAACAGAGAAGGTTTATTGGAGAAAAATGTTAAAACTAAAAGAAACGGGGAAAGCGCTGCGGGTGTAAAGAATGTTCCGGCGATCGATCCAAGGAGCAAGGATTAACATTTCATGCGTAAGTGATATAGTGTTAGGTTTCTAAGCATGTCTATATTTGCGATGTTTATAAATTAATAAGTCTATAATTTTGAGGTTGTTTTGTTTTGAACTAAAAACAGTGTTTTGTTTTGAACTAAAAACAGTTCTTTGTAAATCTCGAGGAGACTACTTGCCCTCGCTTTGCCCTAAACCACGTTTGAACAGAGCGCTACAACGCGCAAGTGCATGCCCTAAATTTAGTACTCGAGTAACAAACACAATATTATTTTACGTTTATGGTACCATGTTTTCTAATGACTACACTAACCCTGACCGACTATCATGATGCCTAACCTGACCCTGACCGAGACTCACGAAACCTGTGCACCACGATTTTAATGTTTACCAAAACTTGTGCTGGATTAACCATTTTGATGTGAGGAATTATTGGTTGTTGAATGTTGCTGAATGTTGTATGTAATTTACCAAGCCAAACTAAAGATCTGTTGTTTTTATCTGACAGCTTCCCATTGTCAAAACCAGATCTTGCAAGAAAATGGGAGCATGCTATGCATTGGAAAGCATTTAAGGCAACCATACACTCACGTGTCTGTTCTGACTGTTCAAACCATTTCACACCTGATTGTTTTGATCGCACTGGACTTACGAGTAATGAGTTCAACTTAAAGCAGGTGAATTCATAGCATATTTTGTTCGTAACAGCTTACATGATATAATTAAGTACTGCAGGCATGTAGTCTTAGAACTGCATTGACTATATTTGTAGATTCCGGTGGCACTGCGTCTGACCTCAATAGGACACTCTGCTCAGTTCTTCTCTAGCCTTAAGACTGTCCTGTTTGACTGAGGTTGGGCTGGGAGCGCTCCTGAGTAGACTCTCTTGAAGGGGCGCTATATAAAACTACTGTAATAATAATAATAATAACAGCTTGCTTCAGTGGCGGCTCTAGACTTTTGCAACAGAGGGGGCCACGGGGGGCCGGGGAAACAGATGGAGGGGCCAGTCTATTTTCGTCAAAAGTGAGAATGGTGACAAGAGACCTGTATTGAAGCTACATGAATAAGCTTAGAACTGCTTTGACTATATTTTTAGTAACAGCTTGCTTGATATAATAAATTACATGTAGGTATGTAAACTTAGAACTGAAGTTTACAGACTTGAGCCTTGCAAATGAAAACTAAAACTGGACTGCAGCAGTCTCTGAGCCAGCAATTTTTTTTAACTGTGCTGCATACTTGGTAATTGATTATTTTAGCTGGTAATTGAGGGTAATTGAGACATTAAGAGTTCACATTTCTGACAAGGTATTACAATCGTGGTTATGGTTTCTGAATGTCAGTTTTCATACAAGTAGCATTGTAAGCCTATTGCATACAATCCAATTCTGAAAGAAAAATACTTTGTTTGGCTTCAGGATCTGTACCGACAATTTTTGATCTGCCTGGTCATCTGGTGAATCCTGTTCGACACCGAAAGCCTCCTGCAGAAAGGAATGGCCGTGATCTGACAGTGCCAAAGGTGTCCAATCCTACCACTTATGCCTCAAGTTGGAACTGTCTTGTGGAATACAATTGCCACTGGCAACTTCTTTTAACTGATGGTGTCATTGGTGTGTAAGGAGGCGCTTCCATGTGTTCCTAAGATTTAGTGCTGAAGGATTGTTGTTGTTGGAACCCCCACGACTGCGAACAACTGCAAAAAAGAGTTCTAAATGGCCCAGACTTAGCTTGTATGTCAGCAAATATCTCAGTGGATGCAAGTCAGGCTTAACATTAGAATCAAACAAATGCATGATGCTTATTGATGATGCTATAAAGCCAACAGGACCCGTTTTACGAACACTATTGCACAACGGCTGTTCATCAGCTATCTTCAAACCCTTCAATTACTGGATGGCTTCCATCAAAAATGGTTGCCAGTATGTTTCATTATGATTGAAGAGTGATGATTTATAGCCTTTTGCAATTCTAAGCTATCCGCAACAGCTGCAAGACGTACTTTAATTCAGTCTATTGCCTGCACGAACTCCATCTTTGCCCTGCAGTTCCTGTAAATCTTTTATGTATTGCCATTTTCAATTGCATAACATGTAAATGTACAGCGCAGTGCGTTTGTCAGGCGCTAAATTAAAGAAAAGATATTATTATTATTATTTTATTTCATGCTGATCACAATCAAAACCTTCTTCAGTCAGTGTATTGTGCATTAGCTTTAGCATGTGGCAAACATCAAGAACTAGGCAAACCTGCTTAGATGGGTCAACAGGATGCAAAATGTTGGTTTCATATTATTAACTTCTAAACCAGCACCCAACTCATTGAAAAATTTGCACTACAGCCATCAAATGTAACAGATGCAACCAGCATACCAAGTTTACCAACAGCTTACAACTTTTAAATACAGAGTTGAACCAAATTGACCCTTTCCTTGCCATGAAGGCTATCAATTAAAAATATTACAGTAATGTCAATGCTTGTTTGGTTATAGTTCCTACCTCTAATGTAAAACTGTAATTAGTTGTAAATTTGTGGAATTGTTAATTCATTAAGTGTTAACTTTAAAATATTACAGTAATGTCAAATGCTTGTTTGGTTAATAATGGTTATTCATTTATTTATAATGTGTCACATTGTTCATACCAAAGGACTCAACTCTGATGTAAAACTGTACTTAGTGGTAAATATGTGGAATTGTTTTTTCATTACATGTTAAGTTTAAAAAACAAAAATATTACAGTAATGTGAGTTGATAAGTCTTAAAGTAAATAACTCTTTAAAAGTACATGTATAATTTCTATTATAGTTTGGCTATATTTCTCCAATTTAAAGCAATTGTTGTAACAAAGCTTTGTTTCCAGTACTGTTGCACTGTAATTTGTTTTTCTTAATTAGAGGTTCAAACGCTATGCCCATCTGAAAACATCTCTTTATCAGTGAAGACACTGGCCTGGGTCGGGAGCACCTCTGACCTTGAGTGGCGCTATATAAATATTCGATCATGATTACTATTACTGGCCAACTGGACTGTGAGGTTGGAAAAATCCCCGCCAGGGCAGAAATTTGATTGTAAATATCTGATCCACTGTGTCTCTTAACCAACTCAGCTATAATCAGTACACTGATCCAACTCTGCCAGTACGAAGCACAGATGGTGAAGGAGATGAGTGGTAACCCGTCATACAAATGCTCGGGGTAAGAAAAATGATGTCAGTAGCACTTCATAGCACTGTCAACTTGTCAAGGCTAACTCAGGTACTGCTCTTCTATTTATAGCCACACTGTAGCTGTTTGTAATCATGGTTAAGAATGAAGTTCTAACCAAAGTGAAAGGTAATGTTCCAGCTAACCTGTGACCTATACCCCTTTGACCAGTAATCCTTAAGGCGCTATAGAAATGTCCGTACACATGCATATGAAATAGGATTACTTCTGCGTAGACATAAATCTGACGGCTAGTAAAAGCCGAAGTTGATTCCAGTCCATTATCTGTTGATAATCATAATAGTGACAATTTATATGGCGCCGTAACACAGCCACAAGCCCACAACTGTCCGACTCTCGCAGTCCGCCCTGATGTCGTCCCCGTGATTTACGGCCCTGCACAGCCATGCCGTTACAAGGGCGCCTCACAGTCAACTAGCAGCTGGGTAGGCCTTCGATCCGTTTAAGAACCTTCAAAAATCGGCTAAAATGTACAGTTTTTATATTCCAGTACACTTAATTGTAAGAGTATTCCGTAATATCAATTTATTTTACATTAAGCCCTGATATTAATAGAAATTTATTGCAGTGGTTGGGACAAATTCAAGAGTTTTGCGAGCAACGGCGTATGTTTGTTTACATGGATCCGCAGTGCGCGCGACCCATGCGCGTCCCATGTGCTTGTTTCCTGCTCTTTCCTCGGTAGCTTCGACGTCACTGGGCAGCTCAACATAGAAAGCTCCGTCTAGTTATATATATGAAGTCGTTGATGAGCACAAAGAATGATGACGTCACTTATCAGTGACTGAGTCTAAGAGGTAACGTTGAACTCTACTGTTTAAAAATTAATTCAAGTTTGTCGTCGATTATCAAACAGACTGTGCAAATTCCAATTGATTTTCTCTTTTAGTTATTATAATCAGTGCATCTCACAACTAGCGGACCGCAATTAGTCAATTATTGAGGCGTTTGAATATCCGTCGATCGTTTAATTCGTCGATATGTAGGCTGCTTAATAGTGCGTTCTGTTAAAATCACCGAATCCTTGCATTGTGCAAAGACCACCTACAAGCATGAATATTTTTTTATAAGTTACTTATATTCTGATAAAGCGAACTAGATATCTGCACATCTTCAATTTTATTCGAGAAACTAGAAATTTAATCTTTTTTTGGTAAAGTTTATCATGTTAATTTGGGCTATTTTTGGGCTAATTCCTGAAAACGAGACTGTTTTACGCAACTTCCGGCTAGTAATGACCGAAGCTGTTGACGTTAAAAGTCTTCCGAAGAATTTTATATTTCTCTAAATTGATTATTTTTAGGAAATTTAGGTGGTTTTGGTAAGTTGGTAAGACATTATCATACTAGATATAAGTCATATAACCTATTATAGTCAGTGGATCGAGAGCCAAGCGCTAATTTCGTGGATTGGTCCACGGCCTGATTGGACCCGCTGCAGTTTCTGTCAGAAAGTGACACGGAAATGCGCGTTGCCCAGGTTTGTCAAAGAGAAATTATGCTAGTTTAGGCTACAAAACTCTTTTTATGACATTGTAAGCAGATTTCAGGAGCTAGGATCATTTCCAAATGGCATTAACCCTTTACCCGTTCATTTCTCTTTGGAATGCGCTGTCTCCATCTACTCGCTCTCGAATTCTAGCTAGTAACCTCTCTTCCACCTTTGCTTTTCTCAAAACCTTTTTCTTCTCGTTGGCCTTGCGCACTGGGAGCGCCTCTGAATGGTTCACCCTATGAGAGGCGCTTTATAAATGTTTGAATACAATACAATATATGAATTCATATTCAGTGGCAATGTATTACATGACTTTTCCACGTGAAATTAATTCACCCAATTACTTTGGGGTTTGCGGTATCTTTTGGCATGCTGCGCGGATGTTTTCTAATGACAACACTAACCTTGACCCAAATGAACAAGAATACACCCGCAGTTTTACATTAACTTATGTCATTAAGTAAACGGCAAACATTTAGTATCGTGGTGCGTGAGGTTACGGGCGTCGGACAAAATTTTTGCCTGCTGCGCGGAAGGTAGGATGTTTTCTAAAGACGACACAAACCCTAACCCTGACCCTAACCGACCCTCACGACGCCTAAAATTACGGGAGAAAATGCACGCACCACGATACTAAATGCTTGCCAAGTAAACTTGTACAGTTTTATAATGCTGCACAGCTTCAGCGTCATGGTGTTTCTGTTTCTAATAAAATTCACTCAACGCGATTTAAGGACTGCCTGCCTGCAAATGACCCTGATCTTGTAGCTGTAGACCAGGTCCAGGGTAAAGAAATGTTATTAACCTGTAATAATAGTCTTTGTATCTGGTGTCCGGAAGTACTTTTTTATATGGTTTCTATTGTAGTATTGATGAAACAAACTACAAAATTGACCTCATGTCAGCAATTACAACTTATCGTGATGAAGCGTGGGCATGCCACGCCAACAATACCTCTGGCGATACCTCTTGTCAGTTTTGTTCAGAGGCAGAAATGTATTGAAGTGCTATGCAGTCGTCGTTGCCTACAGGGTTGTGGCATTAGGATCTACGAGGACCTAACAACTATAAACATCCAACTCATGAAACATCTCCATAAGGACTAAAAGGTCATACCCAGCCAACACAGTCACACGGGAACCAGACGGTTCCCATACGGGTTGTCATACGGGAACCGGACGGGATACCCGGCGGGATACCGGCGGTTTTTGTCCGCGGTTTTGAGACGGGACCCATACGGGATAGCCCGCCGGGCATCCCAGTTCATTCCCAGATGACTCAAAAGTGATTCCAGTTCTATTCCATTCTATTCCAGTATGCATTTTACAGTTCATTACACTTCAAATTACATGAATATTGTAATTGAATTACAATTACTGGACTTAAAAAGTAATTCAATTACAATTACAGAAATTGTAATTCAATTACATGTATTTCAATTACTGAAATGCAGTGATTGCTTTAGCTACATAGTACAGTAAGCTGTGCTAAATAGCTAAAGCAATCAGGTTGTTCAGTAATTGAAATACATGTAATTGAATTACAATTTCTGTAATTGTAATTGAATTACTTTTTAAGTCCAGTAATTGTAATTCAATTACAATATTCATGTAATCTGAAGTGTAAATTACGAATTACTTTGATAAAGTCGGCAACAATGCCAGCCTGCCGGGTTGACCAGGGCCACCCCTTTAATTGACTGGATGTTTCAGTTTTAAAAAGAGAGTAAATTAAAAGTTATAGAAAAAATCTAAATCATTTGCAAATTTTAGAGTAATAATTGAAAATTAATTGGTAATTAAATTACAATCAAAATATAATTGTAACTTAATTCCTACACAATCAAGTAATTGTAATTCAAATACATGTACAAGCATGTAATTGCAATTATGATTGAATTACATACAACACTGAAAACAATAAATAATCAACAATAGCTTTAAATGACACATCAATTTAATAAAGGAAAAATAATCAGTCTGCTCTGCAATATCATTAAATTTTTTGTCAACAATGTCATCAGCAGTATTGGTCAACTTCTGATCGGTGGTGATTGACTCCGACTTGGTCTCTTTGAATTGTACCGATTTCAACAGCCGGTGACCTCCAGTGCTACGATCCCTAGCGTTACCAAACCACACAGCCAACTCGTCCACAACCAGTTTCTTCATACTGTCCTTGGTAGCAATATTTTGCTTTACAGCACCTGAATTTTCAAATATGAAACATTTAGATTAAAAATAACAAGTTACAAAGAACAATAATTTGACGTGCTCGGATTTGTATTGTAAAATGATATTATTCCAACATTTCTGTCTAATATTAAATGGCAATATTTACAGACACTGCCTGGATTGTCTAATTTACAATGTTCGAGTTCAGAAAAGTCAAAACAATCTCGACTCTCTCTTAGCCTCAAAAATGCAATATGGTTTTAAAGGTTTAGCACTAAATAAAGCACGGTTGGCAGAATATTGAATTTTTTTATTTGAGACAAGCATAAATAGTCCCCATCATTATTCACGAGTACTTGTATCTAAACAATTAAAAAGAAGAAGCAAATCAAAGCAGTTCTATCCTAACAAGAGACATTGAAAAGTCTTCATATATTGCAATTTGACAAAAAATTTATAAACATGCTGGTCTTTAACTTAAATGTCGATATTTTTCTTTATAAATATTTGCCATCAACACAAATAACTTATGTACACATCCAGGCCCGCCGAGAGGGGGGAGGGGGGCAAAAACCCAGGGGCCCGGCGACTTTTAGGGGCCCGGGCTGGGCCCAGCAATCAACGTATGAAAAACATTATAATCATTTATACAAAGTTTATGATTTATGCCTCTTAAAATATAATATTACGGACACTTAACTACAATAGTTGCATATCTAAATATAATTTTGTAGGGTTGTACCCGCACTATTATTATTAGTTTTTTTTTAAATTTCTCATAAAGTCAAAGGATAGTTAGGGCCCGTGACTGCTCTGCCTAGGGGCCCGGAATTTCTGACGGCAGCCCTGTACACATCATCTAACTTTATGGACACAAAGAAACAGAATTTAATACAACCTATAAACAGGAAGATAAAAACTGCATGCCCAGAAATTAACAGCGAATCATACAAGAGGCTTTAAAAACCATTTAAACAGTAAAATGACTCACCAATACTTTTATCGTTGAAGTGTCAAGCACCTTGTCCTCCACGCTCGTCAGATCCTCAGTTTCGATGGGAAATTGCACGCCCTCAGGCAGCTCCATTGCCACAAGTCCACCTGCTGCATTCAGTTGCCTTGAAATCGACAGCAGCATAGATGAATGTAGTTTCTGAGTTTGTTGCAGGTCCTCCAGACTGGCCAATATCTTTATCATCAGATCAGTCTGCTATCCAGATCGCCACCTACAAAATCAAGTCTACACAGATAACCATCATACTTCATTTATGAACAATACGGTGACCAAAACAATCTTCAAAACACATTGTAATATGCATAGGGATATTAAGCAGCACTGTGCAAGATCTAAATAAGACCCAAATGAGATATCTCCAAAAACAAATAAGTAAATTTTGTTGTCAAGCAAATCACCTCCGATTCACTTGTGACGTTGGTGATATACAAATTCCACAGTAACATGTATGTATTATCAGTAAGTGATTAGCTGTAACACAAAATTGTGTTGACACTTTTGATCACAATGCAAAACACCTTTGGCATTCTTCAGTGTTAGCACCCTAAATTGATATTTATCATTTATGAATTAATAGGCTAATTCACTCTTTATTGGTACTATGTGTCAACACACTTAACAGACTTAATATCAGCTTATCATCTGTGGCAAACAGCAGTAACAACAATTTGATAATTTACTTACACATTCACGATATGATCATACAACTACTGAATCATTGAAAACTTATAGAAACGAAGCAACACAATTATTCTTTATAACAAATCAAATGTATTGCCACTAAAGATAGCTAATTCTTAATCATCAATGCATTTTAGCACAAGACATAATTATGTGTTGACTGATATCAAATAAAACTGGATGATACTTGCTGACATCAAGAAACATAACTTACTCTGTTGACTGCAAGTAATGATAATATTATTATAAATAACGAGAATAATAAAAGTTCATACTTTGGTCGATCTGTGTATCATAGCTCCTTTGAGGCATCCTCTTCATCGCTTGACAAGGAGCTGTGTACAGGCTTTTGTGTTCTGATCAGCAAACAAAACACACAGAATGACTTATCATTACGTGATCATGTATTTATGATTATGATCATGTATTTATATGATTACTTCATAATTAAAGTTATGTTCAACTAAGATTGACCTACATTTGTTACGAAATAGTGCAGCAATCCTGCACAGTTAAAATTTAGTCAGTTTTAAAAAAAATTTAAGATTATTGTATGCTGCAGTGGGGAACTCATGGCGTCACCCCATGGACCTCCTCCCATACCAGACCATACAGAATCCTTAGTAATGTTTTTAAAATTAAATGCTGTATAGATTTAAATATTTTATTAATTATTTTAAAAATTATAAGCCACAACTTTTAGCCAAGAGTAGTCTAGCAAAACAATTACTTTTTACTAGTAAATAAACGTTTTCTTTTGCATAAAACTGGCCAGAAATTAATCACGTCACCTGCAAATACAACAAAACACACAAAACTTAAATGACTGATATGCAAAAGTAAAGACTAATGATGCATAACAAATAGGGGGTTTTAAAAGAATTTGACATGGATTGGCACGGTAGCTGGCAAAATGCATTTATTGTACTATGGCCGTTATCTTAAAAAACATAAAAATTTCATATAAAGGGTCGCCCTAAACACTGACGGAAACACGTACAGGCAATGCAGGAACCAGTCGGAAGCAGGTACATATTATACCATGGATGGCGAACCTTTTTTAAAGGTGCGTGTCAAAATACAACTAAAACATTTTTAAAAATACTGTCGCGTGCCCTCGGAATTTTGCAGTCTATAATTGTTTTTCTCATGCAGGTTGTAACTTGTAACTGACAAAACGTAATTTTAAAAAATGAATGAAAAGACATTATTTCAAAGATGGTTTTAGATTGGTGTTACAATAAAGTCCTTTATACAAGAAAATGTGAATTCCTACAGTGATTTTCTATTTCTAAGTTTGAACTTTTGGGGGACGCTCCAAATTCCGTGTCCAACAAATTTGAGTGCCACATTGGGCACGCGTGCTAGAAGTTCGCCATCCCTGTGTTACACGCTAACCCTAACACGTTCAGTCCATAATCCTAACCCAATCTCCGTCGCGACTATACGTATCCTGACCACAAATTAGATGCAGCCTCTGCATAAACTGTTGATATATAGATATTGGTTCATTAGTATAATAAATAATAGCACAATCTTACTTTTCACACAAACAAATCGATATCTTACGCATTCAACTATCGCTTACAAAATGGCGGTATGAATACGAATACCGCTAGAAGGCGCTACGACTCGGGGTTACACCAGACGGTTCCCGTACGCAAACCGTTGACAAAAACCGTCAGAAAACCGTACCGGATAAACCGGATAAAACACACACGGGACCCGTGCGGTCGTGTTTGCTGGGTATCATCCTGACAAGGCAAAGTCTACGCTATTCTCCAGAACTCAGAAAATACTCATGTGGATGGATCCATTTTCATCCTCTGCCAACCACTGTGGAGCTTCCTTAGTCATACTCCAATCTTTCTGTTCCACTTACGTCCTAATTAGTGTTTATCTTGCACGTTGTTGACCTACAAACGCCTCACCATCCCTTGGAGATGGAACATGACGTACAAATGCCTGACATTGTGCCATCGGTCGATGCCTTGACAGACTAACAGGCAGGACTGCTCAGTTTCATAAATTATGGATAGCAACGAAGACGATTTGACCCCTCAGGCAATTAAATGCTTGTCTCCAAAAGCATTCAGTAAACTAGTCAACAGTGTTATTTCTATTAACTGTAACTGTAACTGAAATAGCAAAATAACTGAAAAATGTTGGTCAGTTAACTGTAACTGTAACTGAAACTGAAAAATACTGAATAACTGAAACTGTAATAGTAACTGAAAAACGAAAACTGTATAACTGAAAAATACCAAAAGTTAACTGAAAAATAAAACATGAGTGTTTTTCTTACTTACTTTATGAATGATAATCCTACTCTATAGTCTACGGTCAGTTTTCTATACTCATTTTCAGGTGCTTCTAGTTTCTTTTCAGTTTTCTATGCTAGTTTCACTTCTGGTTCCTTTTCAGTCTTGTATGCTAGTCACTTCTGGTTACTTTTCAGTTTTCTATATCCGTTTCACTTCCGGTTCCTTTTCCTTTCGTTATGTTGTCGTTGGCGCTAAACCGTAAATTCGTAAAACAATCCACAACTACGAGAATAATGTTTAAGCCAAGTAGTGGTCGAAAAGTAGAAAGTGGCGTGTGGGAACATTTTGTTTATGAAGCCGCAGACGACAAAAGTCGATGTTGTGTTCGCACTGTTGCTTTAAAGGATGCTGAAAACAACGAGTGTGGCACACTAATTGTCGGAACAGAGCAAGTGTTAATCTGGAACGTCGTGTTTTCTTTAAAGTAAACCGACAATACGTTGATTTGCTGGGTATATATTTCTGGTAACTGTTCAGAATACTTGTGGTCAGTGTGTCATTAGTCATGACTTGTGAAAAAAATAACTGATGCTATAACTGAAAAATAAAGAGAAATAACTTAAACTGTAACTGAAAAATAAAAAAAAATAACTTTTAACTGAAAAATCTGATTTCAGTTAACTGTAACTATAACTTTAACTGAAAAATCATAAATTAGATAACTTTAACTGTAACTGTAATTGAAAAACCATAACTGAAATAACACTGCTAGTCAACCAGCCCTCTTACACTGTACAGTGATGTGACCTTGGCATTAGCAGAAAGACAGTGATCCTGATCTAAATTACTATGGCCAACTACATTTAAAACAAGCTACAAATAGTTCCTGCTATCTTGCTACTAACTGGATTGGCTTTTGTTTTGTTATGATGCATACGATATGAATGGTACATCTAGAAATTGGAATAACAAATTATTTGATACATGTCATAATTGTTTTCACTTGTTTTGCTTGATGGTCTAGTATTCTGTTATTCTTCATTTGATTATTATGAAAAGTGGACTTAATAAGCTTATAGGAACTTTTCTCCCTTCCAGTGCCCATTTTGTAATAGATTAACGACCAGTTTATGTACTACAGTTATGTGAACTACTATGTATTATGTGTGTGACGTCAAAAAATAAAATCAATGACAAACTATGTCAGGCTGAGAGTATTTCTTCTTTGGCATTGTATATGCATACTACATGCATGTATAGTACTCCGGGTACTTCTTTTCTCTCTTCCTGCAGGTGTGTGCCAACTATGAGGATTTACAAGATGGCTCCATTTTCATACAGGTCTTTACTGCAAGATCTTAACAAAGCACAGCCCCACACCAAATAGCCCAAACTCTACAGCATTGATCGAACCTATAAATTACATAAAACACGCTCCTTGTATTTACAAATAATACATTTCCTGTTGATCAGTAGTAGCCTCTGCATTGCTTAACGTGTTCATTTGATATTAGAAGGCACAGATGATTGTAAAGACATATATATATATACCAGCAAATCGGCTGTGAATGAAGTCACAAAAAACTCATGTTGGGGTTGATGGACCAATGGTAACACTGGCCTGAAGCGTAGAACATTAAGCAGAAAGCGGGATTGATACTCGCTATCCCGCAGAGGTCGACTCAACTTCAAAAAATGATTTTTGAGGAAAGGAGCACCCTCCCAATTTTGTCACCAATGACATATTATAGGTGTCCACAATATACATGTATGTGCAAATTTTCATGAGCTTGATTAACTACACACTCACTTTTTGGGCAAGCCATAAACCCCATTTTTACAATCAGGGCAAGGAAAATGTACTTGGAAAGCACAGACATAATGAAACTAATCAGGTACTGAATAGGTGTTTCATGAGTACCCATTTACCTCAATATAAACCAGTATAAGTACTACTATATATCATTCCTGCCTGCTGATATGAGGTCTGGAGCTTGAGCGAAAATTGGCTTCAGTGCAATATTTGCAAATTTATAAATTAAAAACCACATGTATCACCACCCAGATTCTTGCATATTTGGAAAGAGCACAACAAACTGCTGAAATGAAAAACATTTCAACCCCCTAGCTCATTTGCTGGCCGAGATATAACAATCCAAACTTAGTGGATCATGTGGTTTTCTCCCGATCCGTTTTTTGCTTATAAACTTCAAAAATTAATATCTCAGTCAAATTTTGAGATATTTTGCTCAAATTTTCACTGTTACTTCTAATTTTGCATGTAGTTTATGTACAAAAATTTTCTGAAGAATCTATTTAAGGGATGTGGTGTACACCTCTGGTTGATTTAACATGGGATGGCCCTATACTGCAACGTAAAATTTTCGAAAATTTTTTTCACTTCGTGAAATGTGCAGATATCCTATCATTATCTACATTCTTTGCTGATTCCAAATATGTAATTTTTTTGCTTGTAGGTGCAAAATGCACAATGTTACAGTAACAGAACGGACTATAAGGTTAATCTCCCTAAATATCTCTTTTCCATATAAAAAATGTCAACTCATTTTACAACCGTAATAAATTATATCGCTATCAAGGGCGTAAGCATCTAAACCTCGGCGCGTATGTTTCCGTTCTCAGTCGGTATCTGGCAATTTGGTTAGACATTAATGAAAGGGTCCTTACTTGTTTACTGAAAAGAGACTTCGGCTGCAAATTCATACGGATATGTCTTCATTCTTGTTTCCTTTTCATGTCGTGCTACAGGGGTGCGTTATGCTTTATTTTTATTATTAAATATTATTAAATATTGTTGTTGTTATTATTATTAGGCATGCTGGTAATCCCGTAGTTTAGGTTGGTAAATTATTTGAATGTCTTCAATGTCGTACTTCACGTTGGTAAGTAAGCAGTCTACCTATGTGCATGTTAACTATCATCAATCCCGCTTTCATTTCATCGTGAAATTTTTTTAATCAATCCAGCTTCCATTTCGTGAAAAAAATTAGGGGAAGGCGGGGCAAGACGGACCCTCTAATGATTTTTTCATTTATTTGTATTGTAAAAGTGTTAATTTAAACGGCGTGATTACTAACTTACGCAGCAAATGAAATACTATAATAAGGAAAACACAATTTACATAATACAATATCAATTTCAAGTTTTTTCAGGATTTTAATAAATTAACTATCGGGTCCATCTTGCCCCGTGATTGG
>JACEVL010000768.1:2500-35000 GCA_020284085.1 Aporrectodea caliginosa
CCCACTTCCAGTTAGCGAAACAATTTTTTTCATCTATCCAGCTTCCAATTTAATTTGACGATGTAAAATAATTTACCAACCTAAACTACGGGATTACCCCAGTTCTTCTGTCTTTCTCTTATTTTTGTAATTAGCGATCGTTCTTCATCAACCATTTGTAGTACCTCGTCATTCGTTATATGCTCAGTCCAGCTCACCTTCTCCATCCTTCTTTTTTTCATCTATCTAGCTGCGTTATGACAGCTAGAGTTGATTAATAAACGAAAATACAAAATACAATTCTCCAGATCCACATCTCAAAAGCTTCTAATTTCTTAATCTCGTCTTTCCTGATGGTATATCACGGTTGCAAAATGCATGAAATTTTTTTTATATGGAGAGGAGATTACCCTTATCCCTAGGGCTACCAAGCTTTTTTTGTAACACGGACTACCAAGGGGGGGGTGGTTACCACCCCCTGGATTTCGTGTTTGGTTTCACATATCATAACTTATAATACAGCAATGGATTCAGCATTCATTTCTGCACAGAATGGTATATTTAGTTGTACATTATGTGAATGCACCTCGAAATTACATCACTTTTAACAATGGACCCATTAATTAGTGATATTTTATATTATTGCGTACATTTTTTACTTTTCGAATAAACAAATATAAGATTATGTGTATTTTGAAACTGATCTATGTATAAAAGATACACACAATCATCCCTACACATGTTTATATAGTATAAATGTACATCCATACATATATATCCATACATATATATCGGTTTACGTTGTAATGCCGTATTCAGCCATTTTCACACAGATTACGCGTATTATTATTTATTTTGATCACTTCCGGTACTCAAAAGACAAAGGTGTAGGTACGCAAATGAAGCCCTACATTCCCTCTAAAGAATGATATCTTTGTTTCTCTTCCAGGAAGACAAACGAATACGCTGCAGACAAAAACTAAGGGGAGTGCTTCCATTCAGCCATTTTTCACGCATTTTACGCGTATTATTATTTATTTTGAACATTTCCGGTCATCAAAAAACAAATTAATCAGTATGAAAAAATAGCACTTCGTGTCCTCTATGCAACGGCATAATTTATTTATCTTCAAAAATAAATTATGAATACGTTATAATCGAAAAAACATGAAAAATGTGTGAAAGTGTAACCTATTTTCATACATTTTAATTTATTTTGAGCACTTCCGGTTGTCTCAGGTCAACTCAGTGACCATAGAAATGTAGCCCCACATTCCCTCTATAGAATGGTATAATTTGTGTCTCTTAATGTTAAATGACGGATAAGATATAGTCGAAAATCTAGGGGGGTGGTATCCACCCCGCTGGTACCTCGGGTATATTGGGTATAACTTTTGAACGGTGTGAGATATCATCTCACATTTTACCTCAAAACGTGTGTAAATGAACGCCCTACAGCTACCTAAAAGGTCAAATTTTGATTCCATACTGAAAAAGTTTGAGATGAAAAAAACCCATGGGGGTGGCAACCACCCCCCTTCCCTTGGTAGCCCGAGGGTTAAGCAGCCTATAATATATCGACGAACTAAACGATCGACGGATATTCAAACGCCTCAATAGGCCTAATGTACTAATGACGGTCCGCTAGTTGTGAGACTTTACCCTGATAATAATAACAAAAAGAACATTCTACCGAAATAGAAAATCAATTGATAATCGACGACTAACATGAATTAATTTTTAAACAGTTGATTAATTTTGTATCGTTACCTCGACGAACCTCGTAGACAAAGTCACTGATCAGTGACGTCATCATTCTTTGTGCTCATTTTTATAAGCAAGGAGTTTATATCGTACTATAAGAGGTGTCAAATTCACTCTTGCTGCTGTTGTACAATAAATTGGAAATCAGAAGTTCACATTGCATGCACTAAACAGTTAAAACTAACGATTTTATTTTCAAAAACATTTAAGACACGTGACAGATCACTACCTTGACAGAATTTCAGACATTTGTTCGAACTTTAAAAATAATATACTAGTGAAAATCTGAGTGCGGTTGCCAGATTAATATTGTCTGGTTTATGTATCTTAAATAATTATATTGTCATTTAAAAAATTATTATCTGTTAGCGATCATTGGTAGAAACATTAGATAAATCGTGCATTTGAACACATCATTTTAATCGCTGAAATGAGAATATTATTTTATGAAATGAGTAGCCTATATGATTGTAGCCTATACATGATATGAGTATTATAGTAACTCACATATTGATTTACAAAATTAAAAATAAAATAACCTGGCCCCTTAAATACTAATCAAAAATTCTTACACTTTGACCACACATCACAAACTTTGTCCGATCATGTTTCTATCATTTCAGTGCTATAGACCTATGTCACATAAGCTCCACTCTTAGCCTGCTCGATCTCGTCTTCTCTCGCCTTGAGTACGCCAACTCAGCCTTGGCAATTAACATCGGATCTAGAAGTCAACAGGCTTTTTACGTATCAAAAATTCTTTGGGTCGCGTGGCACTTGTATCTACCTTAAACCTATTTCTTAGCCAAAATTCTTAGTCGGTGAGAGGTGGTGGTCTTAGAGCCCTTTGTGCATCTACGCTGGCACTTCCGCCTTCCGGTATCCGGACGATCCGGACGATTGGTCATAGGACGATTGGTCATAGGACGATTGGTCATACGGACGATTGGTCATACGGATGATTGGTCATACGGACGATTGGTCATATGCCGCTAATAAACCGACATAATTCGTAGTAGTCGTTAGTTATGGACATTCTTAGTTTTAAGCTTAACGCACCGAAGCATACATCGTTTTTAGACAAATACAATCAGTGCCAATCAAGACACTTATTAGGGTAATACTTACAGGGATCAACTCACTCCAAAGAACTTAACGTTTGGTCGAAATAATACACGTTTACCCGTATGTAACTCAAGTATGAAAGGCATCAATTATGGACATTGATCGTTTTCAGACAAATACAATCAGTGCCAATCAAGAAACTTATTAAGATAATTACATGCAGGCTTCAACTAATCTTCAAAAACTTAACATTCACTAGATAAACGCACATCAAAGTCCAACGCACTTGACGTTCTAGACTTTTACGTATTGTTCGTATTTTGTATTACGTATTTCACAGTAAAATGATCCAGTAAATAGCTTTCATGTGTTACAATTTCTTTTTTTTAGCCTTCGATAGCCTTCGATAGTCCCATCGCCGATAGGACCTATGACCGGCAGGCCCTATGACCAATCGTCCGTATGACCAATCCGTCCGTATGACCAATCGTCCGTATGACCAATCGTCCGTATGACCAATCGTCCTATGACCAATCGTCCTATGACCAATCGTCCTATGACCAATCGTCCTAGAACCCCTGAGACACAGTATCAATTTGCAAGGACATTTTTGCAACAAACACATTAGGCCTAAACATGAATTTACACTAGATGCTTAATTCGTTGGACTGCTACTTGCTGGTCATTATCAATCAATCAATCAGCCGTTTATTCTGCCCTAAAAAGCCAAAACGCAGTAACTCCCTTCTTTGTACAGTCATAGTTACTGCGTTTTCTTTTTAGGCAGAATCAACAAATCAGCACAATTAATCATTTAAAAAAGAAGTTAATCTGCTGATGCCGTCAACAGGACAGCCCTAAAGGATAAAATAATCCGCTATTGCAGGGCTGCCCCTTTTCCATATTACATTTACTGATGGCAAGACGATTTTTATGATCATATAGTTATAGAAAATTCAACTTAAATAACAATGTTCGGGCTAAATCATAGCCAAACAACTAAATAACAAAACATTGCAGTACACGATTTAAAACAAACAAAATCAAAACAAAACAGATTATAATGTTCACCGTTGTACATTATAAACAATCTTAACTAAGGTATAATCTATCGAGTCATATTCCTTTTATGTGTTCAAGAGATAATGTTTCAGTTGAGCTTTAAATTGAGCCATGTGTAATATATTTATTAAATTTGGAGGAAGAGAATCCCAAAGTGGTGGACCTGAGCATTTAATTGAGAACTGCTTAGTCCTAGTTCGTGCCCCTGGGGTTCGATATTTACAGGATGCTCTAGTATCATGTTCATGGATAGCTACACCCTTAAGGAAATATTTATCAAACAGTGATGGAAGAAGCCCATAATGATAACAGTACATGAATAGTCCAATTTGATATTTTTTAATATCATTCAATTTTAGAATATTGTGCTCTTTAAATATTAATTTTGTACTATCAGACCATCCCAGTAGCAAGTCACAAGTATGGCACGTTTATGGAGAGTCTCAAGGCGTTTTAATCTAGAGGAGTAGTTTGAGCCCCAGCAGATATTACAGTATGATAAGTAAGGAAAGAACAGCGTGTAGTATAACTGTCGGAGAACAGGTTTAGTCAAATAATTACCTGCATTAAAACGCGTTAAACTCATGCAGCTTCATTGCTGTTCCTAAAAGTTTAGTAGGCTACCATTTGCGTGCATGGCTGAACCGAAATTTAACCGTAAGAGGTCGCATGATAGAGAAACTTAAATTCCAAAAGTTATCGTCGATTTTCAAATATTTCCAAACCCGTAGGCCTATCTTCCTGCTACATCGTAAATGATTGTAGAAATTCAGGAAGTATTCCGTGATTTTCGGCATATCCCGTGAATTTCCCCGAATGCGAAGAATTGTTGTGATTCTGAACACATTTTGTGAGATTATTGCAACACTAAGTTTGGAAATCAAATGTTTCGCTCTAGCGCAGTGGTTCTTAACCTTTTCAAGGGAGCCGAACCCCAAGAGAAATCCATGACCACTCACCGAACCCCTCTAGTTTGAACAATAATTTTTTAACTTTTCTGTTTTGCTCGACATACTCTGTGGTATAAATATAAAAGAAAATGGTAATAGTTGCTTTTAGCGTACGTCGTACCATGCTATTTCTGCAGAAAAACAACGAAAAATTACATATCTTATCGGTAATACCTTACGTCACATAAAGATGGCTGCCGGTGTTAATTATCGGGAGGTGAAGTAAGACATAACTAAGGTTAACAGGATGAACAGCTTTAAATTTCGTAAGGTAGAGCCTGGTAGGCTATCTATTTCAAACAAAATTTATTAAATAAAAGTAAAAAAATATTATAAAATAGTAAATGATTTGTCACTCACACTCACTGATCCTGAATATGTATATATTTCAGAGGACCTCTGCCGAACCCCTGGCACTGGCTCACCGAACCCCACTGGTTAAGAAACACTGCTCTAGCGTCACTGTTTTACAGACGATAACTTGGCGCTACATGTAATGATGGTCCATAATAATTTGCAGAAACTGACTATGTGCCGAACGTTGACTCTCACAGCGCGTGTAGGCCTAATAATCTATGTTATTGATATGATTACATTGATTAGAGCTGAGTAAACAAAAATTGATTTTATACAGGACATTTGATGGACATTTACTCTAACATTAATTTTTATACGTAGCGAGAACATCGTTTCTCTATAATTTGCGTTATTGTTTGGTCGGATCTTAGCAAATAAAAGTGTGATTTCTTGACATGAATTTTCCGTGATTTTAGCCAATTTGTACAAAATGCTACTGCGAATTTTGAGATTTGTTGCTGGGAATTTCTACTATCTCTACACATCCTTAAATCTCAAAAAGCTAAGACTTCCAGATCTCAGTAGTTCTACATGTAGGCCTAGGTCTACTGCTACACGGGAATGAGGAGGGCAGGTGCGGAGGATTAAATTACAATACGAGTGTATGCTCTCCGCTGTTTTTTCGATACAATGGCGGATAATAATTTAGAACCCCAAAACAATAGATAACCGACGTGTGTAATATGCTTGGGGAAGATATTTAGGCCTATGGAGATGACCCTTAAGTAGCCTAGATACTGACGAACTAAACGAACGACGGATATGCAAAGACCACAATATCAAAATTTAATGCGGTCCGTTAGTTGCCTCACTGATAATTGTTATAACGCGACATTCAACAGAAAGGGAAAAGCAATTGTAAATCATAAAAACTTATTAATAATCGACAATTAACATTAATTAATTTTTAAAATTACATTTGTAGCCTTACCTATAATAATTAGATTGGGCTGCCGATAATAGTGACGTCATCATTTTTTGTGCTCATTACTTTTACAAAGAGTTTTTATCGTTTTGTAGGAGGTGTCAAATTCACTCTTGATGCAATTCACGGTTGGAAATTAAAAGTTCGCATTGCACTAAACTAGCGATTTTATATTCAATAATTCTGAAAGTATTGAACTTACAGAATACAGAATGACTTCGACAGATTTTCAGACATTTGTTGCAATTCTTAAAAATATGAGATATTAAGATAAGAATGCAGGGAGAGAACCAAGTTTCGAACTTATTCAACTAAATGTTAAGTGATATTAGACGGGTCAATATAGGCCCTACCAAAAATAACCACCTAGCCGAACAGAAATTGATACATAAGGTTTCTCAACGGAATCGTCGGGCGCAGACGAATGTAGAACCTTTGCTTTAGAGGAGTTGATTTATATCAGAGGGGCCTATTGCGTAATGTGATGGGTGAAAAGACAAGAGGAGTTGAAATAGCCTTTCGACCGTTCACAATGTTGTGGGCAATTTACTGCGGACCTATCTTCCGCCCTCAGTTGTAGCCTACATGGATGCTACATTTCTTTGAGTCGTTACTGGTTAACTAAGACAAAAAAAGGTGGAACAAACTTTATTTGCTAAAACATTTAAACATTAACAGCATCGTTACCATCAGCACTGATTATGTGTGAAATTATCGTTGTAATTACCTTGTGATTGCATTTACAAAATAGTAATAGCGAGAGAGTACGGAGTACAACTATGTCAAACTTCAACTGAGTGAAAACACGAACAATAACACTAGATCATTTTATGTATACCAGCAGTGCAATAACAAAAACAGTTCGATAGAGTTAAAATGCTTATAACTACACATAAGAATTATAATAGGACAAGCTAAATGGAACAAAACAACGAAAACTAGCAGAATCCTTGAATAGGTTATGTCCAATCCTGTAGGAATACTCGGTCATACATACTGCACTACAGCACTTACTCTGTAGAAAAATTGATCTGAATGAATTCGTTCATGCGTATCATCATAGATTGAGTAGTTCCACAGTTCACAATTCCCATTTTTGTTCCTTGTTTACCAACTGTTTCTTTGTGAAGTCGACAACGTCAAATATTTCAGGTAACTCTGTTGAGAACTTTTTCTTCGAAGACATGAAGATCGTTTAAATGACTTCTTTTACCAACCTCATAGTTTCTCTCCCTGTATGGTTCATTCATGCATTTCTATCGAAGTGCATAAACATGTTTCGTGCTTTAACTGAAAGTAATCGCGTGAGAATGTACTCTGGCATAACTGGAATTCGTCTGGCTTTTCAAAAGTTTGCATTCCAACTTAATTTGCTGACTGTAAACGTTGGAAACTTGTTAACAAACTTGATCCTGATATGGAGTGGATTTTTTCATGACGTCTCAGAGCCGAAGCAAATGAGAACGTTTTCTGACATACCCAGCAAAGGTATGGCTTCTCTCCAGTATGTGTTCTCGTGTGGTTCTTTAGACTACTTTTCAGATTAGTTTTAAACTCGCATAATTGGCAGTGGTATGGTTTCTCTCCAGTATGAATTCTTGCATGACATTTAAGATTACAAGATTGGATAAACCGTTTTTGACATGTCTGGCATTGGTATGGTTTTTCTCCAGTATGGGTTCGAACATGGTTTTGAAGGTGAGAAGATTGGGAATAACTATTTTCACATATCTGACATTGGTATGGTCTCTCTCCAGTATGGATTCTAACATGATTTTGTAGCGTTGAAAATCTGGAAAATATTTTTTCACAAAGAACACACAGAAATGGTTTCTCTTCATGGTGGGTTTTTTCATGATTTTTCAGAACTGAATTAGATGAGAATGTTTTTTGACATACCAGGCAGATATGGTTTCTCCCCAGTATGCATTCTCTTATGAATCTTTAGACAACGTTCATACTTCGATTTAAACTCACATAACTGACATTTGTACGGTTTCTCTGAACTGTCAGGTATGAATTCTTGCATGAACTGTCAGATTTGAACAATTGAGGAGAAATGTTTTTTACATACTTGGCATTGGTATGATTTCTCTCCAGTATGAATTCTAGTGTGATCATGTAGACTATGAGAACGAGCGAATATTTTCTTACATACTTCGCACTGAAACGGTTTTTCTCCAGTATGGATTCTCATGTGCCTCTGTAGGTCACAGGCGCGCATAAATATCTTTTCGCAAAACTCGCATTCGCGTGTCTTTGATTTGGAATGGCTTTCCTTGTTTTCCTTCGTATGATTATCCAGCACAAATGATTTCTGACATAGTTGGGAACTTTCTGTCTCTTCTTGTGTTGCATATCCGATGGAATATGCTGATGAATGCTTGGTAGAAATGCTTTTCGACATCATTAATTATTATGAATTGTCTGAGTGTTGTGCTTCAGTTATGATTTTTGCACAAAGCCAGAGTTTAAAACTATGTACTTCTTTTAAGTTTTATGGACTGAAATTATTCTTCAACCTTGCCAGTTGTTTGCCTTTTCAGTATTTAGCTCACTAAGCAGCCAGTAGAAATCTAAAACAGTACAGCATCGTAGTCGCAATATAAAAGACACATTATTATGGGAGACAGAATCAGAATTCCGCCAGCTTGATCGCCTAAGACACAATATCAATTTGCAATAAACACATTGAACATCAATATTCAGTCCGTATTCCACTATCTAAAATAGTCCTTGAACAGTAGGCCTATGTTTAATTCGTTGGTATGCTACTTGCTGGTCATTACCTGAATCTAAAACAGCGTAAAAATCATCGTGCAGCTTGATTCATTGCTGCCACTTAGGTTTAGTAGGATACCGTCTTTCTGCGTGGCTGAAGCGAAATTAAACCACAAGAATGTGCATGATGGAGAAATTTAAAGTTTCCAAAAGATGTACTGCTATAGAAGAATATTGACGATATCCGAAAACCAGGAAGAATAGAAAGATTACACCTAAGCTTTACTGCTGCGATAGAACGCAAGTCAAGTCGTTAAGAGTAGCCAATTGCTTACGAAATCTAAAATGTATGGAACTGAAGAACCACAGGAGAAGTCGCGATTTAAGGCAAAGAAAAGTGTAAAAAGAAATTATGGAAAATTCAAAATACATTCCAAATTCAAAGTCATTTATAGCCATCACAGGCATGACATTCTATTGTAACGGTAGAGTCCGGTCATCATCACTTTCAAAATGGCGGTGACAAGTCGCCACCACTTTCGCCTATCGTTATTTTAGTTGAAGTAAGTTTCGTTGCATTCCAATGATTCTAAAGGGACTGCTAGCTCTATTGTGGTGGTCTCAGTTTCGTCTATGCACAGATTAACAGTTGTCAAACACAATGTAAACATGTACTTTACTTTGTTATCTGTTGTCGACTGCAAAGTGGCGAATAAAGCATTATTATAAGGAAGAGGACATAAAGGAGAGGGAGAAGGGAAGGGCAGAGGGAAGGGAGGAGATTTGTCACCACCACTCTGTACGACAGAATAACGCGCTTGAAAGCAATATAAAGTTATTATAAAGAATGTAAAATGCTTTGAAATTTTTTCATTGGAATCGATATTCGGGAGATGGAACAGCGCCACCGAAATATAAGCGCAGGGAGCTTATTCACGAGCCCTAGTAAGCAGCCATATTGACGAACTAAACGAACGACGTTTATGCAAACGCTACAATATTGTGGCCTGATAATTATTATTGCGATCCGCTAGTTGTGAGACTTTACATAAACAGTAAATTTCAAATCTTACCAATTAGTGTATGACAAAAGGAACGTTCTACTGAAAGAGGAAAAGCAATTGAAAATTGTGAAAACTGATTGATTATCGACGATTAATTAATTTTTAAACAGTAGATTTCAAACCTTACCAAGTAGTGTAGGGTGCTGATAACGATGACGTTACGTCATCATTCTTTGTGCTCATTACGTAAACAAGGAGTTAGTAGTAGTATATAGTAGTAGTATATAGCAGCAGCAGCAGCAGCAGCAGCAGTAGTAGTAGTAGTAGCAGCAGCAGAGCAGTAGCAGTCAGCAGTAGAAGTTGTTGTCGTTGTTGAAGATATTAATGTGTAAGAACACTGGGACATCGCACGCTGCTACCTTATTGCACTGTTGAACTGCGAAATCAGATTTTACAATGCACTAAACTAACGTAGCGATTTTATATTGAAATCTCTTATAGCATCTGCTTAGGCGCATCTAGGATGCGTTTAGTTCAGTGCTTTTTTTCAGCCGGAGCGGTCCGGAACGGCGTTCCGGTACCTTTTTCAGATATTAAAAATAATTTAGTTAACCCATTAGTGCCTAGCGTCCCCATTTTGGGAACGCCTGCTTCGAAAGAGTTATTTGTAATAATAATCAATATTGAGTGTTACAAGCTATTGCTACCAACAGTCCACTGAATTATCTTTCATTCGGGGTACAATTGAGTAGATATTTTATTGTTTGTGAATAATTATGCCGATTTTTATGGCGATTATTCGAATTTTTTAAATTTTTAAAAGTTATCAATATAAATTAGAATTATCGTGTAAAAGCACGTTGTAATCGAAAATATGAGTATATCTCTATATTAGTTTGTCTCTTAGCTATTTGCATCTGTTTTTGGAATGTTGATAAATGTTTGGTTGATTTTTTATTATACCAGAATATACCGTCCCCATTTCGGGGACGCTAGGCACAAGTGACCCCGTCAACGTGTAAGCGATAATTACCGTTTCTGCAGCTTCAGTCATATGTGCATATGTATTTTCTCAGCATGCCATGAGCAACCCTACCTGCAACCTCACATGAAACCCTTTTGGGACCCATTTTCCCATATGGGTCCCATATGGAGCCCATTTGGGTCCCATGCAAAACTCAAGTAAATTTTGGTAAGGAAGAGGTCTAACTGTCCGTGATATTATCACAATAATTGTGCCAATGTACAATTATTTTACTTGAGAATGACAAGGACTTCAGGGATGCGAGAATTTACATATGACCTCCAAATGATCCAGGGTGTAGTGATGTATTGAGATGGATCCTTGTCACGGAGCTGGCTGGAGTGATCGACAGTTTGACAGTCAACTTGAACCTGGCGGCTCTGTTGTTGTCAAGCTTCCAGATGATGACAAATTCACACTGCAGTTTGACAATTTTTCACCAGCCTGAATCTGATTGAATTCTGAGCAGTAAGAACATCCAGCCACCAGAACAGCTAGAGATAATCAACTAAATACTGAAGTTATCCCGTGTAGTCTGTGGACAAGATCAAACAAACAGAAGTGGCACATTTGACTACAGACTGGATACGGCATCTGGAATAATGGTGACTTGCTGGAACGATAACAGGTTGGTGACACTTCCAATTGTCATGGCATCGAAACACTGAACACTGTGAAGAGGTGTCACGGTCCGAAAGAAAGTTTGTAGACAACGCCCAGGAGGCCACTCCTGAATATATTATCGACCACACCAACAGACACATGATAACTTGATAAGATGAACCAGAACATCAACACATACAGCACATCTGTCATCTCCAGAAAATGGTGCTCTGTGGGCTTTCGTTGCTTATCTATTGAATGTGGCAATAGAAAATGCTTGGATCCTTATACCAACGCACTGCTCCAGCTATGCGCCGACCTTGACCAGTTGGAACTTCACGACATATTCACTGGGTTATACTAGCAGTAGAGTGCTGAACGTGCAGCTGTTGGCCTTCCTCTTAGTTGACTGAAAGCTGTTGTAGATTGAGTGCCATCAGATATTCGCACTGATAGAATGAATCGATTCGTGGCTGTGGTGTCTGCTGTGTAAAAGCAAGGAACATTTGCTGCAAATGTTACATCGGGACATCCGGACATTCATCAGAATTGTTCCACTATATTAACCAGTAGGCAAGAACTGTTATTTAGAACTGCTGTAGAACTGCTATTTCTCTTGTCATGATAGCCACATAAACAGCCTTTGCAATAATAGTAAGTTTTGTTCCAAAATAATTTAAACAAACCAGCTTGACATACAGTATAGTCATCATTTTTGTACAATTTTCCTTGATTACTTGACCATTGATCATCATAATTATACCAGACAATGAGTTTGATGTTTGCAAGTATGTGTTTAGCTACTGGTATGCTTATCTCTTTGATTACATGTATGAAACCTTAATAGTTGATTTATGCTAGCCTTGAAACTTCACGTGTACGAACCGTACCCATTTGTGCCTAGCGTCCCCAAAACGGGGACGGAAAGTAAAAATTGCAAATAAATGGTAAAAACAAATTTTAACCTGAATAGTGTTTGGCACTGAGTTTCACTAGGTAGAAATAAAGTTATTTTCATACTTTCATGAAAAAATAAAAATTCAGGCACTAATGGGTTAATCGAAATTTTTAATAAAATAAATTATTTAAAATTACTTAGCTATTTCCAGATACTTTAATTTAATATGGGTGCTTTCGGTGTTTATTGATATTGGCCCCTATATTTCAAATAGAAAGATTAACATAAAATATTATGCCCCTAATAATTGTTCTGAATTTGTTGAGTTCCGGAACCTTTTTTTCTAGAAAAAAAGCACTGGTTTAGTTACATATTTTGAACTTCACAAATCGACGTATAATAAAAATCAGATCTGCTACTGAGTTGTTACTCGTTGTTCCATCAAAGTACCCATTGCAAATGTATTTCAAATATAATTGCAATTACAGGGGTGTAACAGAATTTCAATTACAATTACTTGATTGTAATTCAATTTCCTATTATTTTCATTTTTTTCTTTAAAATTGGCAAATTATTTTCAATTTTTAATTTACACTAATTTCAAACTAAAACATCCAATGAGCCAATAGGTGTAAATTGTAGTCTGCATTCAATTGTATTGTAAGTTAGTCAAGCATCCGAAATACGGTTTACAATGGTGATGCATTAAAACGAGTACACTATAGACTTTATTTGATTTTAAGAGTAGACGTTTTTCAAATTTATAGTCTGCTAGTTGATTGCCCCAGGGTGAGTCAATTTGTCCAGCAGTTCTAAAGAGCCGCTCAACTGGAGCTGAAGATGGAAGCTATATTATCTGTAGGCAGCCGCAGCCGCAGCAGGCTAGCTAAGAATGACTGCATGACTGCATGCATAGTCTGATAGTGATAGTCAGCCCTTGCACTTGGGGTCTATCAAAGTGTGCTGTAAGACGGTAAGAGGAGTGTAAGGATAAAATGATGTTGAAAATTATCTTGCCATACAGAACATGCACTGAGAGTATTGTGAAGCTCACGGGCAGGTCTGACTATTAGGCCACGCTGGCTATAGCCGCCTCAGAATATGTCGCATAACGCACTATTGCGGCTGTGTCAACTTGATTTTTCTTGAAATAAACGAATATGTGTGTATGACGCAGAGCAGTTTATTCAATAAAAGAGGTGGACCAGGTCAACACGGCAGGCTGGTATTGTTGTTGACTTTATCAAAGTAATTCGTAATTTTCACTTCAATCAATTACAAATTACATGCAACATTGTAACTGAAACATAGTAATTGCAATTACTGAACTTAAAATTTAGTTCAATTACAATTACAATTACAGAACTTGTAATTCAATTACATGTATTTCAATTACTGAGCCATACTGAAAGAACAACAGGTCTGCTTAGGGTGGTTTATTGTGCAGTGTTTTAACTGCATGATCGGGCGCAAACAAAAGTAGAACCTTTATTATAGGACGAATAGTCATTATTTGATTCATGTGGTGTTTCAATCATAGTTGTAAAAAAGGTTTTTTTCGTTTTTTATTTCTTTCCAAAAAACGTCGTTTTTATTTCACGTCACGTTTTTTTTCGTTTTTATTTTTTATGTAAATTTATTTATTTATTTACTGTCTGTTCCCATCTGTTTAATTTTATTTTGGTCTTAAGTTGTCTCCGTCATTTCAAGGATTCATCTAATTTAGGCCTACGTCACTATTTAATGTCATCAGTTGAGAAAAAAAAAGCACAGTACAGGAAATAGGCCTAAAATTTATAAACGTTATTTGAATTTCTAAGTTATCCTAAATGCGAAATGCTGTCTTTGTACTCAGTAATCTCTGATTGACCGATAAATTGACGGTTATTGCTCCACTCCATATCAAGTTCCTATAGGCCTATACGTCAGAATTGTAAGTAGATCTACAACTAGGCCTATTAGGCTAATTTAGTACACTCTGTACTTACAAAGTTTAGTTGCTTATGTCAGCATAGAGTTAAGTGGACTTATGTATACAATTTAAATTTGAAAAGATTTAAAATATTTTTAATTTCTCAATTTCTTTTTAAACCAAATTTATGAAACAGAAAATAATTGTTGTAGATTAGGCAAAAAAAGATGTTGCAAAGTCAAATTATTTTATTTTCTGTTTTTTCTCTCGTTTTTTTTCGTTTTTATTTTTTCAATAAAACGACGTTTTTTTCCTTTTTATTTTGATTTTACCGTTTTTAACAACTATGGTTTCAATAAACAGTGTCAATCAATCAATCAATCAATCAGTTAATCAATCAATCAACCAAATAAAGCGAACCCAACTTAAACCCAAAATATAATAACTTCATACAAGAGGTGTTGATTTATAGGGCCTATTCGGGTGGCTCCGCGACAACTCGTCTACAGACTTTTCGACTATGACACTTCGTCTACCGACATTTCGTCTACAAGTGTATCTTTATCCATTACGGCTAATCAACAGAGGCCGATTTCTTTTAGTTTCGCTAAAACGTGCTATATATTCTCAGGAATCCAGCTTCTAATTACTGAAAAGATTATTTTCATCAACTCAGCTTCTATTGAATGGAAACTTAGTTTCATACATGCATCCAGCTTGGTTTCCAGATTCTATTTACCGGAAAATTTATTTCGATCAATACAGCCTCTAGCCTATTTTAAGACAGGAATGTTTTCATCAATCCCACTTCCATTTAGGGAAACAGTTTTCTCATCAATCCAGCTTCCATTTTAAAGTGATAATATGAAATAACTTTGTAGACGAAATGTCGGTAGACGAAATGTCTGTAGACGAAAAGTGTGTGGACGAATTGTCGTGACACCTATTCGGGTGACAAATATTTAGACATTTCACTATGCCATGCGCAATTTACTGCGGACCTATGTTTCGCCTTCAGCGGTAGGACTACTTGGATTATACCTCTAAGCCATTACTGTTTAATGTCGTACTACGATTAATTAAAGAGAATTAGCATAGGCCTATACAAAGACAGAAGCTAAAGTTAAAATTTGGCTTAATTGTGACAAATAAAGATCGAACAATTTGAATTGCTAAAACATTTCAACTTTAACAACATCGCAACCATCAGAACTGAGTTAAGAGTGAAATTATCGTTGCAACTACTTTCTGATTGCATTTGCGGAAGAGTAACAGCGTGAGAGTGCAACTATGTGAAATTGAACTGAAAGAAAACACGGACAAAGTTACAGTAGATAATGTGAAGTACACAAGCGATAACAAAAACAGTTCCATAGAGTAAAAGTGCTTATTACTAGACATAAAAATTAAAGGCTTACTTAAATTGAACTAAAAGCGTCACACACAAAAACAAATACAGGATCCATGAATATGTCCAGTCCTACAGAAACACTCTTATTTTGAATAGGCCTACATTAATTCGTTCGTGTGTAACATCATAGGTGGGTGAACTCAACAACGTCAAATATTTAAGGTAATTTCTGGATGAGATGTTTCTTTCTTCGCAGACTCAAAGATCGCGAAAATGTGTTTAACAAACCTGACACAGATTGATCTCTGCTAAAACTGGAATTTGTATGGCTTTTGTGAAGTAGGCCTATAGTTTCCAACATAAATTTACAGACTGTGAACGTTGTCAACTGATTTTAGAGACTTCAGTTAGACAAGGAGTGGGTTTTTTCATGACGCCTTAAACTTGAAGAGCATGAGAACGTTTTCTGGCATATCTGGCAAAGGTATGGTTTCTCTCCAGTATGTGTTCTCGAGTGAATCCTTAGACTACCTTTAGTATTTGTGTTAAACTCGCATAATTGGAAGTGGTGTGGTTTCTCTCCAGTATGAATTCTTGCATGCCTTTTGAGATGTGAAGATTGAATAAACCGTTTTTGGCATGTCCGGCATTGGTATGGTTTTTCTCCAGTATGGATTCGAACATGGTCTCGCAGGTGTGAAGATCGGAAATAACTTCGTTTACATACTTGACATTGGTATGGTCTCTCTCCAGTATGGATTTTAACATGTCTTTGTAAAGTCGAAGATTTGGAAAATATTTCTTTACAAACAATACATAGAAATGGTTTCTCTTCAGAGTGGTTCATTTCATGACTTTTCAGATCAGAAAAGCTTGAGAATGTTTTCTGACATACTAGGCAAAGGTATGATTTCTCTCCAGTGTGTGTTCTCATATGACGACGCTTTAGGCTAACTTTATACTTAGTTTTAAGGTCACATAACTGGCACTTGTACGGTTCCAATCCAGTATGAGTTCTGGCATGATGTACTAGATTTGGTGATTGGGAAAAACGCTTTTGACATAATTGGCATTGGTAAGGCATCTCACCAGTATGAATTCTTGCATGCCTTTTGAGATCAGAAGATTGAATAAACCGTTTTTGGCATGTCTGGCACTGGTATGGCTTTTCCCCAGTATGGGTTCGAACATGGTCTCGTAGATGAGAAGATTGCATAAAACTCTTCTTGCATATCTGACATTGGTATGGTCTCTCTCCAGTGTGGATTCTAGCATGAACCTTAAGAGTTGAAGATGTTGAAAATATTTCATTACAAAGAATACACAGAAATGGTTTTTCTTCAGAGTGGGTTTTTTCATGAATTTTAAGACCTGAATTGCTTGAGAATGTTTTCTGACATACCCGGCAAAGGTATGGCTTATCTCCGGAATGCCTTCTCACATGAATCTTTAGATCAAATTCAGTCTTAGTTTTAAAGTCACATAACTGGCATTTGAACGGTTTCTCTCCAGTGTGAATTCTTGCATGACGTGCTAGAGTTGAAGAATTGAAAAAGCGGTTCTGACACACTTCGCATTGGTAGGGCTTCTCTCCAGTGTGGATTCTTGAATGACGTTTTAGACTGCAACAATGAGAAAAACGTTTTTGACATATTTGGCATTTGTAACCGTTTTCTCCAGTATGATTTCTTGCATGAATTGTTAGACTTGATGACTGGGAAAAGCGTTTCTGACATATTTGGCATTGGTAAGGCATCTCTCCGGTATGATTTCTTACATGATATGTTAGATTGGAAGACTCGGAAAATGTTTTTGACATTCTTGGCATTGATAAGACTTCTCTCCGGTATGGATTCTAATATGGATCTCCGGCTGGAAACTTTATATGTGTTCTTGTACTGTATTTATCTTGAAATATCTTACTGAACGTTTGAAAGAAATGCTTCTCGACATCATGGTTTTGCGGCAACAGAGAATGTGCTTCATATATGATTTTTACACAAAGCTAGAGTTGAAAACTCTGAAACTCTTTCAATTTCTGTGGACTGATATTATTGTCCATGCCCGCCATTTCTTTGCCTTTTTCATTTTGAAGTTCTCTAAGCATTCAGTAGAAATTTTAAATAGTACATCTACTTTTATCTTGCATTTATAAATTCATATTTTTAACCTAAAAAATAAAAAGGATCATAGTCGTAATATAAAAACATACAATTATGGGAGACAGAATCAGAATTGCAGCCGTTCTAGATAATACTAACTGAATAATAATAATAATAATAATAATAATAATAATAATAATAATAATAATAATAATAATAATAATAATAAAAATAATAATAATAATAATAATAATAATAATAATAAAAATAATGATAATAATGATAATAATGATGATAATAATAATAATAATAATAATAATAATAATAATAATAATAATAATAATAATAATAATAATAATAATAATAATAATAATAATAATAATAATAATAATAATAATGGATGAGGGGTAGCCGTTCCAGAATACAACGCTTTTATAATCTGTAAGACCCTGGGGAAATGAAGTAGCTCAGGGCAAAAAAAAAAAATAATAATAATAATAATAATAATAATAATAATGATAACAATGATGATGATGATGATGATGATGACGACGACGACGACGACGATGATGATAATAATAATAATAATAAAAATAATAATAATAATAATAATAATTAATAATATTAATTAATAGAAATAAGACATAGCACACCACTGTAGAACAACATGAGAAGGAAACAAGAATGAAGACCTTTCTGTGTGAATTGGCTGCAGACGACTCTTTTCTGTAAATAGGTAAGGATTTCATAAAATATTAATGTCCAACCAAGTTGCCAGATAGGCCTTTATGTCTTTAGGGCATTTTGAAAAGCAATGTGCCGTGAATTTTCTCGATTTCATTAGCCCCAACACGCAAACAATCTACATACCCAGTATGGCAATGATGGTCCATTTGTTTCAAGAACAGATGTCAACCGTCTTGTATCTACTATCTTGTAGTCAAAGCAGGAAGAATAAGTTTTACTGATGCGGTAGAACGCAAGTCAAATCATTACGAGTACGAAATCTAAATGTATGGAACTGAAGAACCACGGGAGAAGCCATAATTTGAGGTCGAAAACAAAACGAAATGAAAAATTCAAAATAAATTCCAGATTCGAATCCATTTATAGCGATCATAAGCGTAACATTCTATTGTAACGGCAGAGCCCGGTGATCATCACTTTTAAAATGGCGGTGACAAGTATACCCCGCAGCCGATCGAGTCGATCGATCAAGTCGATCGTAAACTCGGCCAAGTCGAGTCGATCGAAAAATCGTCGACTCGATCGACTCGCCGATCGAGTCGATCGTGAACTCGGCCAAGTCGAGTCGATCGTTGTTTCCTCGACTCCACTCGACTCAGAAATATTTTACTTACTTTTTTCACAAAATAACAGACTTTATGATAATAATGACGTGATTCTGTCAATTTCTGTGTAAACACAGAACTACCGTATGAACCTTATATGAAGTTCAGCGCTTTTTTATTAATGGAAGTTATAGAGATACTTTTTTCAGTTTTCTGTGACAGAACCCTCCAAGAGGTTCCAAGCCTGAGACTCTATAACTAACTTCAGTAATCGTGAGCAGTTTCAAGTTTTTTTAACTAACTCTAATTTATTACGAAGATTTATATAGCGCCTAAGACCAGGATATAATATAAACATTAAGACTTATGCGTCCTAGCTAGCGCCTCTAGTTCCTCTACTGCCGTTTGAGCTGGTACTAATTTCTGTACCTTACTGTAGAAGATTCCACTGTAGCCTAGCTGCCTACCTGATCAAGTCGACGGATTAGGCGAGGCTTAATCCTTACAAGTCAACCACAGGCACATACGATATCATTATAAAACCTGAAATGTTACTTATCAGTTCAATTACAGTTTGAAGAAGAGTGTGCAATTGAAATTCATGAGTAATTTAGGTACTGGAATATAAGAATGCAACAGTCTTCAGCAATTTTGGCCATGAGACTACAGTCCAAGTCGACGAAGTCGATCGAGTCGATCGTCGTCCGAGCCAAGTCGATCGAGTCGTCGAAAGGTCGGCGAGTCGACGAAGTCGATCGAGTCGATCGTCGGCCGAGCCAAGTCGATCGTATACACTCGACTCGATCGACTGCGGGGTATAGTGACAAGTCGCCACCACTTTTGCCTATCGTTATTTCAGTTGAAGCAAGTTTCGTTGCATGACAATGATTCAAGACGGACTGTTGTTTAGCTCTATTGTGGTGGTCTCAGTTTCGTCTATGCGAAGATTAACAGTTGTCAAACACAATGTAAACATGAACTTTGTTATCTGTTGTCGACTGCAAAGTGGCGAATAAAGCATTATCATAAGGAAGGGGACGTAACGGAGAGAGAGATGGGAAGGGCAGAGGGAAGGGAGATTTGTCACCGCCACTCTGTACGACAGAATAACGCTCTTGAAAGCAATGTAAAATATCAAGGATGCAAAATGCTTTGAATTTTTTTTATATGGAAAGCCGAACAGATATTCAGACAGATTTATTTTTTACCTGTACGCAGCCATATTGACGAACTAAACGAACGACGTATATAATACAAACGCCACAATATTAATTGCGGTCCGCTAGTTGTGAGACTTTACACGGATAATTATTATAAAGGAACGTTCTACTGAAAAGTAAATGCAATTGAAAATTGTGAAAACTGATTGATTGTCGACGATTAATTAATTTTTACACAGTTAAGTAGATTTCAAACCTTACCAAGTAGTGTAGGATGTTGATAACGGTGACGTCATCATTCTTTGTGCTCTTTACGTAAACAGAGTTTATATTGTATAATAAGAGGTGTCAGATTCAATCTTGATGCAGTATGCAATTGTTAGAAATCAGATTTTACGATGCACTAAACTACCGTAGCTATTTTAGGCCTATATTGAAATAATTTGGCGAATATTTGAAACGCAGCATGACTTCGACAGATTTTCATACATTTGTTGCAATTTTAAAAAGATAAATGGATTATTTACCACAACGTAGGACGAGAACCATGTCTCGAACTTATTAATCTTAAGTCATATAATTATTTATCACAGTGATATCTTCAAGATAAACAATGGCAGGATAGCCAGTACTGTTGCCTAAGAGTAGGATACTAGTTGTCAGAAGAGGCGGCAAAATGAACTTTAAAAAGATATTAGTCGACTTAGTAGTGGTAGTAATAGCAGCAGCAGCAGCAGTAGCAGTAGTAGTAGCAGCAGCAGCAGCAGCAGCAGCAGCAGCAGCAGCAGCAGCAGCAGCAGTAGCAGTAGTAGTAGTAAGTAGTAATATTCTTCTTTATTGAAACACTCCGGTTGACAAACCGCAACCGGTTACAGTGTGCAGTTATGCAATTGAAACAATTCACAAGAACACAAAATTAATGACAGCAGACATAAATCTTAACTACTAACAGAACAGATAGCCTGCAATACACGGCGCTAATAGCAGCCTACAAAGCATGTCCGCCTACGGATCTCGAACTCGGTACCTCTCGCTCTCTATGCCATTGTGTTATCCAATGCGCTACCGGGTATACATAGTAGTTGTTGTCGTCGTAGTAGTAGTAGTAGTAGTTGTTGTTGCTGCTGTTAATGCAGTAGTAGCAGTAATAGTAGTAGTAGTAGTAGGGTGGTCCGGGGAAATATGGACACCTTAAGAATTTGTCATCATTTGAGCAATCCTAATACATGTATAAAAGATATTACTGTATTATGTGAAGCAGAATTGCTATATCTTTTAATTGGACAACTGCATTTTGTGATATTCTAAAATGTTATTGGTTGAGAACATAAAGAAATATTTTATAAAGTGTCCATATAACCCCAGGGTGTGGAGCAATACGGACCTCAAATACAGTGATATTTTACTTCTCCAAATAATTCCTAATTCAGTTTTACTTCAGTTCTGTGTCCCTGAATTTTACTTCTAATTCTACTTTTACTTCACAAATAATTTTACTTATCATTCCTATTTTAGTTCTCAATTAATTTTACTTCTTATTTTAGTTTTCCAAATAATTATTAATTTCAGTGCAGTAAAAAGGATTTTAAGGTTACTACATACATGTGTAAGGTATGTTTGTTTAATTTCAACAACACTCTCATTTCCAAAGATTTTTTCATGCGATTTCTTCGTCCATCAGTCAAGGTTCCAAATACATAAAAATTCTTTCCACCTGTGAGGCTGGAGCTGACAAAACATCCACTGCAATGGTGCAATTTTGCTGTACGAAGTTTGCCTTTCCTTCCAGAAAGCAAGAGGATTCTATGTATCATTCTCCCTTATGTCTGCCAAATAACGATCCATCTGAGTTGTTACACAGTCTTCGTTGCTGCTGCTGCTGGACAATGCTGATGCTGTTTGTGACTTTAGTTTCATGTTGAGAAATTTAAATTTCTTCAGTGCAGGTGAAACTGTGCTTTGACGTTGACAAACAATCCCTATTTTCGGGACCTTCAGCGACGCTGGCATATCTGCTGCATTGTTAGACTTGTATACGTTTCACCCTTTGCTTTACTTCAGAAAGTTGTTGTTCTTTCTCGATATAAGTTTGGTGCGCTTCTTTATGCAAGCGTAGCATATGAGCAACCATGCAATGTTAGTTACCATGTTGTTTGTGTTCTTCCCAGCAAGCGCTGTCCCACAAATTCCGTCTTTTTACCGTTTGGTACTTGGCATGTAGATCGGCCTGTACTTTCGTCAAAAATGGAAAAGTTCCAAACCGGGCTATCTCGCTATCTTCCTGCCAACATTCTCATTAAACTCATACTTAAGCAATTTAACGCGAAATAAAATGTTGTATGCAACTGAGGTCGTTATTAGGTTGGTACGCAGGCGGGACAGTAAGAGCTATTAGACAACGAAGACCAAAGATAGTATATATTGCATTGAGAATGGTATGCGCAGCACCTTCATCTCAACCAGAGATTTTCGATGGATTATGTGGTTGAATCGCATGCGATTTACTCGCCTTCATCTCAACTTAAGGGCCACAAGAAGTAAATGATTTTACTTCTGAAAATATTTCCTAATTTCATTCATAATATTAGTTCTGCAAATAATTCATAATTTAATTCCTAATTTCGTTTTTGAAGCCAAAATAATTCCTACTTTTACTTCTAATTTTCGTTAACGAAATCCTTTATTTTTACTTCTAATTTGAGTTTTCGTTAACAAAAATATCACTGCTCAAATATGTCGTAATTGTGGAAGAGGCTCTCTGGCAATTTGCGAAATGAACTCCTTTTTCTACTGTTTATGCTGTTTATGCCTCTATTTCGCAAGCGGGGTTCAAGGCCATTCTGTGATCTTTCAAACACAGGTCGTTTTACCACAAACGCGTTTTCTTGAAGAGGAGTTTATAAAGTTAAGCACATACCAGCCAGTTGCGCTTAGGAATCCTGATATTACTCGAGCGTTTTAATAGATTTTGAAGACTCATTTGTTTATGTCATCTTACCTGTTGTTCCTTCAAAGTACAATTATGTCTACTTAGGCTGATTACACAATAAACTCAAAAGAAAATTGTTTACATCTGCGCGAAATGGGAGTGGAGCTGCTACTGGTTGTTCCATCAAATTACAATAGGTCGGCTAAGGCTAGTTTGTTGTTCACAGTGTTTTAACAAACAGTGTTTTTATCAAACGCATGCGAATGTAGAACCCTTGCTATATATATGCGGAATTATCATTATTTTATTTGTGTGTTGTGTGATGCTTCAATTAACAGTAGGCCTATCATACAATCAAACAATCAATAAATCAAAATGAGGCTAAATATAATTTAAACCCAAATAAGCCTATAATAAATTCTTTCAAGAGTTGATATATATATCAGCTGTTCAAGGATGCTACATTTCTAAGAGTCGTTACTGGTTAACTACGACAAATAAAGATAGAACAAACTTTATTATTTTGCTAAAACATTTAAACAATAACATAATCGTTACCATCAGCACAGACGATATGTGAAATTATCGTTGCAATTACTTTGTTATTGCATTTACGGAAAAGCAACAGCGTGAGAGTACAACTAGGCTACGTAAAACTGAAGTGAGTGAAAACACGAACAAAGCTACATCATGCGAAGTATGCCAGCAGTGCAATGAACAGAATATATTGGGTGACACATATTTTGACTGTTAACTAGCCTATGTTGTGGGCAATTTATTGCGGATCTATCTTCCACCCTCAGTTGTACAAGGATGCTACATTTTTAAGAGTCGTTACTGGTTAACTAAGACAAATAAAGGTGGAACAAACTTTATTTTTTAAAACATTTAAACATTAACAGGATCATTACCATCAGCTCTGACTATTATGTGAAATTATCGTTGCAATTAAATTGCGATTGCATTTACGAAATAGTAACAGCCCCCGAGTACGGAGTACAACTATGCAGTGCAATAACAAAAACAGTTGGCCAGTGCTTAAAACTAGACATGGAATTATAGGCTTACCTAAATTGAACTAAAAGTGCCACAAAAACGCAAACCAAAAGCAGAATCCTTGAATAGGCTATGTCCAATCCTGTAGGAATACTCGTTTGTACATACTGCACTACAGCTCTTACTCTGTATAAAAAATGATCTGAATGAATTCGTTCAAGCGTATCATCATACATTGAGTAGTTCCACAGTTCACAATTCCCATTTTTATTCTTTGTTCACCAACTGTTCTTTGTGAAGTCAACAACGTCAAATATTTCAGGTAACTCTGTTGAGAACTTTTTCTTCGAAGACATGAAGATTGTTTAAATGTCTTTTTTTACCAACCTCATGGTTTCTCTCCCTGTATGGTTCATTCATGCATTTCTATCGAAGTGCATAAACATGTTTCGTGCTTTAACTGAAAGTAATCGCGTGAGAATGTACTCTGGCATAACTGGAATTCGTCTGGCTTTTCAAAAGTTTGGATTCCAACTTAATTTGCTGACTGTAAACGTTGGAAACTGGTTTACAAACTTGATCCTGACATGGAGTGGGTTTTTTCATGACGTCTCAGACCCGAAGCAAATGAGAACGTTTTCTGACATACCCAGCAAAGGTATGGTTTCTCTCAAGTATGTATTCTCGTGTGGTTCTTTAGATTACTTTTATTATTAGTTTTAAACTCGCATAATTGGCAATGGTATGGTTTCTCTCCAGTATGAATTCTTGCATGGCATTTAAGATTACAAGATTGGATAAACCGTTTTGGACATGTCTGGCATTGGTATGGTTTTTCTCCAGTATGGGTTCGAATATGGTTTCGAAGGTGAGAAGATTGGGAATAACTATTTTCACATATCTGACATTGGTATGGTCTCTCTCCAGTATGAATTCTAACATGATTTTGTAGCGTTGAAAATCTGGAAAATATTTTTTCACAAAGAACACACAGAAATCGTTTCTCTTCATGGTGGGTTTTTTCATGATTTTTCAGAACTGAATTAGACGAGAATGTTTTTTGACATACCAGGCAAAGATATGGTTTCTCCCCAGTATGCATTCTCTTATGAATCTTTAGACAACGTTCATACTTCGATTTAAACTCACATAACTGACATTTGTACGGTTTCTCAACGGTATGAATTCTTGCATGAACTGTCAGATTTGAACATTGGAAAAACGTTTTTTACATACTTGGCATTGGTAAGATTTCTCTCCGGTATGAATTCTAACATGATCATGTAGACTATGAGAACGAGCGAATATTTTCTTACATACTTCGCACTGAAACGGTTTCTCTCCAGTATGGATTCTCATGTGCCTCTGTAGGTCACAGGCGCGCCTAAATATCTTTTCGCAAAGCTCACATTCGCGTGTCTTTGATTTGGAATGGCTTTCCTTGTTTTCCTTCGTGTGATTATCCAGCACAAATGATTTCTGACATCGTTGGGAACTTTCTAATTCTTCTTGTGTTGCATATCCGATGGCATATGCTGATGAATGTTTGGTAGAAATGCTTCTCGACATCATTACTTGTTATGAATTGTCTGAGTGTTGTGCTTCAGTTATGATTTTTGCACAAATTAAGAGTTTAAAACTATGTACTTCATTTAAGTTTTATGGACTGAAATTATTCTTCAACCTTGCCAGTTGTTTGCCTTTTCAGTATTTAGCTCAGTAAGCAGTCAGTAGAAATCTAAAACAGTACAGCATCGTTGTCGCAATATAAAAGACACATTATTATGTAAGACAGAATCAGAATTCTACCAGCTTGATCGCCTAAGACACAATATCAATTTGCAACAAACACATTGAACATCAATATCCAGGCCGTATTCCACTATCTAAAATAGTCCTTGAACAGTAGGCCTATGTTTAATTCGTTGGTATGCTAATTGCCGGTCATTACCTGAATAAAAACGCGTAAAAATCATCGTGCAGTTTAACCCTCGGGCTACCAAGCTTTTTGTGACACGGACTATCAAAGGGGGTAGTTACCACCCCCTGGATTTCGGGTTTGGTTTCACATATCATTTCTTGTAATACACCAAGGGATTCAGCATTCAATTCTGTAAAGAATGGTATATTTAGTTGTACATTATGTGAATGCACCTCAAAATTACATCATTTTTAACAAAGGAACCTATAATTAGCAAATATTTTTTATATTATTGCGTACATTTTGTACTTTTTGGATAAACAAATATACGATTATGTGTGTTTTGAAAGTAATCTGTGTATCCAAGATACACAAATACATACCTACACATGTTTATATACGTATAAATATGCATCCATACATATATATACATGTACATGTATGCATGCATATGTCGCAAAACAATGCTCCTAGGAAAATGAGACTTTACGCCGGTGACACCTGGCGAGTGTTTAGGAAAACTTTTTATACGCTCTTTTAAAGACACCTCTTTTAACTGGCCGGCGCTGGTCATATAAGGCCAGTGAACGAAAGGAAGAGGGAACTGAACCTACTACGTCGCTCGTCGTGGACGGAATCTCGCTCGTCGTGTGTTGAAGAACGCTCGCCGAGACTCGAACGTTGTTCGTCGGAACTTTGTGCGAACAACCTACACGGAAGTTCGTGCGCTGATCTACATTCGCTCGTCGCTTGAAGTCTCGCCTGTTGGCTGGAGATTCGCTGGCTGGAGCTTTCTTCGGACGACGCTCGCTCGCTCGCCAGTGAACATCCTGTCGAATGACGCCTGGGCATCCTACGTCGTCGCCGGAGCCTACTACGTCGTTCAAGCATCCTACGTCGTCGCTCATCGCTGGAGCCAAGTACGTCGCTGGAACCTACTACGTCGCTCAAGCCTACTACGTCGCTGGAGTCAACTACGTCGCTCGTCGCTGGAAGCTCCTACGTCGTCCGCTGGCTGGATGCTTCCTTTAGCGGGATCGCTACTTGCTCGTTGTAGCGTCCCCTGGAACTCCGATCGCCATAGAGCTTGCTGGCTAGAGCTTCCTTCGCGGGATGGCAACTTCCTTGTTGTAGCATCCACCGGAACTCTGTTAGTCATGAATATCGCTCGTCGCTGGATCGTCGCTGGAGCCTTCTGCGTCGTTCGTCGCTGGAACCTCGCGTAAGAACTTTACGGCATGGTTTTAACTATGCGACTTGAGAACTTGAGAAGCTTTTAACTCTACTACGGAAGAATCTTTTAACTCTACTATGGAAGAAACTTTCTACATTATGAACACCCTTTAAGCACGTAGCCCTGTTAAAGACTTTGGCCACACAGGCAGAGCCGGACCCACCTAGAAATAAATTACATAAAGACAACTTTGTGTCACATACATGTACAATGCTGCATTCAGCCATTTTCACACAGATTACGCGTATTATTATTTATTTTGATCACTTCCAGTTTTCAAAAGACAAACATGTAAGTATGCAAATGAAGCCCTACATTCCCTCTAAAAGAATGGTAGATTTGTTTCTCTTCTGGGAAGAAAACTGAATACGCTACAGACAAAAACTAAGGGGGAGTCCTTCCATTCAGCCATTTTTCACGCATATTACGGGTATTATTATTTATTTTGATCACTTCCGGTTTTCAAAAGACAAACATTTAAGTATGCAAATGAAGCCCTACATTCCCTCAAAAAGAATGGTAGGCTATATTTGTTTCTCTTCTGAGAAGAAAACTGAATACGCTAAAATTGATGAGGCAGATGAGGACAACTAAATCAGAGTATGAGTGTCTCGATTTTTGTTTTCGCTCAATTGATCTCGAGTCCATAAACTTGCGCTTCCAGATTCATTGCCTGTCTTCAATAACAGGAACAGGGTTTCAAGTGTTGTACATGTATATCTTGTTGAATAAATTTCATATGTCATGCATCTAGTATGCTAGCACTCGATTTAAACTACCTTTATTCTATGTTGTAAGAATTATTTGGTAATTGTAATTATGAATTAGGCCTATTTGGTCATTGTGTCAAATACTTACGTAGGCCTATATATCTTTAGGGCATGTTGAAAAGCAATGTGCCGTGAATTTTCTCGATTTCATCAGCCCAAACACGCACACAATCTATTATACAGTATGGCAATGATGGTCCATTTGTTTCAAGAACAGATGTCAGCCGTCTTGAATCTTGTAGTCAAAGCAGGAAGAATAAGCTTTACTGCTGCGGTAGAACGCAAGTCAAGTCGTTTAGACTATTGCTTACGAAATCTAAATGTATGGAACTGAAGGAACCACCGGAGAAGTCGCAATTTAAGGTAGAAAACAAAACGAAATGAAAAATTCAAAATAAATTCCAGATTCAAAGCCATTTATAGCCATCATAGGTGTAATATTCTATTGTAACGGCAGAGTCCGGTCATCATCACTTTCAAAATGGCGGTGACAAGTCGCCACCACTTTCACCTATCGTTATTTTAGTTTAAGTAAGTTTCGTTGCATTCCAATGATTCTAAAGGGACTGCTAGCTCTATTGTGGTGGTCTCAGTTTCGTCTATGCGCAGATTAACAGTTGTCAAACACAATGTAAACATAATATACTTTCTTATCTGTTGTCGACTGCAAAGTGGCGAATGATTATCAGAAGAGAGAGAGATTATTATAAGAGAGAGAAGAGAGAGAGAGAGAGAAGAGAGAGAGAGAGAGAGAGAAGAGCAGAGGGAAGGGAGGAGATTTGAGAGAGAGAGTCACGGAGTGGCCCCACTCTGTACGACAGAATAACGCTCTTGAAAGCAATATAAAATTATCAAGGATGTAAAATGAAAGAAATTAAATTTTTTTATATGGAAGGCCGAACAGATATTATTCAGAGATTTTTAATTTGGTTTACCGTTAAGCAGCCATATTGACGAACTAAACGAACGACGGATTCAAACGAACGACGGATTCAAACGACAATATTTGTTGCTAGTCGCTAGTTGTGAGACTTTACACTGATAATTATTATAAAGGAACATTCCACTGAAAAGGAAAAGCAATTGAAAATTGTGAAAACTGATTGATTATCGACGATTAATTAATTTTTAAACAGTAAATTTCAAATCTTACCAAGTAGTGTAGGGTGCTGATAACAATGACGTCATCATTCTTTGTGCTCATTACGTAAACAAGGAGTTTATATTGCAGGCCTGTAATAAGAGGTGTCAGATTTACTCTAGATGCAGTATTGCCATTGGTAATTAGATTTTACAATGCACTAACTTACAGTAGCGATTTTATATTGAAATAATTTGGCGAATATTTAAAAAGCAGCATGACTTCGACAGCTTTTCATACATTTGTTGCAATTTTAAAAAGATATTGAATATTTACCAGAACGTAGGACGAGAACCAAGTGTCGAAATGATTAATGTTAAGTCATAGGCTATAATTATTTATCACGGTGATCTCTTGAAGATAAACAACAGTAAAATGGAACTTTCATATTAATGAAATATCGAAAAAGTTATGAAAAACAATGGGATAATCAAAAGAATTTCTCACTTAGCCTACTTCCCCACTAATACTGAAGAACCTATATTTTGCATTAATACACCCATAGGCTACTTAACTTACTGCAATCTTATATGGACCGCAACGTAGGCCTAACCTTCTCACCTAATTAAATATAAAATTTTGCCAAAAAAGCAGTAGGCTACGTATGATTACTAAATCTCCATATAACTCCCATACTAAACCATTATTTCATAATCTTATTGGTTGCGGGACTGTCTCAACTGCGATCTGCCACTGACAACAATCTAGTATGGTTGGAGAAAGCCAGAGGGTCCAGAGTATGAATATTCGCAGCATCAGGTCCAAGATGGAGGCTGAATAGTTCAAAGTAAAGTAAATGAATGTTATGCCAGTTGAGCGTTGGGATCCTGAGATGTCTCTCGAGTGTTTCAAAAGATTTCGAAGACTCACTTGGTTGTGTCATTTATTTTAGCAGCTGCTAAAGCGCATTTAAGATGCGTTTAGTTACATCTCTTGAACTTCACATAAGCTTATGAACTTATATTATAAAAAAATTAAAAGAAATTGTTCAGCACTATTATATTAAGGTACTGAGTTGTTACTTGTTGTTCCGTCAAAGTACAATAGCTCTGCTTAGGAGCAAGTTTGCTGTTCAGTGTTTTAACTGTATCATAGGGCTCATACGAATGTAGAACCTTGCAATAGGCGGAATTATTATAATTTGATTTGTGTGTTTTGTGGTGCTTCAATAAAAAGTATCAATCAATCAATCAGTCAGTCAATCAATCAGTCAGTCAATCAGTCAATCAATCAATCAGTTTATCAATGTGAAGCGAAATAAAACTAAGACCCAAATATAATAAATTCATACAAGATGAGTTGATTAATATGGCCTATTATTCGGTGACAAATATATTATTTCAACATTTCACTATGCCGTGCGCAATTTACTGCGGATATATCTTTCGCCCTCAGCGGTTGGCCTACTTGGATTATTTTCTAATGTCGGACAACGATTAATTAAATAGAATTAGCCTATACACTGAAAGAGAAGGTGGAGTTTAATTAAATTGGATTAACTGTGACAAACAAAGATCGAACAACTTTAATTGCTAAAACATTTCAAACTTAACAGCAGCGCTGCCATCAGAACTGACTATGCGTGAAATTATCGTTGCAATTACTTTCTGATTGCATTTACAGAAAACTAACAGCGTGAGAGTATGTCTATGTAAACTTGAATTAAGTGAAAACACGACAAAAAAGTACAGTAGATCATGTGAAGTATACAAGCAGTGTATAACAAAAACATTTCGATAGAGTTAACGTGCTTATAACTAGACAAAAGAATTTTAGGACAACCTAAATGGAACTAAGTGTCCAAAAAACGCAAAACAAAAGTACGACGCCTGAAAATGTCAAGATCTACATGAATACTCAGTTGTACTGTACTAAAGCTCTTACTTTGAATACAAAACTGATATGCACGAATTCATTCGTGCATATCATTATAGATTGAGTAGACCCATACTTCCATTTATCTTTTTTGTTCGCCAACTGTTGTTGCACTGTTACCAAAAATCGTGGAGAGACCATGGAAAATGACATCTTTGGGTGGGCTCAATTAGAGAAAACGTGGCATGCCATTTCTGTCGTGGAGATTACCATCAAACGTGTGATGCGCTTTTTAAACCTGACCAGGAGTGGAATATAACACGAGTTAGATCTAATGCGTGCATCAGATATGCCCAAGAAGCTGTGTCCCTGGTATCACCCGGCCGTTAGTCTCAGGCTGCGACATCTGCGCTCATTATCAGACGGAGACCCAGATAGAGCCGTTACTGCATGCCCGCCCGCCCCATGGGATAAAGTCGGTATCGACAAGGATCATTTGGTGTGGCAGAATGTCTGAAGTTTGCAGCCCATGGGAATTCTAGGCAAACACCTCTTCAGCGCGATGCCCCAAGTAGGCCCCTAATGGCAAGCCATCCAGAGCTTGATGACCAAGGCCAGCGAAGTTAACCACAATATTATACATCTGGATATTTCAGCCCTCTGCGCTCGAACCTTATTTATTATAGGAACCGTATACCATGTATATAGATATAGATTTGTTAGCAATATACCTGTACGTTCTAATCTCCGAGTTTAGAAACAAGTTTTTGAAAGCGTAATTCTTCAAGTATTCTTGTAATTAAAATTATGACTGAGGTCACGAACTCAAGTTGGAGCGTATGCCTATAAAGAGCGTTATTTTCAACCATCCGAAAACCGGTGTAAAACAGCATAAGGCAACTTGCAGACATTGCTGTACGCTCAACAAAGAGATCTACAACGAATGCACACAGCACAGTGAGTTGTACTTTTTACTGTTATAGTGCAAATGCCAAATTATTACTGACGTTGATTAACACATTGACCGTCATGTACGAGTTACTTCGTAGTACAATAGGCCTACATAGTGCTACACGTAAACAATGGCTCACGCCAAATAATACTGATGATGATGGTGGTGGCAGTGGTGGGAGTGATGACGATGATGACGACGATGGTGGAGATGACGATGATGATGGCGCTGATGATGATGGCGGTGGTGGTGGTGATGGTAATGATAATGATGACGATGGTGACGATGATGATGATGGAGGTCATGATGATGATGGTGGAGGTCATGATGATGACGATGATGACGGTGATGATGATGGTGGTGATGATGATAATGATGATGGCGATGATGATGGTGGTGATGGTGACGATGATGATAGTGGAGGTGATGATGAAGATAGTGGCGATGATAATGATGACGCTGATGATAGTGATGATGATGATGATAATGATGATGATGAAGGTGGTGGTGATGATGATAATGGTGGCGGAGGTTATGATGATGACGATGATGATGGTTATGATGATGATGATA